>JAHZTW010000002.1:103218162-103241370 GCA_020283515.1 Alliaria petiolata | reverse complement strand
GTCTCTCGCAATTGGAATATCCGTCAGTTGGACGTGAACAATGCGTTTCTTCAAGGAACGCTTGAAGATGAAGTTTTCATGACTCAACCTCCGGGATTCATTGATAAAGACAACCCTCATGCCGTCTGCCGGTTACGGAAAGCCATCTATGGCCTGAAACAGGCGCCACGGGCCTGGTACAACGAGCTACGCAATTTTCTCGTTCACTCAGGCTTCAAGAATTCCTTAGCGGATGCGTCCCTATTTATATACAACAACAATGGAGTCTTCATCTACATGCTAGTATATGTTGATGATTTAATCATCACAGGAAACAGCCCCAGCCACACAAACGGGTTTATCGACTCCTTATCTAAACGTTTTTCTTTAAAGGATTTAGATGATCTTTCTTTTTTTCTTGGAATTGAAGTTCATCGAACTAAGGAAGGGATGCATCTAACTCAATGTCGCTATATTGCAGATTTATTACACAAAACAAAAATGGACGAATGCAAATCTCTCTCCACGCCCATGTGTCCGAACTCGGCGCTTACCCTTCACTCGGGCTCACCACTCGACGATCCAACAGAATACAGAGCAGTCATTGGAAGCTTACAATACTTGTCCCTAACCAGACCAGATATCTCCTTCAGAGTCAACAAATTATCTCAATTCATGCACAAACCGACGACCGACCACTGGCATGCAACAAAACGCATTCTCCGATATCTGTCCGGAACAATGATGAAAGGAATCTTTCTCCATGCCAACAATACTCCAACGCTCCATGCCTTTACGGATGCTGATTGGGCAGGAAATAAAGACGATTACACTTCGACAGGTGCATACATAGTATATCTTGGGAAGCATCCAGTAGCATGGTCTTCAAAGAAACAAACGGGAGTGGCTCGATCCTCTACTGAAGATGAATACAGGTCCGTCGCATCAACAACTTCTGAAGTAGTTTGGATCACGTCTCTCCTCACAGAACTGGGCGTTCAAACTCCCATCAATCCGGTTATCTATTGTGACAACATTGGAGCTACGTACCTCGCTGCAAATCCCGTATTTCTCTCAAGAATGAAGTATATTGCTTTAGATTATCATTTCGTCCGTCACTACATACAAACGGGGCAACTGCGAGTTATTTATGTCAAGTCAACCGATCAACTAGCTGATGCTCTAACAAAACCTCTACCTCGTGCTCGTTTTGAAGATCTCAGTGTCAAGATCGGACTCTCTTTTGGTGTTGAGGGGGTGTGTAAGAAAATGGAAAGTAAACCATTAGGATCTCTGTAATTATGCTCTCAATCTCTGTAATTATGTTCTGCTTTTACTCTTGTATATTCCCTTTCCTTCTTCTCTATTTCTCTCTGCACATATAAAGAGAGCTCTGCATATCAATAATATTTCCGGCATTATTCAAATCAACAAAACATTGCCCTTTATTCACTCTAAAAGAGGCTCCAACAACTGTAAATGACATAACTAATTAACTATTTCTTTGGTAATCCAATTTCAAAATAGATTAAATTAAACACCCGTAAAACTAAATTAAGCAAAGAAAATAGGACAATTAAATCTCAGTATATGTAGAGGGGGTTGAAAGGGTTACAAGAATAAATTAAAATTACTTAGATGTACAAATAACTAATTAAGATGATCTATAATAAAAGAATATAAATTAGAAGCCAATAAACTAATATACTCAGATTAGAGAGTCTTGAGACCCACCGAATTAAGTCCATGAAATGTTTGGTTAATACGCTAAACCGTACATATGCCGCAATTGAGTCAAGCCCGAGTCCACAACGCCTTGGAGATGATCGCCGCCATTAGAGCAGCGATTCTCAAGCCGCAAGGCTGTTTCACTCACCTTAATACTGCCTTTTTCCATTCAACTACCATCCTACAACGCAAACATCGCTCCGTCAGTATCTTTCTTCTTCTTCTGCACATTTGCTTCTATTTGTGCTCTGGATATTATAGATCAATATGGCCATATTCTCCGACTTTGGGTCCAGATTTTGGATAGCTTTCTATGGATAACTCTCGTTTCGATTTTCGCCTTTTGACATATGACAGAATTCAAAAGCTCGAAGCAGAAGCTTGGGAAGCAATAGGGCAAAGCAAGACTTACGTCGCAACGTGAATGCTTTTGCAGAACATTTATTTGGGGTACTGTCAAAACTCAAATGTGTGAATTCGTTTATCGTAATGGACCCTTTTTTTTTTTTTCAATTGTAAAAAGCTCTCAGTTTGATGCAATTAGATACCATTTTGCTAGCTCTCAGTTTGATGCAATTTTGCTTCCCAGATTTGGAGTGATGGGTTTGATTACTCCGGTAAGCAAACCTCGTGGTTCGAGAAACAGTACTCTAGGGTTTGCAAAAGAAATCGGATTGGTAGACACATTCCTCAAGGTTTGGATAAAAGTAAGACAACTCTTCTCTGCCTCTGGTTCCTCTTCTACGACTGGAAACTATAGTTTGGTCATGAGGTCTTTATTTGTTACTTCTGTAGACTGGTTAGCTTACTACTGCTAAGTGCTAATGCTTAGAGTTTATCTTAAGTTAGAAGGCAGTCTAACGAATTTAAAATGTGTTGTTTTTCACCGGTTTCGATTTCGGATGTTGGTTTTAGACTGTCTCCAACAATGCATTTAAAATCTGTGTAGGGTGTTTTGATTTCTGCGGAGTTGATGAGGGATCTGAAATTGAATACTTTTTGCGGACTGCATTGGGTGGTTTCTCTTCCTCGTTCACCCATAAAGAGAGGAAACCTCGAGGGAGAGCCCACGATTTCTCTGGGTCAAACACCCACGAAGAAGGGGAAGCTCACTCGTGGAGCTATTCCAACAACTCTGGACGATCTTGGCGCTCGAGACAACAATCAGATCAAGAAGACCAACATTCTTCCACAGAGTTCAGCGACTCAGAGTCAAACCACAGACAGGCACTTGGTTTGACTTCCTCAGGTCCCTTAAATCTTGAAGATGTCAAAAATGCGTAAGTATATTTAGTCACTTCCATCTCACCATAGGGGAACTATAGTTACATTACATAGATTGTGCTTTATTAATACTCTCCACTACTCTTGCTTGCCAACTTTTTGCTCAGATACCGAGCTTGTGCGTTAAAATGGCATCCAGATCGTCACCACGACTCCACCAAGGTAACCGATACAGTCTCTAGTCACTCCTTCATTGTGTTTTTTTTTTTTTTTTGGCAACTTAATGTGTAGAATCCGGAATCTGTTTCTCGAGACTGATTACAAATTGGTATGAATATGATGAAACACAGAATGCAGCCGAGGAAAAATTCAAGCTTTGCACTGTGGCATATCAATCGTTATGCGAAAAGCTAGCCATGAACTAATAGGATAGTTTATTACCTCGGGCCTTGAATGGACACAGTGATAAGAGTTGGATAGGGTTCTCATAAGTCATCATAACCTTTACTTTACCCCAAGCAAAGTAGTCCAGGTGGTCTAACAGCTGTTTTACCTCAAGAGAGATTGCAAGATCTTCTTACTTTGACCACTCGCTTTGCAGATTTTTTTATTGACTCTCTCGGCTGCTTTGGTCAGAGTGAGTCATATTTAAACAAACCCAGCTTTGGTCCAGTTTTCTTGTGTTAACAATGGAAATTTGTATAAACTTGCATGTGTTAATAGCTACATGCAGATGATTCCGAGCTCAGAGACTGATGAAGATCTGTAGTTCGAGGTTGACATTCTTTTCCCTGTAATTATGGATTGTATCTCTGTATAGGTCAAGTCAAGTAAAGATCCTCAGGTGAACAGGACTTCATCCTTTTGGAATGGTCTAGAGCTAATATGAGAGACCAATTTTGGATCCTTCTTAGCCTCGGAGTTGCTAGTGTTTGTGGAGTAGATAATAGGTAGAGGAGGCTATTTTCTTCTGTATTAGACCATTGTAAAATGGACTTGATAAGTAGAGTCGATGAAACCTGAAAATTAGCCGAGTCAAAAAGAAGACTTGTCAAATATTTGCAAAATAAAGAAATTAAATTGTAATATAACTTTGTCTTAAAACCAAGAATATATAAAGGTTAGCATCTAAACAGGGGTTTTCTCACCAAAAACGAAGGACACCTAATGAGATTTGGTATACATTTGTAGAAATCATTCGGTATCTTTCGGCTTTCGTCCACTTATCGTTATAATTACTTCTTTTTAATAGCTTTTTTTCTCTATGTTCAGAAAAGAAGAAACTCGTCTCACAAATGATGATTCCTAATATTTCCCTAGCCGTCCGATCACAAAAGAGCGAGATGATCGCGTAGAACTTTAGACCGTCTTTTGCCTAAACCGGAGCGTACCAGATTCCTCTCCCTCTCTCTCTCTCTCTCTCTGCTTAGAGGTTTCGGTTCGTTTTTCCACTTAGCCAAATTTGACAAGATTTGGACGTTTGTGTAAAGCAAAAAAGGCGAATTTCCATGGCGTTGTCGGGAGCTTCAGCTAGCTTTCACGAGCTCTGAGCTTGTTGCTCTAAGCTGATTTAATCAACCATGGTCTTATGATTTTGCCCACCTAATCCAGTCCAGGTCGTTGATTGTTCCTCTCTCCAGCTCCTGATTTTCTGATTTTTGTTTTTGTAATCATTTTTTTTTGTAAGATTTGTATCGGTTTCGGGGTTTCATAAGCTGATTTTTGCTGGATCGAGAGCCAGAGAGCTGGGATTTTCTTCAATCTGGTTATTTTCTCTCTTTTTTTTTTAAGAATTGCGGATTTGTCAGGCGGGGATTTGAGAGAATTAGGGTTTTCGGATTGGGGGTTTCTTGATGTTGGTATCCCCTAATTGTTTTTGGAGGAGATCCAGCTTTGGCTCTCACCAATGGAATAATGGTTGGTCTCTTGCCCATCTCTATTTGTAATTAGCGTCTTGTTCGTCCAGAGACTTGGTTTCTTCATCTTCTCTTTGTTAATCCATCGTTATCATTCGAATCTGAAGCAAATCTGAGAATACACCAACTCTAACGCCTCTAAATTGCTTCCGCGGTAAATATCTCTTCTTCTGATTTTGTTTTTTCTTGGATTTGAATTCAGGATTGAATCAACTCTTTTTCTATTGCCAAGCTCGAAATTTTGCTACATCTCTGCTTCTCCACTTGTTAATTTACCTGGCCTTAGCTTTTCTTGTGCACCATCTCTTAGCTTTCAAAGTCTGGACTTTGTGTTCTTGTTCCTAATGTTTAACGTTGTGTAGTATGTTTTTTTTTCTTTTTTTCTTCTGGTTTTACTTATATTTATTCGGTGGATATATTACTAAAACTCATACTAATAGTTTCATTTTAACACTGTCTTTCTTGTATGTCGAGGTTTAGATTGAAAACTGTGTGATCTACCTATTTGTTTCTGTTTGACATATTACTTTCTTTGTTCTCCTTTTCGAAGTTTTAGCAAAACAACTTGTGAGCCGTATAAGCTTATTAAATTGGGTCATCATTTGTCTTCCATGCAGAATAATAAAAGATCCCACGGAGTACATTGTTCACGGCAAGTAAAAGCAAGAGCCTTTTTTGTTTATTGATGGGTGAGGAGTTAGCTGACACAATGAACCTGGATTTGAATCTAGGGCCTGGTCCGGAGTCAGATCTCCTACCAGCACCAAACGAGACTGTGAATTTGGCTGATTGGACTAATGAGCCGTCTGAGAGATCCTCGGAAGCTGTGACAAGGATCAGGACCCGGCATAGGACGCGATTCAGACAGCTTAATCTTCCGATCCCTGTTCTATCTGAAACCCATACCATGGCTATAGAACTGAACCAGTTGATGGGAAGTTCTGTAAATGGAGCTTCTTTGCAGACTGGGGAGGGTAGTGAAAGAGGCAATGAGGATCTGAAAATGTGTGAGAACGGCGATGGAGCGATTGGGGACGGTGTATCGGAGAAGCAAGGGGATGTCGAGAAAAGCAGTGGCAGCGACGGTAACTTTTTTGATTGTAACATATGTTTTGATTTGTCGAAGGAGCCTGTTCTCACCTGTTGCGGCCATCTTTACTGTTGGCCTTGTCTATACCAATGGTTACAAATCTCGGATGCAAAGGAGTGTCCAGTTTGCAAAGGAGAGGTGACCCCCAAAACCGTGACACCGATCTATGGACGCGGAAACCATAAAAGAGAGATTGAAGAGAGTTTAGATACTAAGATCCCCATGAGACCCCACGCGAGACGCATCGAGAGTTTGAGGAATACAATTCAAAGGTCGCCTTTTACAATACCGATGGAAGAAATGATTAGACGCATTCAGAGTAGGTTTGACAGGGATTCAACCCCGGTCCCTGATTTCAGTAACCGCGAGGCATCAGAAAGAGTGAACGATCGAGCCAATTCGATTCTTAACCGGTTGATGACTTCTAGGGGAGTTAGATCAGAGCAGAGCCAAGCTAGTGCTGCAGCAGCAGCCATTGCAGCAGCATCAGAGGATATCGATCTGAACCCGAACATTGCTCCTGATCTTGAAGGAGAAACCACCACGAGATTCCATCCTCTGTTGATCAGGAGACAGTTACAGTCGCACCGAGTCGCAAGGATCTCTACTTTCACCTCTGCCTTGAGTTCTGCTGAGCGGCTTGTAGATGCGTATTTTAGAACTCACCCATTGGGGAGGAACCACCAAGACCCAAATCATCATGCTCCTGTTGTGGTTGATGATAGAGACTCATTCTCAAGCATAGCAGCTGTTATAAACTCTGAGAGTCAAGTGGATACTGCAGTTGAGATTGATTCTATGGTCACTCTTTCGACATCTTCTTCGAGGAGAAGGAATGAGAATGGCTCGAGGGTTTCTGATGTAGACAGTGCAGATTCTCGCCCGCCAAGGAGAAGGAGATTTACTTGAAACAAATAAAGAAAATGGCTTTCAATCTGTGGAAGACGATGAAGAAAACGATTTGTAACTTTATTTCTTTTGTTGCTTGTTGGTTTGTTGTGTTTTTGTTTTGTAATTTTCGCAATAGGGATGTTATTTTAATCAAAGTATTATCTTATCTTTTTCAAGAATACACCCTATGATTTCTGATCGAACCTGACCATTGTTTTCTCAATCCATTGAATCCACTATATGGAATGTGTTTCTGATTTGACTCGTACTCGATTATACATCTTAAAATATGTATTAAAGTTATACTAATTTACTCTAAATTATAAATTATATCAAATTACCTTCATGGATCAAACGCCAATATTTTAATTGTATTTTAAAATTTTATCTCGAAAATATTAATCAATTCTAAAGTAGTATCATACCAAAATTTTGTTGGATTTTAAGTTGACGGCAAAAACATGTTATTTCAACTTTGAGAAGGTTATTTTTATTATAGATCATAACTTATCTTTCCAGCATAGTGCCAAGAAGTCGCTTTGGCCGAGTGGTTAAGGCGTGTGCCTGCTAAGTACATGGGGTTTCCCCGCGAGATTTCGAATCTCTCAGGCGACGTTATATTTTATTTTAAAATTAACTACTAAGCAATGTTCCCCCGCGAGAGTTCGATCTTTCCGGCGATGATTATATGATTCTCAAAAAAATCCAAACTACTTTTGAGCAGTGTACATGTCACATGCACTGATGCGCACAGCGACATCCGAGTTCCCGACACGTAAATTATTATTTTGAATTATCTAACTTCATATGTTTCCTTTCAATTATTTCACTTCTGCTTAGAACAAAAATCTTATTTTATAATGAATCTATTTTTTTTCATTTTTTTTTTTTGCATTAGAAAATAACACCGCATAAATACATTCACACGAGGGGAAACCCCACAAAAAAAATCTTTTCACCATTTTCAGGCTTTTTGTTTATAATTGAAAAAAATCGTGAACATTTGTAACATGCTGCCAAAATTTATCAGTTTATACTTAATTTTAATAGTCTGTTTAGTTGAATTATAGTTTTTCGTTTACAGTTGAAAAGATTCGTGAACATCTTTTTTTTTTGTTTCCGGCATTTATATCTCTTCGTCTTACTGCTGAAAAGTGATTTGAAAATTTCTAAAAATCAAACATATCTAAATTTTTGAAGAAATAAAATTTATTATCAGATGGTTTTATTGAAAGCTCAAGACCTCCCGTTTACTAAACAGGTGTTCTAACCAACATATCTAAATTACGTTAAGAAAATTAGGTCAACGGCATATATATACTATTTTCTTTATTTCACAAATATTGGCATTTTATTATTTTCATATATATTAAAAATTTATCAAAATTTATTTTACATTTTATTAATATATTAAACAAAATTCTATTTTAAATTAATACAATGATATAACAAAATTAAAAATTAAATTTTTATTTAAAATTCTGCATTGAAAACATAAAATTTTATTTTTTATATAACAAAAACAAAATTTTAAAATATTGTTGTTTGGGAATAGAGGGAGTAGAGAACTTTAAAAGGTTAAAGCCAAAAAAATTTAAAAAGAGAGAGACAAAATTAAAAACTCAAATGATGTGTGCGGGAAACGAGCGTGGTCTCGTTATTTTCAATGCACGAACTCGAGCCAATAAGATTTTTATAATTCGTCATTATTTTATTTTTGTATTTGCCTCAAAATAAATTGACTTTTGCATATGAAAACTAGCTTAGCGTCTATCATTTCAAAGTCCTTACCTGCTATTTACTGCTTATTTTGTTTTTTACCCATAAGACACAAACGTATAATTGTGATTTTGCGTGTGTGGATGTGATGCGATTAAAATTTTATAAACGAGGATTGGAATTTAAAAACATGAAACATATGGAAACATAAAAAAGAAAAAAAAAACACATAAAAAGATAGTAATCGTGCGTTGTAAGTTTGTAACTTGTAACGCACCATAATGGAAATGAAAAAAAAAAACTCAAATAGTAGTAATAGTTATGAAGATAGTACAAAATCTGATAAATATTTATTGCACAATTTTTAATATATAATAATTGCAATTAAGAGGGATTAAATATACAATTTTCTTTTAAAAAAAAGGAACCACCTTCGTGAATTGTGATTCGGTGTTTTAAAAGTGGAATAAAGACAAAACAGAGACCACCATTAATGGCTTTCACCGATACGAACAAGACAGGACACAACCATCCTCCTCCGCCTCCTCCCGTCTCTTTTCGTTTTCTGGGTAATCAGCGATTTTATTTTTTTCCAAAAGTGGATCGATTTCTCCTCTTAATTTGAATCTGAAGCAAACTAAAAACCGATAAACACGCGAACGCCAAGTCTGGAATTTCTTCCGGGTAATAAAACTTCTTCACCTCTTTTGAATTTGGGGTTTTTTTTTTCTTTAAAAAAAAAATTGAAATCGGGGAAAAGAATCGGGTATCACCGAATTTCCGAAATTGGTTTCCGGGTCAGATTCTCGGGTCGGTGCTTTATCTTATAATCCGGAGGTATCGTGTGACGAATCTAGCTTGCTTGTTTTTTTGGGGGCAATATATCTCGAAAGGTAAAAAAAAAAAATCGAATTTTTGGGAAAACCCCTTCTCTATTTTGTTGTCTTTGAATCGTTTTGGTTCACGGATTGTTTGAGATTGTTTCAAAGGGCAAAGATAATGTTGAGATTTATGATATTGGGGTTTGCATTTTTCAACGCCGTTCTCTATTAGACTTCTACCTGGTTTAAAATCAAACCTTTTTTTTTTGTTATTTGCAAAATTTGGAACCTTGCTTGCACGATCTTTGTCAGCTGTCATAGGTTAGATTTGGAGATTTTCTTGTTCTAGTTAGATCCATTATTATTGTTCTTCTGTCTAGTTAGATTGAAAAGAATAGTCTGCGAAGAGAATATATGTATATATTTTTTGTTGTTCTCTTGGAATTTGCTCTTTTGATGTTTGATAGTCCTGTGATTGATTACTGTTAACTGTTGAAGTCATTGGAATGTGCAAAGGTCTAGCCTTTAGCATTGTTCACAGCTTGAGGCCTATTGCTTTGGTACCTATCTGAAAGTGCATTTAATGTTTTGCTCCAAATGTTTGTTTACTTTTTGAATTATTTTATTTTCCTCCTTTGTTCCTTAGGAAGCTAACAGATCCCAGATATAAAGTAAAAAGACTTGATCAACTGAACCAAGTATCTGCCCCTTAAGTCTATTTTTCTCTCAATTCATCAAAGGTTATTTGATGTGAGTGTTAAACTTGGCATGTGAATCATATAAGCTTATAATATTGGTCATGATTCCTTTTTTCCTTCCTGCAGAATAACAAATAGATCCAAAAAGGAGTCAATCATCTGACAACAATTGAAAACAAAGGGCGATTTTGTTCTGTTGTTGAATTAGGGATTTGGACTCACCACCATGGCTCCTGGAGGCAGTGCTTTGAAAGAAGTCCTGGAATCTAATTCGACGGGAATGGATTACGAGGTTAAAATGGCGAAAGTGGAAGTTAACAACAACAACAAACCTACAAAGTCGTCAGGTGGCGCAGGAATTGGAAAATATGGGATGCATTCGAACAATGGTGTTTATGAGCTTCTTGAATGTCCAGTGTGTACAAATCTAATGTACCCTCCAATTCATCAGGTCTGTCACTTTTTTTCTCTCTCCTTGAAAAGATTTGTAATCGCAATGCTCATGTTCTTGACGCTGTTAACTTGTACACAGTGTCCAAATGGTCACACGTTATGTTCAAACTGCAAAGCGAGGGTGCAGAACACGTGCCCTACATGTCGCTACGAGCTTGGTAACATAAGATGCTTAGCTCTCGAGAAAGTTGCAGAGTCCTTGGAGGTTCCATGCCGGTACCAAAATTTGGGGTGTCATGACATTTTCCCTTACTACAGCAAGCTTAAGCACGAGCAGCATTGCAGGTTTAGGCCTTACACTTGCCCTTATGCTGGCTCTGAGTGCTCAGTTACAGGTGATATCCCCACACTAGTTGTGCATCTCAAAGACGATCATAAAGTCGACATGCATGACGGGTGCACTTTCAACCACCGTTATGTGAAATCAAATCCACATGAGGTCGAAAATGCTACGTGGATGCTTACGGTAAAAATCTTCGTGTTTCCATATGTTTTCTTTTTTTCTCAAAGTAAAAAATTTCACGTAAGTTGTGGGTTTTATTTCATTTTGTTTAAGAGTTGTGGTTTTATATTACTATTGACTTTTGCTTCTTCTATCATCATATGACTCAGCTTCACATTCACCTTCTTTCACTCTCTTTATCCTCAACCATGAACTTTTCCTTGCTTTAGCGCTCTTCTTCAAAAACTAGATTGGATCCTTATTGAACTATATCTCCAGCTTCTAATCTCATACTGGAAGCTATTTGTGCTACTTGTACTTTGCCCAAGTTTGCATTAAATTCTTGGATTTGTCAATACGCTGCCATAAGCAGAGGGCCTAGGTTCACATTCCTGTACGGTTAGCGCAGGCAAACTCCCTTATTGGCTGCTTTTCCGGTTCTAGCTTTGCTCCTCTTTCTCAGTCCGGTTTTCTCTCAATTTATTTTTGATTCAGCTGGCTCATTAAGTACCATCTGATAGGGTTTTTTTTTTTTAATCTTAGTCTTCCAATACATGTTGTTTTTGCACTTTATCTCGCATCTTGGTTTCTTAAGTTTTGTTTTTAAATATGGATTCCAGGTGTTCAACTGTTTTGGGAAACAGTTCTGTTTACACTTTGAGGCGTTCCAGCTGGGGATGGCTCCAGTGTACATGGCATTCCTTCGTTTCATGGGAGATGAAAACGAGGCGAAGAAGTTCAGTTACAGCTTGGAAGTAGGAGCTCACGGACGTAAACTAACATGGCAAGGGATCCCTAGAAGCATCCGTGACAGTCACAGGAAAGTCCGGGACAGCCAAGACGGTCTCATCATCCCAAGAAACCTCGCACTCTACTTCTCTGGAGGTGATAGGCAAGAACTCAAGTTGAGAGTGACCGGTCGAATCTGGAAAGAAGAGTAAATTGAAACGAAGCAACAGAGAATTGATTGAGAAATTGATGTACATAAGAAGAGCCTCATGGAGAGCTAATGACCATATGGAAGATTTGAAATTTGTTGTCTGGTTTTAGTATGTTATAGTGGAGTCTTCTCCAGTGCGGATGAAGATGAGATGATGATGATGATAATCTTCTCTATGGTGAATCAGTTTGGAGGGAGCCATTGTTACTATTTTGTGGCTGCAAGGATTATAATATCTCTGTACTTTTTGGTTTTTTTTTTTTGTTGGGTTTTTGTGGTTTGAGACAGGGAATGTAGGAAAAGTAAGACATGATTTTGGCTATCTTCTTGTTGTAAAACCATATTCGAAAAAGCTTGGTGCAGTTTTTTGTTTGTTAACAATGGTGATCTTGATGCAAGAGCATCATTAGAGTCTACATAGCTGTCAGTGTCCACGAGAAGCAGACAACAACCTTTTAGTGCTGAGATGCATCTGAATCAAACAAGAATACTAATCCAAACTTATCGATATAATCCCCAAAAATGCTTAATAAACTGTTAGCTTTATATGTGCGTGTGTATGCGTATGCTTCAGTGAACTTCTCGGACAGTGAAAAATTAAAGGAGCTTCAAGGTTTCCTCGAGGAGGTGAGAAGTGTTATGAAAAATGACAAGAAAGTAATGAAAATTTTCAAGTAATTTTTCACTAACCTCTTTGAAAGAATTAACAAAGTTTCATTTTACAGAATCTTTTCCTTCACATAGACATAGTATGCTGCTAGGATATCATATCAACTAAGCCAATAATACCTCTAACAGAAGCTTTACCGTCAGATTCCAAGATCGGTATGTACATTTAAAATAGACATTTATATATTGATCAATTATAAATTTTCAGACTTTTTTTTCCTCGCAAATCCATTACCAAATTTTAGACATAACCAAATAATAGAATCCATCCATTTGTGCGACATTTCTTTTAGTATCATATCCATTCTCAATGTTGGATTGTAATAATCAACAAATAACCGAAAATATTTTAAAAATGTGTTGTATATTTAATTTTGAGATGTTGATGTTGCATCTATATTTTTTTATAAATCAAGTCTTAGTATTATTGAAACTCTTAAGAATGTTTACTTTGACCGGAGTTGATTAGTTTAATGGCTTAATCCACAACAAATTGCTGGTTGCCTGGTTCGAAGTCTCATATTGGAGCCAAAGAAGTGTGGATCCAAACCACTTCATTAGCCTGATAGCTTTCTCCTCTATGTTAATTTTATCGATAGATCTTTCAAACAGAGTTATTTTTGTATGGCGAATATGTATTATAAATCATTATATTGTCCTATCATCTTTGTTTAACTTTAATTTTTTTTAAAATAAATTGAATTACCACATCAAACATATAATACAAAATATATAAAAAAATCGTATATGCTATGATTTGAATTTTTAAAAACGAAATAAATCAGTAAAACTGTTAAAAGTCATACATCGAGTATTTCGTTGAGTGAATCAGTTCACAAATTTACTATAAAAAGATTCAAATGATCAGTAATCATGAGTAGGAAGTCTCATTTAGTATGCATCCAAATTTAAAAGTTTTTATTCTATTTAATTCGGTTCTTTAATTGAATTGTATAATTAGACGAACAAAATGATAAATACTTTAATTTAATCACAATTTTAAAATATTAAAAAATATATTTAAATGTTTGAACTGATAAAAAATATTAGAATAAATGAATTTAGATCAAAAATTTAATATATATATAATTATTTTAGATATTTTAAACTGATCAAAATTTCAAACATTATAACTAAATTATTATAGTTACTAAAACTTGATCTACACAAATTTTATTGTTAGTTCGTTACTCATAAATATTATTAAAATACACATAAAACTAATTAAATTATTTTCATTTCAAATAATTTTAAAATCATGTTTGATAAAATTGTTTATAAATTTTTCATCCCGCACATATCACGGATTACTACCTAGTATATATGTAAACTCAGAGTATATGTGACATTACAGTTTTTTTCATAGCTTTAAATATACGTGGGGGATTTTCCAAAAAAACTCATTTTTTTTGCAAGTAACTAAGACCTATATTTAAAGTGCTTAATGACTATATCAACTACTAAAAAGATATATTTTTTTATCAGAATAGTTTGTTAAATACAACACTTTATTTTCCAAAATACTACAAGCAATTTTGAATCATTCTTAAAAAGTTGGGTGGTTTGCAAAAATGACTCAAAAATTGAGGTCAATTGCAAATCTAACCCACCAAATTTCCCATTTCAACATTAACCACTTTCTCTCCAAACCATCCTTTTCACTTTCAAATATTTACGAAATTGCCATTAATTCAAATTAATTTCTTTAATTTTTGGAAATCCAATTGACCAAATAATCCTCATCTTCCTCACTTATTCACGAAAATGCCATCATCATCAATTCACCCAACCACCATTTTCAACCAATTTGAATCTATAATTGCACCAAAAACCCATTTTTTAGCTTGAATTGATGCTAAAAACAAGTGGTAAGTCATTTTTTCAGTCAAATTTCGTGTTTTCCAGATCTGGGCTCCGAAAGTAGACTTCATCTTACCTGGAGAAGTCTACTAAGTCAACACAAAGGTTAGTTTTGCAATTGACCGCGTGAACAAAGTAGACTTCTCCAGGTCAGATGAAGTCTACTCCATTTCCTTTGAGAACAAAAAAATGGAGTAGACTTCTCGAGTAGACTTCTTTAAAGGCAGGTCATTTTTGCAATTGACCAAACTTTGACTTTTTGGAGTAGACTTATCCGAAATAGTAGACTTCTTCGAGAAGTCTACTCCTAAAAGTAGACTTCATACATGTCACTTTTGCAATTGACCAATCTTTGACTTTTTGTAGTAGACAGCTGGAGAAGTCTACAAGACTTTTTTTGGGGTGACGAAAAGTTGAATTAAAAAGTAGACTTCTTTTGGCCTGAGAAGAAGTCTACTTTTTAATTAATTCAATGTTTGGTCAACCCCAAAATTAACCCATAGTAGACTTCTCCAGGGTTCAAGAAGTCTATTCCAAAAGTCAAACTTGGTCAATTGCAAAAGTGACCTGTATGAAGTCTACTCCATAAAGTCAAAGTTTGGTCAGTTGCAAAAATGACCTGTAAGAAGTCTACTCCGAAAGTAGACTTCTCCACAGAAGTCTACTTGTGGAGGAGAAGTCTACTCATCTTTTGCCAATTGCAAAACTGATCTGAGAGAAGTCTACTTTTTCGAGTAGACTTCTCTTAAGAAGTCTACTTTTTCGAGTATACTTCTCTTAAGAAGTCTACTTTTCTTGACGCTCATTAACCATCTTAAAAGTCTACTTTTCCATCTTTTTTTAAAACGCTTTTTATCAAATATATAATGAATTTTTAAGATTTTCTTAGTCATGAGCTTGTGTTAGTAAGTGTTCTTGTCTCTATATCAGTTATATGTTTTTATAGTTTATAGGGATGGTGGAATCAGGTTTTGTGTTTTACAAGATACTTAGCTTATTAGTCGTAGACTTCTCCAAGAAGTCTACTTAGTAGACTTTTCCGGACTTCAGATGAAGTCTACTTCTTTAATTTCTTTATAAAATTCTTTAATCTATAGTTTATGAAAAATAAAAATTATTTTTTGACTCTTGAGTTTGTGTTATTTATTAGCCTTTCTTATGTATGAGTTTTACATGTTTGTTTCTTATAATTGAGCTTTAATTAAATTTTTTGTGTTATTAGGTATTTAGCTTATTAGTAGTAGACTTCTCCAAGAAGTAAATAGATTTCTACTTAGTAGACTTCTACTGAAGTTTAGAAGTCTACTTTTTCAATTTTTTTTAATAATATTCATTTATCTGTAATTTATGTTAAATAAAAATTATTTTTTGACTCTTGAGCTTGTGTTATTAATTGGTATTTGCTTATGTATGAGTTTTACATGTTTGTTTCTTATAATTGAGCTTTAATTAATTTTTTGTGTTATTAGGTATTTAACTTATTAGTAGTAGACTTCTCCAAGAAGTAAGTAGACTTCTAATGAAGTTTAGAAGTCTACTTTTCAATTTTTTTAATAAAATTCATTTATCTGTAATTTATGTTAAATAAAAATTATTTTTTGACTCTTGAGTTTGTGTTATTAATTGGTATTTGCTTATGTATGAGTTTTACATGTTTGTTTCTTATAATTGAGCTTTAATTAATTTTCTTCTTTTATTAGGTATTTAGCTTATTAGTAGTAGACTTCTAATGAAGTGTAAAAGTTTACTTTTTCAATTTGTTAAAATTTCCGCCCAATTTATTAAAGTTCCCACCTTTTAAAGATGGTGATGACTGAGTAAGATGTCAAGGAATAAGTATGGTGATAAGTGAATAAGGTGTCAAGAAAAAAATCTGAGTAAAAAGTCTACTAATGAAGACTATTGGAGAAGTCTACTAGAAAAGCCTGAGTAAGAAGTTTAAGTACTTTTGTTTCTGTTTAAGTACTTTTGTTTTAGTTTGATTGTAAGAACCTCTTTTAAGACATTAAGTACTCATTTCTCTCTATTTGCGTTTTCAAAATTGGGTTTTTTGATGGTTTTCTTTACTCTTTTGTGATCTTAGATATTTTCTTTTGCTGTCTTATCTTTGGAGTTTAGTTTATCGAAAGTTTACACTTTTTATTAAAAATATGTAAATGAGTTAAATTATCGAGAGAAGTCTACTCGAGAAGTCTACTCAAGAAGTCTACTATGTAGTATAAATCTATTCGAGAGAAGTCTACTTTGGAAGTCTACGCGAGAAGTTTACTCTGAAATCAAAACTTAAGTCTTTCTTGAAGATTTCTACAATCTAAAGAGTTAATATGTTTACAAAAATGTAGCTCATATTAAAACAAAATCATTTATAGCTTTATCTTATTACCAAAGATGAACTTAGATCCAACAACAATGAGATATAAAAAATTACATTCAAAACGTTTAACATTATCAATTAAAAAAATACTGTAAAAGACTCTTCTGATTGGAGTCCTGCTTCATGTAACCGGTTGCTTCTTGATGGAATCATCTGAAAAAAATATTAGAAAATCAATTGCAAATAATTTAATTAAGCGCACTGAGTCCAAAACTAAAATTAAACAAAAAATTTCACCTTATTTTAGGCACAAAATCTTGAAGCAGCTTCATTTTTTCTCCCATTTTCTCAGTCTGAACCTAATCCAACATTAAAAAACTAATCAAACCCAAATTATAATTAAAATACAGTTAGCATAACTAATGAACATTTAAATTTAATTACTGAAAACTAAGAAATACTCAAAACTGAAGATAAGATAGTAGTACCTTTGAATCTTTGATTGTGAGAAAGAGAGAAGAAAAAAATAATACCTGCAATTTCAGATCTGCAACAAAATCTACAAAATTTATACAATAATAAGTTTAGATCTGCAACAATAAACCCAAGTCTACAATAATAATTTAAAATCTGTAATAGTAAGCTCAAATTTGTAATATGAACACAAAGTAAAGAAAAAGAGGAACACATAAGCACATATTTGCTTACCACTACCATAACCAGCAAGTGAGAGGAGATTGAAGGTGAGATAGATATGATAGAGATGAGAATGACAACAAGAAATAAAGGAGAAGAGATTCATGGCAAGAGAGGAGGGAGAGGAGAGGAGACGTTATTTTAGACAGAGAGAGAGGCACTTTATTTTTAACACAATTAGGTTAAACTCTCTTTATATATTTAGGAAAATTTTCGAGAGAAGTCTACTCGAGAAGTCTACTCAAGAAGTCTGCTATGTGGTATAAGTCTATTCGAGAGAAGTCTACTCGAGAAGTCTGCTAAAGAAGTCTGCTATGACTAATAAGTCTATTTGAGAGAAGTCTACTTTAAAAGTCTACTCGAGAAGTCTACTATGTAATATAAGTGTACTCGAGAGAAGTCTACTTTAGAAGTCTACTCGAGAAGTCTACTTAACCAGTAAAATTGAGTTCCCGCCCAATTTGTTAAAGTTTCCGCCCAATTTATTAAAATTCCCGCCCAATTTGTTAAATAATTTCGATTTCCCGCTGTATTTTATGAAGTCTACTCGAGAAGTTTACTAGAGAAGTCTACTAGAGAAGTCTACTATTGAAGTCTACTGTGTAGTATAATTCTATTCGAGAGAAGTCTACTGGCGAAGTCTACTCGAGAAGTCTACTTACCCTAAACCCTAAATAAAATATTTTTGATTAAAACTTATATCAAAACATTAATTTGCTTAACATATTCACAAATTACAGTTAAAATAATAAAGATATCAACGCTAAATCATTAACCAAACCACAAATTATGAATTTATAAAAAAACATTTTCTAACCTAATTTGGTTATGTTGATTTAAATTGATTCATTTTTTTGAAATTTTATTTTTAATAGATGGAAAATTTATATGTTTTGGTTATTTATCTAAGTTTATAAAATAAAGTTTTTATAATTTTTTTTTAATTAATTCTCAAAAAATTATTTGAGAGAATTCTACTCGAGAAGTCTACTCCAGAAGTCTATTATGCCGTATTAGTCACACGAGAGAAGTCTACTTTGGAAATTTACTCGAGAAGTCTACTAGAGAAGTCTACTTACCCTAAACCCTAAATAAAATATCTTCGATTAAAACTTATATCAAAACATTAATTTACTTAACATATTCACAAATTACAGTTAAAATAATAAAGATATCAACGTTAAACTATTAACCAAACCATAAATTATGAATTCATATAAAAAAATTTCTTACCCTAACAATTACACCCTTATACACTATACTTTAAACCTTAACCCTAACCCTTTTAAATCGAATACACATGAAACTTATAAATTGATTCATATTCATGAAATTTTATTTTATATATATGCCAATTGTCTATGTTTTAATTGTGTTCATAATTTTTTTACCAAATTATTTTTTATAATTTTTATTATTAAAATTTGAGATTTAGCGATTTAGTAGACTTCTCTAGTAGACTTCTCTAGATGTATTAGTTTCTAACCTAATTTGGCTATGTTGATTTAAATTGATTCATTTTTTTTTTGAAATTTTATTTTTAATAGATGGAAAATTCATATGTTTTGGTTATTTATCAAAGTTTTTTATAACATTAATTTTTTATAATTTTTTAAATTAATTCTAAGTAAATTATTTGAGAGAAGTCTACTCTACAGTATAAGTTACATGTGATAAGTCTACTTTGGAAGTCTACTCGAGAAGTCTACTTTAGAAGAAAGTAGACTTCTTGGAGAGGTCAAAAAGTCTACGCGGGAAGTCTACTCTCTCGTAGTAGACTTCTCTAGGGTAAAACCGTCATTATCGCGAACGTTTTTTATTTGGTCATAAGGGTGAGGGTTGTAATTTCACTACCTTTGTGGGTTACTTTTGCCAAACATGCAATAGGAGATCTAGTTTTGGAAAAAGAATCAAGTTTTAGGTTATTTTTAGTAATTCCGTTTACAATATTTTTAAAAATCAAAACTTTTATAGTATTTTGAAGGTATTCTGATTATTTATAATTTTCTTAACAGGATGCTATGGCGATTGGCAAATATTTCCATGTTCTAAATCCTAATTTCATAAATCTATATTTGATATTTTTTGTTATTTGCATTTTTTTATTTTTTTATTGTCGTCTACAACTCACACACGCATTCTACTGAATTTAAATATGAATTATGACATATACAACACTACATCAAAATAATTAAATTGTATTTTTTATATTTCTTTACTAATATATATTATGTGCTATATATATATATATATTTTTTTTTTTTTTTGTCAACAACCCACATTTTCATACACAATAGACTAAGTTTGAATCCGAATAATGACTTACGTTGCATGAAAACTTCGTCTGATGTGTATTTTCCATTTTTCGTTGGAAATACGAAAAACTGTGTTTTCTAAAAACTCATTGTAAACACATTTTGGAAACACAATGAAAACGTTTGTTTCCAGTTTGGAAAAACGACAAAAACTTACTTTTCATTTTTTTAATAAAATAAATAACTATAAAAGTGAGATTAAACGATCAATTTAATTTTTTATAGTAAATTAATAATTAATAATTAATTTTATATATTATATTAAGTTAATAATTATTTTGATTCATTAGATGAGATTAATTTTGGTATTATTGAGTTTGATGATATTTGTCTCGATAAATTAGAATTAAAGATAGTTTTGGTTGATGAAGGTAATAAAATTAATGATAAAAAAACTTCTAAATTTTTAATTTTAAACGTTGTAAAATTATCTTTAGTTAAACTATCTAATATTATGTACTAGATTTTTATTGATTTAAATATTCTACTTTTTAGTATAATTTAGATATATATATATGTAATGTTTATATATTGTATATATACACGTTTACAAAATGTTTTCATTTCTATATTTTTTCAAAATAGTATTTTTACGTTTTGAAACGTCGTTTTCACTTATTCATTTTCTATTTCCATACAACCTAGATAATGACACTATAGGATATCAAGTATTCGTATAATACGGTAATTGTATAATTTTTTTACTTTATATATCTGAAAATATTAAATTGTAAACACATTTTTTAGCCATTACAGCATGATGACAACACTATACCCACACACACACATGTATTATCCATTGGAAGAAAGGTAACAAACATCCCCGTATGAAAACCAAGCCAAAAATATTTATAGTGATATACATAATTTATATACAAACATGCTCACTATAATTAACAAAAATATAATTATCAGGTTATATTTCAATAAAAATAAATATATGAAGATCTGATATTCATAAATACGTTATTTTGTTCTTGTTATTGACAACAGGGTTAATTTTTCTATAATTTAATAATTAATACTCATAATTTTTTCCTATTCTGGAAATTTTATTACCCGAATAATGTTAAAAGAAAAAAAAAAGCCAGTACACACAGTCACAAGGAAAGGGAAAAAGAAAAAGTTAAATAAAAAAATGATATCATAAATTTGTTATCGTTTGCTCATTTTAACCGCCCCCTCAAAGTTTTCTACCAAGCCAGCCTTCCTTATAAGTTACACATCTCATCTCTCTCTCTTTCTCTCTCTAGAATATTTGACGCAGCCGCGAATCTCATCGTCATCGTCATCGACCGAGGAACCCTGATTTGCGGCTTTCTCCATTTCAATCCAATTCGATTCGTTTTCTTTCTGCTAAGGATCTCAAAAGAGATTTTCCCGGGAATTTTCATAATCGGACTCTCTTTTTATTTATTTTCAGAATCGTCCCCCGATTCATCGCAATCGATTATTTTGTTGTATTTTTCCGATTGGATATGGTGTTTTCGTAGTCCGATTCGACGGAATTGAATCGGATAGGATCGGTTCCCGAATGGGTTTTTCAGTCTGGGGCTGTGCGGAGCGATAATGGAAACATTGGTTGATGAACAGAAGAAGAGACTGTAAATGATGCCAGGTTTAGCGCAGAGGAATGACCAATACTCTTTTGGCTTCTGGTCAAAGGAAATCGATGGAGTCAGCTACAATCAGCTGCAGAAGGTATTTATCCATTGTTCTGAGTCGTCTGGAGATTGGATTCTCGGCATTTTGGACGTTGAATTAGCTTAGATTGGATCTTTGCCTATGATTTTTTTTCTTTAATGGGTATTTTGGTGTTTATGAAAGGTGTTTATTAGCTAGAGATGCTTCGCTTTGATTGTATCAACCCGAAGTTTTAGTTCAGATCTTAGTTATATTTTTTCTCGTCGCAATACAAGCTCGTTTCTATGTTTTGGAGTATTCTCTGGTACTGTGGACACTCCAGATTGTTCTTGTCCCGTTTTTTTCTTCTTCTATCTCGAAGATTTTTGAATATTAATAATCTGTTGAATATATGGCCCCATGTGTGTTCACATTTTCTGTCCTTGCTTCTCTTCCACAAATTTTTATGATAAATCATTAACTCGAAGCAAATTGCTCTGAACCTGTGTGCAGTTCTGGAGTGAGCTGTCGCCGAAAGCTAGGCAGGAACTCCTCAAGATTGACAAACAGACTCTGTTTGAGCAAGCTCGCAAGAACATGTATTGTTCCAGATGCAATGGCCTGCTTCTTGAAGGTTTCTTGCAGATTGTTATGCATGGGAAGTCCTTGCATCCGGAGGGATCAATAGGGAATTCTCCTTGCAACAAATCGGGGGGCTCGAAATATCAAAATCACTCTAACTCAGTTGTCAGTAACGGATGTAGGGATGAGATGCAAGATCCGTCCGTTCATCCTTGGGGAGGTCTCACCACGACACGTGATGGATCACTCACACTTCTTGATTGCTATTTGTACGCAAAGTCTCTCAAAGGACTACAAAATGTAAGTTCGCGCAAGGTTTACATATATACAGACCCTCCAGTTCGACTTGTTAATGTATTGGTTCTAGCAGGTGTTTGACAGCGCCCCTGCTCGAGAAAGGGAACGTGAGTTGCTTTATCCCGACGCTTGTGGCGGTGGAGGACGGGGATGGATCAGTCAAGGAATGGCTAGTTATGGTAGAGGGCATGGAACAAGAGAAACGTGTGCTCTACATACTGCAAGGCTTTCTTGTGATACATTGGTGGATTTCTGGTCCGCACTCAGCGAGGAAACTCGACAATCTCTTCTGAGGATGAAAGAAGAGGATTTTATGGAGAGACTGAGGTACAGGTATGTCACTAATTGTAATATTCCTGAATTTTCAATCACAAAGTGAGTCGAGAAGTTTTTTGGATATGATCTGGGTACAGTTGGGTAACAGGAAATGTTACCACTCAAGTTATCACATTCTGAATTGCAAGATGACTGGGGATTTTGTAGTCTGGACTTTGAGGATGTTCCTACTAAGTCATGCTTTACAACAACAGTCTTCTTCATCTGATCATGTGGAGTCTCAATAACAAATGGTTCTTTCAATTACAGATTCGACAGCAAGAGGTTTTGTAGAGACTGCAGACGAAATGTTATTCGTGAGTTTAAAGAGCTTAAGGAACTGAAACGAATGCGGAGAGAACCCCGATGTACCACCTGGTTTTGTGTTGCCGATACAGCCTTCCAATATGAGGTGCTTTATCTTTGTTAACACTTTTATCTTTGTGGGTTCCTATAGTCCAGAGTTCTGTTTTTCGAGAAGTATGTTACTATATTCCTTGAGAGGATTATATTGCAAGATCAGATCACAAATGTAATTGCAATATTTCAGGTATCCATTGATTCGGTGCAAGCAGATTGGCGGGAAACTTTTTCTGAGAACGCTGGAATGTACCATCATTTTGAGTGGGGGATTGG
>JAHZTW010000002.1:102661223-103214926 GCA_020283515.1 Alliaria petiolata | reverse complement strand
GCCCAACCCCCCCCCCCCTCCCCTCCCCTCATACATAACGCCCTAATTATTTCCCCCCAAACTTTTCTTTATAAATCCTTCCAAACATATATTTTTCTGCGTTATTATTCCCCCCAATCTAATTTGCTCTTCTTAATTCTCCCTTTCTAATTAAAAAACACAAATCGAGTTTAGCATATATAAATCGCGTTTGGTGAACAATGATTGCCCATTAACTCGGATCCGAACCCAATTGTATTAATAACACCTGACCCGACTTATCTATGGGTTAAAATTGATTTGGGGCAAAATTTTAGTAAAGAGAAACGAGAGGGAGAGAGGAGAGAGACGAGAGGAGAGGAGAAGAGCTAATCTCTGAGTAACACAGAACGTAACAGAGATCAAGGTGATTATTTTGATTTCGTTTTTAGTCCCTTTGCCATAATTTGATCATACCCAATTTGACGGACGACGCAGCGGAGCTTGCCTCTTGCAAATCCAGCGCTCTAGCTTTCAGATCATTTTCCAGGTCTGCCGGCGATGGATTTTGAGCAATGACGAGGCTTTCTTCATGATTTTTAGAATGATTTTGAGCAATGACGAGGCTATTCTACAGATGCTTATGATCCTTTTTTTTTTGTTTAAAGTTGTGATTTGGTTGGATTCTTAATGCTGAAATTTGTTCCCTCATATGTGTAAATCGTGTAGCATTTGTTCTAAAAACAGGTTGCTCTACTCTCGTCTTAAAACACATTCCAACTTCTGTTTAAAAAAAGTTACATCCTTCACATCCGTGAAACATAAAACATACTTATATTCTGAAACAAAATACAAAGGGGAACAATACTAAGAGACATTCACTCGCTAATTTGAGTTGGTTGTGTGAGCAATTTCATATCCGGCCCTAGAGAAGAAGAAGCATCCTGTAATCATAAAAATACAACAATAAACTCAAAATCTGAAACGTGAAACCAAACCCATAATTTGAAACCAAGCAAGTCACATTTGAATCGTAAAAACCAATTACAAACTTGAAAAACCAAGCAAGTCGCATTTGAATCATGAAAACTAATCACAATCAAAGTGAAACACAAACATGAAACCAAACCCAGAATCTGAAACCAAACCCCACCCAAAGTAATCAAAAAGACACAAACATGATTCAAAGATATTGCCAAAAAAAACAATAAAAGACACAAACATGATTCTGAGACAATAAAAGACATAAACATGAAAACAAGAGATAATAAATCACGAACGTGAGATGATAAATCAAGAATCTGAGACAAAATCAAAGACATATCTCCTCAAATGTTTCTTGTGTCTCTTTCAGTTTCTTCCGTGGATTTTCTTCACTCTCACTTTCATCACGCACTCCATCATCTCCATTATCTCTATTCTCTGTTTCATCCTTCTCACTATCATCTCTATCGTTTTTAAATGCTAGTTCATTATTGTCCATTGCCAACTCCACACTAACGCTGCTCCTCTCCTCTCTTCTCTCACGATTAAAACTCTTAATACCAGAACCACGTTTCTCACAATCGATATCGAGATGCAGAGAATCAAACAAGTTTAATGGATAAAGTTGTTTTTCTGTAATCTCAGTATTAGAGAGCGTAAGAAAGAAAAACGTGAATCCTAACTTGATTTTTTAATTTTTTCAATGAATCAACTTTTAATTTTTACTTGTCGGGTCTATATTTTTTTTTTTGGGTCGGATCCGAGTTAAGAGGCAATCTCTGTTCACTAAACGCGTTTTTAAGGATTGAAACTCGATTTGGGATTTCTAATTGGGGAGGGGGATTTAAGCAAAATAAAATAGATAGGGTAGAATTAAGCAGAAATTGTAAATTCAAGGAAATTTATAAAGAGTTAAATAGTTTAGAGAGAAATACTTAGGGCGGTACGTATAGAGGGGGTTTTATGCAGTCATCCCTATGATAAATGAAAATTTCTGATGATCATCTATTGCGTATTATTAATTTGTCGGTACAGTACAGTTGCTCAAACTACAAATGAAAAGCAAGGACTGCCACATTGGATTCGATTGCAAACATGTTTAAAATTGTGAAATGATTTACATGTTCAAAAATAATTTAAAAACAAAAAACCAGTATAGAACTTAATTTAGAATGAAAAGAAAAATTAGTATATACTATATTGGGTTCTTAACCGAAAATAGACGTAAATTAGGATTTGGCCAAAGTTATAAACACAAAGCTGTTTAATATGGTGGTTATGTGCATAACCGAAGTTAAAAATCGCATCAAATAGAATCCGAATATTAGTGCGAGTAAATCTTTTTTCCGAAAATTATCATTAAGTTTATTTCTATTGTTTTATTTTTTTTTTCCTTCGCAATCTTGTATTTTATTGTTTATGCATTCTTTATATAATTTTGGTATTATATATAAATAAAATTAGATGTTAAAAAAAAAAAAAAAAAAAATGATTCAAAAAAAGAAAAGATTTGCTTGTCGAAATATATGCTTCTTTTTATTTGTGTAAGAAAATCATTATCTTTAGAATTTTACAAAATTAATTAATGAATTGAGAATGCAAGATCCGATGTAAACGGAGAATTTTCAAAAATATTTATTAAAAAATCAAAATGTTGTATATTTAAATATGTGTAAACGCAATTTCAAACACAAAAATATACGTTTAAAACAATCTGACATGGAAGGATATGTTTAAAATATAATGATGTGAAATTTTAACAGGAAAAAAAAATAACAAAAAAAGACATGTTTGCATGTGTCCCAACTAAATAAAATGTCCTTTTAGATATGTAAAATGTTTTATGAGTTGAAGGAAAAAAACGTTAAATGTATTTTGTAACATCTTATTTTTTGTATTTTATTACTTATGCATTCTTTATGTAATTTTGGATATTATATATAAATAAAATTAGGTGTTAAAAAAAAAATATGTTTCTTTTTATTTTTGTAAGAAAATCAGTATCTTAGTATTTTACAAAATTAATTTATGAATTGAGAATGCAAGATCCGATGTAAACGGAAGAATTTTCAAAAATATTTCTTAAAAAATTGAAGTTTTGTATATTTAAATATGTGTAAACGCAATTTCAAACACAAAAATATACGTTTAAAACAATCTGGCATAGAAGGATATGTTTAAAATATAATGATATGAAATTTTAAATGGAAAAAATATAACAAAAAAACACATGTTTGCATGTGTCCCAACTAAATAAAATGTCCTTTTAGATATGTAAAATGTTTTATGAGCTGAAGGAAAAAAAAAACGTAAAATGTAGTATTCTTCGAACCAGTAGTTCAATAAAGCAAATTTCAATAGCAAAGAACTCAACTGCAATGTATCAGGTTGCAGATGTCAGATAGTACAAGAACAACAAACAAGCAAAAAACAAACAAAAACACACATATATATATATATATATTCCTCATAAATCGTTTGGGATTGTTGAGAGAACAGAGTGTTCAGGCTTGTGGTGGCACTCGAAATCCAGATGAACAAACGCTCTTTCCACTTCCGGAAGTTCTTCGAGCTTTATTTGCAATGACTCACCAATTGCATGAGCTTCTTTCAATGGCATATCTTCTGGGAGTTCTATATCCACCTGTCAACACACACACACACATAACAATATAACCAACCTATCTATGAATTAACCAAATCCTATAAAGATATGATGCAATATATGCAATGGTCAAGTGTAAGTAAAAAATTGATTTCCAACTTGTACTATATATAGTCTTTAACTATATGATTGCAAAATTAAGATATGTATACAGACCTCGACAAAAGAAAGGACACCAAAGGTATAGGCACGGACAGTATCAACACGTTTGATGTTATTCGCGCCTTGTCGCAATACTAGGTATGTCAATTTCTGTAGTACTTCTGGAGGAGCTGACTGTCCAATCAATGAGACTAAATATATACAATGAAAAAAAATCATAGTGAAAAATCTCAGTTGATTTTTAATATATAGATTGAAGAATACAACAACATTAATTGAAATACAAAATTTACCTGCATTTTCCATAACGGTCCCGGACCAATTGACAATAGTATAGATGGCTAAGAGAATAGCACCAGCCGGATCTATCCACCAATAGAAGGCATTCCCAAGAACGGCCGCAACCAATCCAAGAACGTTTGTCACCACATCAAAGTGATGATCCTATATTAAAACTTATCAATTAATCTCCAATGTTACATAAAAATACAAGAATATAAGCATATATATATATATATATACCTTTGCATATGCGCGAACGATATGATTTCTCGAGCTTTTGCAGTAGATCCATAAGACGAGTTTAATAGCAGTTGCGCTTAGCATGATTGAATATAACCAAACCAATTGGTCATGATTCATTTTCTCTGAAGGTTCATTTGTAATCAACTGTTCAGCTGCCACAAGCAGCACTTGGAACCCTACACAAATGTATATATATGGTTAATTTTCATCAAGAAACTTATAATATATAGTTTTGAGTTGTATAAAGTTTTGGAAAATGATAAATATATACCAAGAGTGGCCATAACCGCGGCGAAAATGATGATTCCAACAGGTTGCACCCTAAGCTTTCCAATGGGATATTTGTAGATATTTATGTTCTTCATTGACAAATGTGTGAACCAAAGTATCCCTCCCGCCATTAGATCAAGCAAAGAGTCAAGTGTAGATGCTGCGATGGCTATCGATCCACTCTTTATCGTAGCATATATCTACACATTATAGAACATTTTGATGAATATATTATATAGACGTATCACTCAAATCAATGTATAAAATATTTCAATAGAAATACACACCTTGAGAGCAAGTAAGAAGATGTTAGCCCAATTGGAGATTTGCATAGCTATCTCTTGTGCAGCTCTCTCAGCTCGATCTTCTTCTTCGCTTATTTCATCGATGACGTACTCATTTGATCGAGCTAAGAAACTTTCTACTTGCTCAAAGGATTCTAGTGTTGCCAATTGTCGTTCGTAGTATTTCTTTTCATCTTTAAAGATCCAAATTTTAGAAAATATTAGTAGTTGTGAATCTTATGACACTATGATCTAAATTATAAAGACAGACATTTTGATGTGTGTGTATATAGTATATTTTACCTCTTTTGAGACCTACGGCTTTGGATACATCAAGGTGAAAAGGGTTTTCGGGATCGGTGTTGGATCGAAGTTTTTGAGGCAAATCCGTGAAAAAGTTTGATTTCATTGTAGAAACCAAACCGGTTGACTTTGGTTTGTGATTACCATCCTCATGATCATTTGACGAAAGCAACGGTGTTTCCGTACAATTGACTTCCATTTCTGAAAAAAATAGTAATCAAATGATCGTAAAAAGAACTAATTAAAGAAGTAAAGCATAAAGGCAAGGAAAAATTACAAGTTGAATTTGAAGAGGATAAAAAAAACCTTAAAACTAATAAATACACCAAAAAAGAAAAGAAATATATACTGATGATGTCCAGAGGAACTTTAATGCCTGCAGATGATGAACAAAGAAAAGGATTAAAGGGATGTATACAAAGAATGGTTTTTATAGAGAGATGTGAGATTTTTTTAATGGAATTTCGTTGAATTTTTTAGGATTAATTAATAAATTATTGTATGGGAGAAAGAAAATGGTGATAATGATAGAGACAAGTGCTGGTACTTGCCCACATGCCTAAGCATCGACAACGCTTGTCTGATCCACGCCTTAATCAGGAGCTTCTTGTTCCGTGATGATTTTGTCTTCTAGGTTAATGACAATGTGAATTTATTATTTGCTAAAAGGAAACGTGTCATTTACAAGGTTGTAATTGCAAAGTACAAAATGACCCAACTCTCGGAACCCTAGTCTGGGATAATTATGCTCACATGGGTGTCTCAACAAATTAAAGTAAAAATTAGAACTTGGATGCTAGAAATGAAACCATTTTAGTAAATCATGATTGGACTGAAATCCTTTCATCTTGTGAAGAGGTGCTTCTTTTGTTCTTCTTTTTTTTGTGTATTATAAACCAGAATTTGACCAGAAAAAGTCCACAAACTAATCTCCTATATATCTTTAGAACTAAATATATATTAATATATGAGCAATTGGGATCTGTGAAAATCTATTAATTAATATACTATGTTAAATTTATTTTGCAAACATCACATATAAACAAATACCCCCACACATATATAAAACACATTCACTACAAGTCTACAAATCACATATCATATTCATGTTTGACTGGCATTGTATATATCTAATGTTTACGGTCCAGAATACAAACATAACTTACCTGAAGTGAACTTCCAAAATATTTTTGACTTTGAAACTTCTACAATCCTAAATGAGACGAAAAATTAAGTATAAACTCTGGGTTATAAACTTTATGAATCCTGTAAAAATCAACAAAGAAAAGAAAAAGGCAGAACATCCCAAAATAAGTAACAACGGAGAATTTAATTTCCTAAAATTTTGTTTTATTTTTATCAGATAAAAAATAATGTTATAAACTTTTTGTGGAAACATATTTTTGTAGATTTTTTTTGGTTTCCAATTTATAGTTAAAAATGATCAATAAAATGGTAAAGTACTTTGAAAAACAGCATATACCATTTTTAATATAAAAATATATATTTTTGTTACATTGAAATAATAGAATAGAGAAATACATTTATAGAATGGGGCCAATGGGATTGATTTTTGTTTTCCCCCCAATTTAAAGATACTCATGCTCTCTGCCTTATTGGTAGTTTTCTTGATTTTTATATTAAAATAATAGAATTTTGTTTTTCCTCCCCACCCGATTGGCGATTTACAGTTACAAACGCTCTATGACATATTGGTAGATTTCTTTATTTTCTTAGTACCCTACGTATCTATAGAAGAAGAAATATCCTTTGATTACAAATTTACAACCACGCTTGGATCTACCTTTAATTACAACCACGCTTGAGCGATGATAAATATATATAGCATAACCAACTTTACTTGTTACTAATTAAACAATTTAATTAGTGATCATTGATCAATGTTCTTCCCATCGGAGGAGACTTTAGGAACATTCCTGGAAGCTTACTGATTGTGAATCATGATTTCTATTTCTCTTTGACTTTCTTTTTTAAATTAGAATTATAATCATGCAGTTTGAATCTTATTCACTAAATCTATTAAATATTGATCATATAACATCTCATACGGTACATATGATGAGTGTCTCTAAAAGGAAATATTCGCTAACATCATCATTTACATTTTTCTTGGTTACTTAAGTTTGATACCACCGTAACCAGTTTCAAAGATTATGGTGAATATACTTAGAGAATTAATTCTTTTCGACCAAAATTTGAATTCTTTTCGACAGCAATACAAAATTTTAATTTTTTTTTAAAGTTTATTATATTATATGCGTTTGTATAAGATACATTATTCTTCCTTATACTATAAGTAATCCCCCCTCCTTGTCATCGTGGTTTAGGTAAAAAATGATATATTATATGAAAGGGTGACATTTATTATCAACTTAAGTTATGAATCATGATGATGCGAAAGTGATTCATCCTTGGTCGATGAAATATGAACGGGTGATATAGTATATATAAATAAATCTCAAAATTGACAAAGCCCTATTATTATAGACAAAGTCATCAAGTACTCTCCCCAAAACCCAAAAGTCCAAACTTGTTTTTTTTTCCGTACGCTCGTCAAATGAATATAAAGTATGAAAAATAAAGAGTTGATTGGTTCAAAAAATAAAAAAATAAAAAATAAAGAGTTGAAAAACGTTCGAATGTTTTAGTCGTGAGAACTCATATGTGAGCCGTGCATGGTCAATTTAATTGAAATTTAATATAATATCAATGGATTTGAGCCGATTGCGTCGAAGTTACAAATGGCCAAGGCTATCGGTGAATCCTTGTCTGCATGCACCCAATAGTCCATCTTACAATGGGGTTCAAATTTCATTAATTTTTTCGGTGTCTAGTCCGCCAAAATCTTCCGTAGATAACGTTTAAAAAACATTGCACTGTGTGCCATACGTACATTTTCTATTAGACTTTTTTTGTATTTATTCATAAATAGAAAGCACAATTCGTTGTCAATTTGAATCCGCCCGATCCATATCGTCAAGATCATATAAAAAACAAAATCCATGGATAGAAATCCTTTAATGCTGCACATGCTAGGGTTTGCACAAATGAATAATATCTTTGTTTATAAGTAGTTCGTGGTTGTGGTGACTGATACAATCATTGAAAAAACATGACCATTAATCCAAATTTATAACTAATGATCGCCTGATCATATATATATATATATATGTGGCATATTCGTGAGATATATGTAACAGAAATACACACTACGGGGAGGGGGGAAGTCCACTATAAAGTAGGGAACTGTATACGGTTAATTAAAAAGTATGGGTGCTTATTTGAGTATTTCGTAAACCTCATAACTTTTAGGTTTTTTTTTAATGAAATTGCAGCAAATATTAGTAGAAAAAGTTCGAAAAAAGCAAATTAATATTAGTAGAGACAAAGGATAGAAAAGGTTATTTTCTAATTACTAGCGTAAGACAAAATTTGAAAATATTTGTTTCGAATAGATCCAAATTGATGATTTGAATCCCTTTTAGAGCACTTATACCATCTTATCTTCATCAATGGTTCTTAAAGAGATTCTTAAAATATATTAAACAAATAAAAATCTACTATATAAAAGTAGAATGACGCTCTCTTGGTTGTGACACATCATCACACAAGAGCTTGCCATCTGTCCTTCATTAATTATTTTTAACAAATTTATTTCATTTTCATTAAATGCAAACAAAAAAAACTTATTTTATTAAACATACAAGGGGATATGAACCCACAATCTCCTTAATAAAAATCAATAACATTATTCATTATACTATGAGTGCTCTCATTGACAAAATTTGCGAAATTTACTACAATAATAGTGAAAGACGTAAAAAACTATGCTGATCTAATACACAACAATTTTAAAAATAACTTAACAAAATAAATCAAAAGAAAAAATCAATAACATTATCCATTATGCTATGGGTGCTCTCAATAAAAATCAATAACATTATCCATTATGCTATGAGTGCTCTCAATAAAAATCAATAACATTATCCATTATGCTATGAGTGCTCTCATTGCCAAAGTTTGTGAAATTTACTATAATAATAGTGAAAGAAATAAAAAACTATGCTGATCTAAGACACTATAATTTTAAAAATAACTTAACAAAATAAATCAAAAGAAAAAATAATAGAATTAAAAAAATAAAAATGTTACAAGTGAACACCATAGGTAGCTGCAACTTACCAAATCACTAGATTAAATACAACATCTATTGTAATTAATATAAAATAAAATTTTATTCACAAGACCCAAAACCAAAAAAAAAACCATTAAAGTTAATATTTTTAAAAAGAATTAGTGTTTCAGCTTATCTTTTCTTAAATTCAAGTTAATCTCATTTACTTATCTTTTTATTTTTTTTTCTTAGTTGATAATATACTAACACTCATTTATTTATTAAAATCTAACTACTCATAAATTCAAATTTTACCCTTTTAATATATTCTAATCGTGACACAAGTCAAAATTTGATCGATTCGCTTACTAGGTGTCGCAATCATGTTAATACTAATCTAAATGTATCAAACTTTATATGATAAAAAAATATAAACTAAACATAATTATAAACAATAACAATTTTCACTTCCTTATTCTTTCAGATTAAATTGTGTCTTCTCTTATGTATTTAATAAAATGTCAATTATTAGGGTATAAAAATAATAAAAAACATATTCAATACACAAAAATCATTAAAAAATAAACAAATAACACTTTCACAAATCGCAAACAATCATCTATACTATAAAAGATAAAAGGGAGCTCTCCAGTGTTGACACATCAGCCTCCCCCCCCCCACCCCCTTCTCATTAGTCAACCTCAATAATGTTTTAACAAAAACCATCAAATAACACCAATAAATGTTAGTCCATCTATTAAAATATATCGAATTCATTTAATTTAAATTTAACTATATAAAAAAATCAATATTACATAAAAATTAAATAAAATTTAAAATTAATTTAAAACATCATAAGCATATAAAAATTATATTTTTATAACTAAATGTATCATTCCATTTTTTAAAAGGAATTTAATCCTCAAAATTTCAAAATTAATAAAGATAATTTAATTTAAATGCAAATGAAAAAAGGAAAAAATTATGAGAGTATAAGTTAAGAAGTTAACTTTAACCTATAAAACCAAAAAACACGAAAAATGAGAAATAAAGAAAAAAATGAATACAAGAAAATATACAAAATTTAAAAACAAGTAAAAATGAGATGCATTTAATGAAAGATATATATATATATATAAATAAAACCTCAAAATATTAAATTGAAAAAAGTTAGAAATTATACTTTAATGCAAGTGAACAAAAAAACAAATTATAAAATTGAATAAATTAAGAAGTTAACTAAAACCTATAAAATGATAAGATACAAATAAATTCAGTAAACAATTAGAAAAATAACAAATTATATAAAAAATAGAGAGAAGACGAAAAAATAGAGAAAAAATGGATACAAAAATATACAAAATTTAAAAACATGAAAAAGATGGATTCAGTAAAAGATATATATAAACAAAAATTTAAAATGGTAATTTTAGAAAAGTTAAAGATTATTATAATATTATTTTTAGACGAATGAAAAAAATATAGAAATTTAAAAAAAACAATTTAATGAAAGATATTACAAAGATCATCGAGGAAAAAATATAGAAAATATAAATTTATAAAGAAGCAAGAGAAAATCGATAGTCAAATTAAAGATCTAAGAACATATTACTTAAAACTTAAATTAAAAAAATATCCATGCATAGCGAAGAAGAATGGATACAAAAATATACAAAATTTTAAAACATGAAAACAGACTTGGATTCAATGAAAGATATATATAAGAAATCTTCAAAATGATTAATTGAAACAAGCAATTAATTAATTTTCTTATAAACACGAAGTAACATAGATAAATATTAACATACGTACAACTAAATATACATAAAAATTATTAAATTTGAATTCAACTATTTAAAAATTATTATAAGAAGATGAAATTCAAATTTAATTAAAAACATAATAAATATATAAATCTTATATAATACATAATTTTAAATATATCATTATATTGTTTTTGTTTTTGAGTGATTTAATCCTTATTTTCAAATAAATTAGAAAACTTAAACTTTCTTACAAGTAAAAATAATTGTGACATTGAATAAACTAGGAACTTTACTTCAACTTAGAAAATCGTAAGATACAAATAAATATTTAATTAAAAATCGAGAAGCTCACAAATTATATTAGAAAATATATATAGAGAAGAAGAAAAAAGATAAAGAAAAAGAAGAATTGATACAAAAATATACAAAATTTTAAAATATGGAAAAAGACATGGATTCAATGAAAGATATAAAAAAAAATCATCAAAATTAAAAAAAATTAAAAAATATATTAAAAAATAGTATGAAAATTGAAAAATCAATAAAGATTCGTAAAATAATGTATGAATAAGATTAAACAGATCATCAAGGAAAAAAAATAGAAATTTTTTTTTTTAAAACAAGATAAAATCAATAATCAAAATATATATTTAAAATATATTCTTTAAAACTCAAACTAAAATAAAACCCGCGTATCGCGCTGGTTCTCTCCTAGTTATTATAATAATAAATGAGGTTTTAAAAACTTAAGAAACTCATTCAAAATTTCTTCAATAAAAAATTTTGAGTGAGTTTCTTAAGTTTTTCTTAAATTTTTGTCATTTATATATAGCCTTAACATCTCATCGTATCATATGCATTTTTCTTAAAAAAATTTTGTCATTTATATATAGCCTTAACATCTCATCGTATCATACGCATTTTTTTAGTTTTTTTCTTCTATCGCTTTAAATTATGGATTCAAACAATCCCTTTCATTCCTCATCAAATTTTGTTGATCTTCTTAATAATCAACAAGAAAGAAACACTACAATTCATTTTGCACCTTTTTCATCTTCAATCCAAATGAATCCATCAGAATTTCCACAATTTATTACCCAATATAATAATATGGGTGGAGAGAGTGAATCCAAACCAAATTCAAAAGATTTGGTATTTCTTTTACAGAGATTCCTTTACTTTACTTAATTAGAATTGTAGTTCTTAACTTTTTCAAATGATTTGATCTTTGCCTGTGCAGAGATTCCTTTAGAGAAGGCGACAAACCAACAAATAATTTGGTGTTACATCAATTAACCATGGCATTACATTGGAAGATAAGATAAGTTTAGAGACAATGGAATAACTTGGTGTTACGTTATAATTAACCATGGCATTATCTTAACAAACCGAAATTAGGACGTTTACCATAAAAAAAACTCAAACAATAAAACATATAACCATATTACCTCAAGATTAGAGCATCTCTAGCACCGGTGGCAGTGGGCTAGTGGGTTAAGCGCAGGGATTGGTCTTGTTGGACTGCCTTGGCCAAAAAAAATTTGGAATTCAAAAAATTCAAAGAAGACTTCTAAGCACTTCCATCCTCGATAGTTTCTTTCTTTCTGCTATGTCTTTCTCTTTTAGTGCCCACAAATTCTCCAGCCTTGATCTAGAATTGGCCTCCCTTTCTTCATTTTTTGTTTTAGTAGCAACTTTCTTTCCTTTGCGTTTTGAGGATTTCACACCGAGCGGACGAGCCGTAGATTGCCTCCTCTACGTATAGATCTATAGAGTTCTCTCAGAGCTTGAAGAATATATACCATCTTGATTCAACTTTGTTCTCTTTGAGTTTCCACCACCTTGAGCTTTGAGGGGTGTAAGAACTACACCATTTTTGATCATGTTGAAGCTCCCTCCATGCATGCTCAAGTGTGAAGTTACTCTTGTAATCATTGTAGAAGATTTGGTATGCAACTTTGACAAACATCATCTTCAGATTGGCCACTAGTTCTTTGACTCAAAGCATGATCATAGCTTCCAACAAACTTGCAAACGGTTTCATTTAGTTTTTGCCATCTTTGCTTGCAATTACTCCAGCTACGTTTTGGTAGATCTGCAACTGCAGAACTTTTTGAAAAATACACTTCAATTCTTTTCCAAAAAGCAGATGCCTTTTGTTCATTACCCACTATTGGATCCTTGCTTGTATTAATTAACCACGCACTGATGAGAACGACATCTTCAGTAGGATTCCATCTGTGTCTTGTTTCTCTACGATCAGTTGTGTTTTGAATTTGGTTTGGATTCAGTAATGCCATGGTTAATTATAACGTAACACCATGTTATTCCATTGTCTCTAAACTTATCTTATCTTCCAAATGTAATGCCATGGTTAAATAATGTAACACCAAATTATTTGTTGGTTTGTCGCCTTCTCTAAAGGAATCTATGCAAAAGAAAAGAAAAATCTATGCACAGGCAAAGATCAAATCATTTGAAAAAGTTAAGAACTACAATTCAAATTAAGTAAAGTAAAGGAATCTGTGTAAAAGAAATATCAAATCTTCTGCAGTGGTGAAAAAAACAATTCAAAAACGAATACATGCTAAAGGAATCTCTTCACAGAGATTAAATCTCTCTGTTTCATATCTTCAAAGAATAATTCAAATCTCTAAAATAAAGGAATAATTCCAAATCTCTAAAATAAAGAAATAATTCCAAACTTCTAAAATTTTCCTCTCTCTCTCTCTGTTTCACGTTTAATCCCATGATGATCAAAACTTACTTACTATGCAAAGATGACCCATTGGCCTTGCGCATTACACGTGAGAAGTTATAATATTCTAGAAACACGGACTGGAATTGATAAAACCAATCAGTGATGGAATTGTACTTTATACTTTGACACGTGAAACTTATATGTTCTTTAACTAAAACGTGAAACTTATATGTACATTAATGATGTGTATTAGCCCTGTCAATTTGAGTCACAATCCGTGGGTCCCGCCTCATTTAACCCGTTGTGGGGCGGATGCGGATCGAGTAAATTTCAACTCGCAAAAAAGCGGGTTTTGCGGGGCGGGAATTTTAAAAATACAGGGCAAGTGCGGATATTGAAATTTTATCCGGCGGGTACCCGCTAATTTAAAAAAAGAAAATTAATTTTTAATATTTATATTTTTTTACAACATTTTTAATATTTATATAGTAAATATTATTAATATTTTGAAATATTATGTTATATATAAAAATAGTTACAATTTCTTTTAATTTTAAAAATAAATTATGTATTTTTCGTTTTATTATATTGATTTTTCTTATTAAATATTTTTTTTTAAATATATATATAATTTATTTTATTATTATTATTTAAATATTTGCGGGTTACCCGCGGGTATCCGCAACTTCTAGCGGGGCGGATACGGGTCGAATATTTTATGATCCGAAATTTTACGGGGCGGGTATATGCTGATAAAAAAATATTGTAACTCATTGCGGAGCAGATCTAGCGGAGCGGATTTGATCCGCTTGACAGAGATAATGTGTATAATGCAATTTGATCACTTTACAAGATTGTCCATTTAAGCAACGCAATTTCGTTTTATTGGCCAAAATTTGCTATCAAATCCGATAAACTAATGCACTGTGCACATATACATGCAGGGATCGACTAAAAAATTGTACTTCTTGTCATTAGTCATTACCATGATATTGTCACGAGAGAAGCCCAATAGGAATTGTACTTTACCATTACGTATATTGTCACGAGAGAAGCCCAATAGGGTTACTCCTTATAGTGTATATATATAAAAAAAGAGAAGCTTCTCCCTTTGTTCTTCCTCTGCTTTCGCATCCGTTAGGCTTTAGGTTCGTCTCCATATCGAATTACTTGGCCTTAGGATCCTTAAACTGATTGATAAGCCCTAATTTATGTTTTAAAAACTCTGGAATCTTATTACCTTACTCTATATCTTTAGATTCTGGAATCCACTACTAGATTTCTGGAATCCAATTTTATGGGTTCGATTTGGGATAAAGTTTTGATTTTTGATACGAAATTTGATTGCTTTGGATTTTGGCAGAGTGGGATTCTTCATCGCCGGTTTCTATGTCGGTGAAACTGACCGCCGGGAAACACAAAAAGAGGATGAAGGCTATTCGGAAAGCAATAGACTTGTTTAGCAGTGTATGATACACTCTGTTTTCATATAAGTCTTGGAGGATTTGACAATTTTGAATCCTTCTAAGCTAATAGATTGTAGTTATTTGAGATATACAGAGCTTTTAACTCAGTCCATTAGACTTATTTGTTCTTTCTCATTGTATGCTCCCATTCAGGCGGTTGAGGGCTCTGCAAAATATGAGAAACATTACCTGGAGTGTGCTGCCAGTTATGCAATCAAACTTGATTCTGAAGAATTAAACGAGAGGGATTACATATGGAGTATGACCAAATCTTTAACTTGCTGTAACAATTATTACCATATGTTTGATTTTAACTCTACCAATTTCAATGTAGATGTTTCTTCTTATTTGCAATTCAAAAAAAGTGCTAAAGTGTTTACCTCTTTACGAGAGGTTGCTCTTGCAGAGGTGAGGTTTTCCTATTTAGTTTTCTAAGGCTTTTTTTTTTTCCATAAATTTGCTGAACTTTTGAATATCTATCGTTTCTGTGAAACAGTTGTGTGAGACTCTTGCTCTAAAAAAAAGAGCCATTGAAGAGTATGGCGCTCTCACCACCGCGCGAAAGACAAGGCTTTTTTGTTTCTTTTAGGATTATTACTTGTATCAGTAATCTCTCTCTCTATCTATCTTTAGCCCAAACAAAGATAAATTACGAATGGTTTGTTATTTTCTAGAATATATGCATGATAGTGAAGCATCTATGCTTATAGCTCGTTTGACCCAATCTAGTTGCTCTTTGAAGTCTTTGTTCTTTCCATGAAGATGGTTACGCTTGTGCAGCGAGCCGTGTGCCATATATACTCATAAACCAGAAGCCTTTATATGGTTGAGTCTTGATAACATATCAAGTAAATTTCTTCGCACCAATTTGATAAGAACACCGTACTTTATTGATCAACTACAGAGACACAGTATAAGAACCTAGGGTTTGTCAATAGTCCCTCTCTCCCCTAGAGCACAAAGCTATCCATGATACATCTCACAAAATGCATAAAGCTCTTAAGAAAGTCACTTCAACTATTTATACTAAACGAGCAAATCTCATCTACTTCGGCCTTCTTGATGCTCTACTCTTGTTTCATCAGCAGCCAGCTCAGCACTTCCCTTTCAAATGGCATATCGCAGGCTCCTGTGATCCTATCAGGATCCTTGCGTCCTCAGTCACAGAGCGGAAGCTAGAGTGGGATTTCATAAGGCGTCAACTTCTGCGGGTTTGAGGCTATACAATAACCTTTACATGGTTGACAATCATAGTAACATGCCAATTATCACATATCAAAATTGTAGTTTTCTGTGTCTTACTAGGAATCTCCTGCTTACCAGGAGTTGATTTTACATGAAGCTGTTGTCAAAGATGGGTTCATCATAGAGGATTACTTAATGCTAGCTTGTTGACTGATTCTGGTTAAAATCTGACGGAAAATAGTATTTTATTATAAGAAGAGAAACTAAAAATAGTAAGAAATGATCCGTCTCATATTATATGAGCAAAACTCTGTTTATCAGTATTTTGAGTTAGTGAAGACGTTTGTAATTTGGTACATGCAAATTTATAGATTTAGATTTGCTGTCTGTTCCTGGATTTAACATCCTAGTTCAGATTTGCTGTCTTGTTCCTGGATTTAACATCCTAGTTGTTTTAACTCCTTTTGAAGCTGAGAAATGAATCTGTTCTTAGTTGAGTGGAAGAAAGAAACTAAAACGGCATCTAACTTGTCATAGAAGTAACTGTTACCGTCTTCAAGAACAGCTATTGTTGGTCATGCTTTGATAATTAAACATGTTACCCTTTCCTACATAAAAGTGATTGGTAAATTACTCACATTAATATCTCATTTCACACCGTGTTCATTAATCTTGTGCCTCTCTGTCTATATAGAATCCAATTTTTTGATAATGGTGGTTTGTTATTCGATGCTAGCGTTACATTACATGTGTGTTTTCGTTTCTTGTAGACATCTGCCACAAGCACCTGAAATTGTATAACTTTTCTCTGAATATTGACATTTGTTGGTTAGGGCACTTGGAAAGCTTTCCCAACTAACAATCACCTCATATCAATAATGGACTTCTCTGCTGTACAGTCATGTCAAAGAGGCATATAACCTTTCTTGAACTCGGAAAGATTAGCTATAAAGTAAAGTCATGCAGTTGCCAAAGTAAACAACAATATGTACCTGCAGCATAATTGTGTGGATATTGATATCCAGCTTGCAAAGATCTTGAGATCTCTTCTTCTATTTGTTATATGTGCAAGCAAGCTGCATTATTGAGAGCCAGGTCCATAAAAAATATTAACTTTATTGTCTCTAATACTGTTTCTTTACCTTGTCCAGGGCTTAATGCTTCAAATTGTTTGATTGATTCACTACAGTATCTTCCTGGTCCCAAGTCAAAAATAGTCATGGAACTACATGAGCCTCGGTAGCAACCTATCAGCTTTGGCTTGCTAATTTATGATATAACTTTCTTACGAGTGATGATGCATCATCACCAAAAAAGAAAGGATACAGAGCATATGGAGATGTTGAAATTTAGAGAATCAGAAGCAAACAGTCATCTCAGTTATCCAACCACATGGTGTTTGCTTTCTTCAACCTTTAACTTTACCCAAACCGTCAGTTAGTGCTCTGAGATGTGTACTGTTCGAACTATCTTCCTCAATATTTTGCAACTTTTCTCCTAGGGGTATGGGCCACTGTCCCTTAGATTCTACCAAGTTCTTTGCACATCTTGAAAAAACAACTGAGCACACAAGTGTGGTCCTATAAGATTTATACAATGTCTTTACTTGTGCCTTTTTTTTTTATCACATTGTACACGCATCACATGCTTCCTTCTCAATTGCAGTAACTCGTGGGTCCACTTGTAGCTGCTACTGATGTAAACTCTTTTGACAGTATTCTCCCAGTAGGTAGATAGTTTCCTTAAACTTCCTATTATTTGATAAAAATATACTCCTGTAATTCTCAACTAGTACTGTTTGTAGCTTAGGAACTGTTCCGGGAGGGCAGATACGCCTTTTCACTCTTGCCGGATTTTTATTTGTTTGGTTACTACTCTTGGAACATCCTTATTGCAAAAGTTATGTTCAAACCTCTGTCCATAAAAATTGTCTGAAGAACCTTATCACTACTCTTTTCATCTACAGGCTGAGGTTGCAGCATCTGGTCCCTTCCTTGTAAAACTGTTCCACGACTAAAGTTTTCAGGTCAGGAAAATCGCAATGTCGCTTTCTGTAGCCTCTCAAACTTGTCTATTGCGCTTTAGGCTGGTGTCACTGCTGACATTGCCAATGTTAGTTAGATCTAAGCCATCATGCTACAATGTTTAAAGACATATAATTGGTTAGAGAAAAAGTACAAGGAACAAGTTCTGTGATGTTGCATCTACCTGCATTTTCCCGATAGAGTGTCCAAAGATGTTGTATTAAGCATATCCTTTTCTATTTCCTTTCATAGGAGACTTGATTGAATCAGATTAGCTCACTTCTAAAAGAAAGAATATATGTAACCATCACGAATTGTTGTATATTGCATTATACTGGTGGAGGGTGTGAATACAAATGCTTCTCATATATATTCTGTGATTGAAGTCTTGCCAAATGTGGAAACTCGTATGCTCTTCTGGATCATTGGCCTAAACAAAATCCGTAGCTACGTTGTCATATATATTAATGTTTTGGTTTGATAGTTTTAACATTACAAAACTACATGGTTGAGTAGGTACAAGGATTATTCCCATGTGTTTGTCGCAGAAACCATTTCGGGTAATTGCCATTCTCTGATATCTTGTAGGGCATAGAGATATATGGCTTTTATCAAAATCTGTCTTTTTGAATGCAACAAGAGTACCGACCCGTCATACTCAGTTCGCGTTGGCATCTCTGTTAAGTGGAGTCTACGGTATGTGAATCACAAACTTTTCGAGTTCCTTGATTGCGATGTATATATAGAGGTTGTTCATTCATTTGGATTGGCCAAGAAGAAAAGTTAGGGAAAAAAACACAAAAGTAGAAAGCCTGAGGAATTTTGCTTTGCTTTAAGCTTCTTCTTTTATGTTTTTACTAGAAATTGCAAAGTTAAGAGAATAGTAACATTAGGGACAGGTGAGAAAGCTCTATCAGAAACTCTACATTTGTGTTCTATGATGGACCACTTCACTCTCTTTGTCTCTCTCTCTCTCTCTCTCTATACCATTTTGTCTTGTCCATTGTCTTCACTTACCCACACACGCCATATTATCAACATCATCATCTAAAGTTTATTCCCCATCTTGTGTTTTATTTGTTTTTGTTTTATTGACCAAATTAAGGTTTAAGTGTTTTATTTGTTGCAAGGACATATGTAAAGATGATGAGTAAAATTTGTTGCAAGGACATAAAGATGATGAGTCCAGTGTCTGTTCGTTTCAACCTCGTAAAAAATTGTATTCAAGAGGTTTAGTTTTCTGTGATTGTGTTTAGTTTTGTACAGTAAAGATTCTATGATCATATTGTTGAAAATTCTACTATGACTGACCATATCTCTGAATTTTACCCAATTATTGTTGGAAGCTAAAAACTTCAAAGCCATTATACTGTGGACACGTGAAATGATAATAAATTTATTTCCTTCTTCCTTCATTTACGCACGTTTGATACAAACAAATACAATCGATGAATATCAGAACATTAATTAACTTTAAACGAAATAAATTACGAAACGCGAAATATACACACCGTGCCGTATTTTATTCAGAAACTTAAACACTGCGTCGTTTTTTAACCATCTTATAAGGAATTGATTTATACTTTATACTAACAAAGTAACAAGTCTAAAATCGATTAATATAATTTTATGTTTTGTTTACGTAATTAGCGTTAGAGATGAAGATCGAGACTCACATGATCTTGCACGTTAGGACTCAAACCATACCGGTACGACAACATTCGGTTCTGAGCGGCGGAGCCACCCAGGTGCGACGGTGGCTGCGGCTGAGAACCAGCCAACAACGGTAAAGCCGAGTTAGAAAAAGAAGAATATTCTTGACTAGTAAACGCTGCGTTTGAGTTATAAACGCCTTGAACGCCAGATGAAGAAGGCGGTACACGCATTAGCCCCAACAGACTCCCATTGACCGATTGTTTGTAAAACGGGGTCGATGGACCAGAAGTTTGTCCTCCATAGAACCTAGCCGCTTGTAATGGACCGTTGCTCCACGACGGGTAATGACGGTAACCGTAGAGGTTAGCGTCGTGATGATGAAAGTAAGAGGAAGCACTGCGTTTGGCAAGCTGGCGTTCGCGTTTGTGAGCGTTTTGGTGTCCACCTAGGGCTTGTGAAGTAGGGAAGTTTCTAAAGCAATAGTGACACTCGAATCTCCTGTTGTTGTTATTGTTGCTATTGTCCTTACCGTTATCTCCGGTTTGGTCTTCTTCTTTTTCTTCTTCTTTGTCGTCGTCTTCTTTGTTTTTGGGCTCGGAGGAATCCGAGTAGTCTTCTTGACGGGTGGTGCCAGAGTAATCTCCGCCGGCGAAATCTTTGCCGAAGAGACGAATGGGTCTAGGGTTCTTATCTTTGGAGGGCGGACGACGGAAGAATGGAAGCTGAGAGAAGGTTTCAACGTTCATGAAATCTTGAGTTTCGGTTTCTCCATTAGCCTCGTCCATAGAGAGACGACAGAGAGGAATAATGAGTGAATATTGAGTTGCGATGTTCCGGAGAGAAAAGACAACGTTTATATAGAACTGGCTGGTTCCTCTTTTGTTATGGTAATTCATTTATCTATTAGATTTTTTTTTTGTCAGAAGGTTGGTAAACTTCTNCGGAGAGAAAAGACAACGTTTATATAGAACTGGCTGGTTCCTCTTTTGTTATGGTAATTCATTTATCTATTAGATTTTTTTTTTGTCAGAAGGTTGGTAAACTTCTAGTTGTTTTTCGAAAAGGTTGATAGTTTATCCATCTTATTTCAAGAGTGATGAACATATATATGAATATTCAATTTGTGTTGATTTCATTTCGATTTTTCAGTATTACGACTTTAAAAGAAATATTACTGATTTTTAACCGAATCTACGACATATCAGTTTTGTACAATTTTTCTTTCAATATTGATTCAAACTTTTGATCAGATATTTCTGTAAATATTCTTTGAATGAATTTATAGTCATTTATGTTTTACTTTGGTTTTTAACAATTCGGCTTTTGAATATCTAAAAAGTACAACCATCTTGACCAAATTAACACTCTTAGGTCCTAAAATCAGTTTTTCAGTCCATATATGATCCATTCAGCTTTTCCGTATTGAACATTCTTGATTCAATTAACAATAAGCAAATTCAGATTAATATTAATTAGGAGAAGAAAATAAACACGATAATTAATGAAACAGACATAACATTTATGGAGAAGAAAATGGGCCATGGTAAATTTATGATATACTAAAACGAGTTGACAGTTATTAGGTAAATGGGTTCATTATACAAACGTACGTGAAGTTAGGTGTGTACTCTTTGATCACATATTTGCTACTAGTTCTCTATATAGATATATGTACATAGGCGGGATGTTACTATAAGAGAAAAATAATTAGTCTTCTCTCTCAAGGACCAGCTTTTAGTTCTTTCATCTATCTCTCTCTCTCTCTCTCTCATTCAAAGATGTTCTGTAGAGAGTACTTAGAGATATAAAGAGAAGTGGTCCTTACATCATGATCATTCAATATGTTGCTAATCAACTTGTTGAATCGTTGATGTCATCAATATAATTGAAAGCCTTTTGTCTGTGATAGTCATCATCATATAATCAGATAAGAACCATGTAATTAAATAAATCATCAAAAATATTTTATTGATACTTCTAGACAAATTTAAACCAATGTGAGTTGATAAGTTTCCATGATTGGTACGGGGTCCCTTATGATTTGGGAAAACATCCGAAAAATATAACAATTCGATTTAAAATAATAAATAATATATTGTGTACAACAAATGTAAAGTTTCGTTTCAAATATTCGATAAAATGTAAAATATATAAACAAACGCGCCAATTCGGTCTGACCACAAGCATGAAGATAATAGAAGATAGTAAATCTAGCTAGCTAGCCGCATCAAAGATGTATGTTTAACAGAATTTCAAGAGAACCAAACAAGCTTGTGCACTTTGTGCTTGCACCGATTAATTAATATATAGACTGTGTGTGCTCCAGTATTACCTGCAAGAAGAGAGAGAAAAAAAAAGTATTTTGTTGGACTTTAATTAGCTGAACAAACTGTAAATAAGTACACTTTCTTTGTGTTCCATTACATTATGTGAAGCAGTGAAGGCCATCAATTTTGTACAATATGGCAGTGTAGTCAAATTGAAATCTCTCCTAAAGCCGTGGCGGAAACCATATTTGTAAATTTGGCTATAATATAGAATAACATTTTTTTAGAAGAAAAACAAAAAAACAAAAACAAAGCCGACGGGGAAAAAACCATTTCTTACACAAAAATTGGTGGGCCCGTAGAATGGAGTAGAACCCCACATGGCCTTAAAAGCCCAACAAAGTCTCTCCGAAACCCTAACAGCAACACTTGTTTTTTACAAACACCTTTGCTTTGCCATTAAAGTCATAGTCATATGCTTCAGAGATTAAATGGCTTTTGGTGAAGGGACCATTAACCTCTCACTTTCTCTGCCTCATCTCCTCCTTTTTTCGATGCAACTCCTCCACTACTCTTCTGTCCATGTATATATCTATACGTTTTATACATTACTTGTTCTTGTTTTACTTTCTTTTTAATAACAACAAAAAGAAATGTGGTTATTTAATCAGTGGTGAGATTTTAAGTTAAATGGTACTCCATGCAAAAAAATCTGCCTATGGTATCAGATGGTATACCAATTCTAACATGTTACTTACACGTCTAATGGTTCGCACGATCCCATGATTGAACCGAACGAGACCTGGATTCCAAAGAATCAGAGTCAAATGAGAGGATTGGTTCGCAAAACCGCAAGAAAAATATACCATAAACGGACCGGATTGAGTTATATAGCTACTAATTAGCTTATAATCGCAAATCATTATAAAAAGTAACAACTCTGCATATACTTGAAATATGAATGAAAAAAAGGTGTTTAGATTTTGAGGGACAAGCATATTTTGTACCTTTCATAACATGTAACCTCACAAAGCTATAATGTACATTATTAATTTATGGTTATAAATATACTTTTAGCAGATTAGAAACAGGCCAAATTTTCTTATACAACAAATGCAAGTGAACCCCCACCAGTCTCTTTCAAAGTTAGACACTATAGATTCTAACTCTACAGTATATATACAATCAATGTCAAAAAAACTAGACATAGACCTTGCTATATAATGCATACTTTTATAAACAAGATTTTTTTTTATATCACAATTAATGTTTTAGAATTCTAGAAAATGATAGATGAATTTGATTTGATGTGAAAAACTTTCGTATGGACCACCATATGTAATTATAAATGGGGAGAGCATCTTTTCAGATATTGCATTAAGCCATTAACGATGTTAGATGTATGTGGGGAAGCTTTCTATAGATTGTCATATATGTCTCCCGACCTCTTGTCAATATATATATATATATATATATATATATATATATTTTTTTTTTTTAAGTGAATGTTAAATTTACTCCAAAAAAAAAAAATCGTTTTTACCTCTTGTGTAACTTTATTCTAAGATTCTACACCATTAGAGAAATAGGAACTTAATACATTAGCTATGATTTTCAATCAATTTTCATTTTTTTGTCAAACATTTCGTATCTTGTCGTTGATTTTAAACTAGGTGATCGGCTCGCACCCTGTGCGGACTATAAAATATTTTATATGTTATCTATATAAATAATATTATCTATTAATTTATCAGTGTTTGCATACAATGAATTATGATGTAAGTAATGATGTTGTATGCAAAATTGATAGTTAAAAATAACTAATGTTTAAGTGTAAATCATAAAAGATTTAAATACAAGTTGATGATAGAAAAGGTTGATGATAGAAAATGTAAGATGAAAAACATAAAGATGATAACATTATAGTAACAAAAAAAGATAATAAAATATATAATTAATTGTTATAAAATATATGAAAAGCATAGAAATTAAGCAAGATTTGAAATACCTCGTCGTAGACGACGTTCATTTTTTTTCTTTTGCACCTTCTCTTCTTTGTCTGTGATTAGAATTTTAAGTCCGGATCTAAACTTAACTCTAGATAATGTAACATATAGCTCATGAGAGAAAATTGATCTAGGTAGGATTGTCCTTAACTTTTGTTGATGGTCATTATGAAAGTTAAAGCTAAAGGGAATTACGTACAACACATTCTGAAATGAAACCTTGTGTCTCGTGGTAATACAACCATGATAAAACTATTTACACGATACAAATAGTTAAAAAAATAGAATTTAAAAGCTTAAAACATAATAAATTTGAAATATTTTTTTCTCTTTAAAACATCACTTACGGTGTGAAACAATGGAAATATATAGTAATTATTATTTAAAGATATTAATGACATCATATATTTATGTAGGATATTTTAAAGCTTTTTTATATTATTATCTTATGGAATAGCTTGAGCTTCCTTTACCATCTCATCTTATTCTATTTTCAAACAACAACAAAAGATTATATCATATGTGAATGCATTCTCATTATAAAGCGAGAATGCAAGATCCCAAATGAAACAAAAAATAATCGGATGGAAAATAAATCATAATAAAATAAAAAAATATGAATAAGAAGTAGAAGTAAAAATAAAAATAAATCTCTAGAATTTTAGTTTCCCGTAAAAATCTTGGGCTTTGTCTTCGGTTTAATATTTAATATATTTTTCTAGTGAAAAAGATAAAGTAGTAGTCGAAGAAGACGAAAAAATGAAGAATCATTTTGTTTGATTTTATGTTTTTCTTTAAAATATTTGAGAATATTATCTTACACATATTAATTGCTTTCCGCATATAACTTTTAAAAAATAATAGAATGTAAATGCAATACAACCATGATAGAATTATTTACAGAATACAAATGGTCAAAAATATTTAAAAAATTAATTAACTTTTTATTGAAAGCTTAAAACAAAAATAGAATTTGGAATAAAATTTTCTCTTTAAAATAACTCTTACTATGTGTAACGAAAGAAATATAAATTAAATATTATTTAAAGATATTGATGGGACGATATATTTGTATATGATTTTTTAAAACTTTTTTATATTATTATATTATAAATTTTCGAAGCTTTCTTTAAAATCCCATCTTTTCCCCTTTTAAACAACAATAAAAGATTATATCACATATGAATGTATTCTCATTGTAGAGCGAGAATTCAAAAAGAATTAAGAGTCAAAGAAGACGGAAAAAAATCATTTTGTTTGGTTTTATATTTTTTGAAGTATTTGAGAATATTATCTTACACGTATTAATTGCTTCATGCATATAATTTTTCCAACATATTAAAATATTTTTTTCACCAAAGTTAGTTTTTTTAATATGTTTTTATCTATTATTTATATTTGATATTAACACAAATATCAAAGTTAAAAACAGACAAACTCTTAATTATTAATATAACAATCAAATATTAAATGTATTATCTTACACATATTAAGTTTTACATATATATAACTTTAAAAACTAACAATCATAAATTCTACCAATCATGAAAAAATAATTTGCATCTATATACAATATTGTTCATCTGTGAAAGTTAATCATCTATTTATTATAAATAACAAAATTAAACATTACAATTAGTTTATTTTTAATAAAAATCTCACGCCGACACATAGAGCCAACCACCTAGTAATCATATATATACTCTAAGCCCTTCTTTGATCTGCTTCTTGAAATTAAGCCTGAATTAAGCCTGAATTTCATACATATAAAGAATCATATAGCATGAGATTTTTAGTAATCATATGTTCACATAAAGAACCACCTAGTAATCATATATATACTCTAGGGCTGAATTTAAGCCCTTCTTTGATCTGCTAATTGCACTTAACAGCGTTGATTAATCCAACAAATGTGACCTTGTTTGGGTAGACTCCATCTAACCACATCTTATGAAAGATGGACACATCATCATCTTTATTCGTGGAAATCATTGTTGTCCAAGAGTTAACATTCTGCTCGCTCATTTGGAAGGTCAGAGATGGTACAAGTTCTATTTAACAAACCATTTTTACACCACAAAAACAATCATTGTTAAAAAAGCAGAGTACACGACCTTGGATACTTTGAAGACATTAAATTTAGAACCTTGAAGGAGATGCTTGCTTTTGTGGTGTCCTCGGACAAACCGAATTGTTGGTCGGAGGTGACATGTCTGATCTGTTAAACAAACACTTTGCCACACTTGATGACTCAGCTACGCTGTTATTCACCGACATTTGTAATTCGGGTGGTGATGTTTGAAACGTCAAGTAGTTGATGGCCTTATCAGGTCGTGGAATCGTTTTCATCCCTGGAATTAAGAAAATAAGACACAAAACCACGTTTTAGGGTAATGGAGACTTAAAAAGATAAGGAAAAGAATAAAAATTTCAGTCAACACCGACCTCTCTTAGAAATCGAAGAAGGAGCTCCAACAGAAACCTCATGATTCTTTTGCTTTTTGGTTTGAAATAAAAAGCACGCCCTTCTGTGTTAGATTGCTAGAACCTTCTGTGTGCGAGTTCACAACTTCTCCTCCCTATTCAATCATCAATGCACTTTTGTCAAAACAATTCACAAAAGATGTCACTACCGAAGGATATTGGTCAGGCCAAAACCATTCATTGCTAGACCGTAAAATGTCTTGTCATCGGTAAAGGTGATCTCAGCAAAGTGCAGACTTACATTGTAGTTCCCATTTCTGAGACAGAGTCCATAGTAAGTCAATGATGAAGGAGAGACTCAAGCTGTCCTGTAAAGCTCAGAGATGGGAGACGAATCATTAACTGATATTCTGGATGTGTGTAATCATCTACACAGACCACATTGGATAGTTTCAGACCAAATTTCGTCTCTCACGTTATCTATGTATCCTCCTCCCGATGATATTGCTACCTGCTTCAGTCAAACCAACAGAAATTACTAATGAAAACCGATGAACAATCTCAAAAAGACATAAGTTTCAGCAACAGTAGGGGTCGGTAATAATGACAATGACGTGAATAGCAAGAATTTTGCATAAGATTTATTGTATATCCATATACACAAAGAATTGGTATCGCATGCATTTAATATAAAAATCAATTTTCTGTGTTTAACAATTACTATCCTTATATTGTGTTTTTCGTTTATTCGTTTTCTATATTTAGTTATAAAAAAAATTAGATTTTTTTTGCAAATTCAGAACGGATGTTAATTGCAAATTACTAATCAACCGGATCCGTTTGCAAAAATTTTGATATACGGGATCTTTTAAATCATAATATAAGACAACCTTTAGCAATGACTATCCTTATAAGTCATTCTTTTAGATCAGAAAATTCACCTAGATTTTAATTAAACGGGATCAATTTTCCTTCTGACAATACACCATGACCAAGAGAAGGGACCACTTTTTAATATCTTCTTCGAAAATGTATATACATTTTCTATAAAACTTTATATATAGAGTAAAGAAAGTTGAAGAATGCATCTGAATTACCTTGTATACAGAGCCACCTTCAGAAATCTTCATCGTCGCATCAAAATTATCTTCCTCTCCTTGAAACTGTCAAACTGGTGAATGACACAGTTTGAAGATCTAAAATCCTTAGCTCTGTTCAGACATAGAAAAAATTGACATTAAAACGACTGTAGACAAAAAAAAACCCAGTTAAATGCTCTCTTAATGTTTTATTGACAAAAAATGTGTATTTTCAACTTCTAAATGCTCTCTTAATGTTTTATTGACAAAAATTGATTGAATGAGTAAAAGCTGAATGCCTACCATGTACTAAAAGCTGAATGCCTTAACAGATTAGTAAGATTCACTAAGGGGAAACTTTGAAGGAATAACGCATCCTATTTCCAGACCAAAGTTAGTTCAATCTTGTGAGAAAGTGCCTAAGAATACAATACCTTGAGGGATCTTGCTTGTGTCATAAACTGAATACGGAGAGAAAAGTGCCTAAGAATAAAATACGCTCGCGACTTATATCCGTACCTGATCCAGATAGAGAGAAAATCCCAAATACGGAGAGAAGTGAGACAACTCTCGAACCAAATCGTACAGTCCGTAACGTCTTCTCGGGCTTCGCGACCGTTGTGACCTCCCAGACCTGCAAGACCACACAAGAACCCCCAATGATCAAAGGATGATATATGATTAAGAAGTCACATACTTTGTCAACGGTTGAAAGATTTGAGATACACAACCTTATTACTCTCGCTCACTCATATGTGTGCCTTTAGCTTAATTAGTAACCTTTTGATACTTATCAACACTCGACTTCATCTCAACAAAATAGCAAAATTACTCGTACTACTTGGTTAAAGGAGGGGGCAATACAGAAGAGCGATTAGAAAACAAACCTCAGGTTCCTTCTCCTGTGAGATCCAACACTGGGTCCATTGCTGAAGGCCCAGTCAACGCTGACATTCTTATCAAGAAGCTCAGCACCATTCATTGATGTGATAGCGCTCTGTGCTTCTTCACTCTTCTCATATTCAAGCAAAGCGTATCCCTAAACAAGAAGACAGAACGAAATGGGCATAAATTAATACAGCTTCCATTAGATATTCAACAACACTGAAGTAAAATAACCTACTCGTACACACTCCCATTCTAAAACACAGCTTATCATTTTGACTCTTCCTTTCTGGTACTCAGAGCAAGATATATCAATTGACACACATATACGCACTCTACAGTATTTCACTCTACAGAATATCATATCTTCAATTATTAATCATGACAGAAAATCCAAATCCCAATTGGCTTCTGCAACCGTAATAGAATCAGGAAATGCCTAAAATCAATTTCGATTTCTCTGATTTCTATTAAGCAACCATACCGAAGATCTGAAACACAAAACACACATGTAAAGTATTAAATGTAAGATCTGAAACACAAAATACAGCAAGTGATTTCTTTTACCTGATTCGGAGCGTGCATAGCCAAGGAAATCCATCGGGGCCTATCGCCTAGGAGAAGAAGAGGAGAAGGAGGACGAACAATCGGCAGCCAAATTGAAATCCATAGAGCGATTAGAAAACAAACCTCAGGTTCCTTCTCCTGTGAGATCCATCGGGGCCTATCGCCTAGGAGAAGAAGAGGAGAAGGAGGACGAACAGTCGGCAGCCAAATCGGAAGCTGCTAGCGTTTTGAGATGAGAAGAGATTGAAATCCATAGAGAGAAATAATAGACGATTCTTCTCCACATGATGATGATGAGAGACGAAAGAGGATTGAAATCCATAGAGAGATCTTCCCCTCTCTGTCTCTGTCTCGGCTTGAGATGAGAAGAGACGATTGTTCTTAGTCGCGTGTTTGTTCATAAAAAAAAAATATTAGACGTTTCCTTTTTCGACTGAAGTTGTTCCGCGTCATATTTACAGGTCATCAATAGAATGAACTAACTTTTATTCTAAAGATGACACATCAACATTTTTAGGATTTTGATAAGGTTAACCAAATGAAGAGGTAAAGAGAAAGGAGATTCCCTTAACTCAAACGTTTCATGCCTGCAAAACAGTCTGATGAGTGATGATGACTCTCCGTTCATTGAGACAGAAATTTTTGATAAGAAAAAATAAAACAATAATAAGTATACGTGTTATAATTCAGATTTGGAAAACATATAACTAATACTTTTAAACCATTTGATATGTCGATTCAACCATAACTCAATAAAAAATTAGGGTTTAGATTAGTTTTTTTCGGTGACCTATCATATTTTTTTCTATGTAAAAAACTTACTGCTTAAGTTAATGGTTTGTGCTAATTTTATCAAATGTGTCACTATTTCGGATTCATCCCTCATATCACATGTTGTTGACAAAAAAAAAGGAGAATTATTAATCATTTATTAATTGAATAATTTATGCATATATCATGTGCATCTTCTATCACCAACTCAACAACATAACCCAAGTAACCCATCGCGATTCGGTTTCAGAACATGCAGCGGTTAGATTTTGGTTTAGAATTTAGATTTGGGTCAATCGGCTTTGAAGGTGATCAGATCCGTATTGGGCTTAGGTCCAGTCAGATCCGTATTGGGCTTAGGTCAGTCAGATAAAAAAAAAAAAAAAAAAAAAAACTTCAAAAAAGGTGACAGAGGAGATGATGGGTCACTAGTTGATGAGTATGCCAGAAAGAGACAAAATTATTATTTTACATATTTAAACTAATCGTTATCTTAGATTAATACATCAAAAAACATACCAGTTAAATAAACTCTCTTCACAACAAAATTCACCAAATAAAATACAAATCTTAACAACAATTTCTTACAATAGAATACATCAAAAAATCACAATACCAGTTCTCAACATTTATTCCACCTTCAACTCTTTTCTTATTTCAACCAAATTTTTCATCTTTTCAAAGGAAACAAAACAATTGAAAAAGCGCCAAAGAGCTCAAGAATTAATGCCAAATATAAACATTATACTCAACCACGGCATCTCCACTTGTAGTATTGAACATAAAAGTCTTGGCTTGTGCATATCCTCTTCCGAACCTGAAAGCTCCCGTGCCTCCGATGATGGGCATCTCCCTGGCCTTAGACATTATCGGATTCCGGCCATACATGGCCACCGTGCTGCCTGAAAACTCACCCTTGGTGAACACAAAATTAAAAGCCATAAGCAGACCAGACTCCTTCTGGTCGGCCGATGCATACATCCCTTGTGCTCTCCCAACTTCCTCTGAGGTTATTTCAGGCCCTACCGTCAACGCGTCGTCAACTACTGCAACCAAACCAAAAGAGGTTGCAGAGGAGCTTGTGTTGGGACCCCTAGCGACTGCGACGGACGTTGGTTTGCCTCCGGAGATAATTTCGTGGAAGTAGAAGTGGAGGTGGGTTAGCTTCTCCTGCTTATGTCCTGGATATGGTGCCTTCGCTGTTTTGGAGAAAGCTTCTGATTTTGTGATGGCAAGAGCTGAGAACATTGGGAGAAGAAGAAGAAGAACAAGTCTAGCCATGATGAAAACGGTCGTTGCTCTACAAAAGTCAACTGATCTTCTCAATCTTTATGTTGTGAAGGTTTATTTGTACAAAGTGCTTGCATCATTTTTTTTTTTTTGACATCACATCATTTTATACACAAAACTGAGTAATTATTTTATTTGCTTGACAGCAAAACAGAGTAATTATTTGAAAGCACGAATGTACTGTGTACATTATATTCAAATTAAATATTATATTTGTTTAATTTATCACAGCCACCCAGGGAAACACACAAGCAGGCAACGTGCTAACAAGCAAAAAAAAAGAGTAAAAAAGTAAGAAAAATCGTAGTAATTGTTTCTTTTGTTATTTTTGATTTTTAAAAAATTTGTTTCTCTTAATTATTTCAAGGAAGAAAGTCAGGAAGGAAGGAAGGACGAGAAGCATCGTTACTTTCACGGAAATAGGCAAAACTAACGAAATTTTTAATATATCACTCGTTCATCATGAGTAAAATATATATACATATCACTCGTTCATCATGAGTAAAAAATTTAATGTTTGAGGCCACATTTATAAATCGATACTACGTGATAATAGGCAAAACTAACGAAATTTCAAATAACAAACTGAAACTGTTACCAATTATTCCCTTAAATATCAGGCAGTTCAAGGTTTCGAAAAACAAAACAAAAGTTGCATATTTCCAACAAATTCACTACATAAAGTACAACATTTATTTTAACCACAACTTCTTACAATCAACATCACATTATCAATTCAAAACAGAAAAGTAAACATTTTAACCAAAACTTCTTACAATAAAATATAAAAATCACAATATCAATTCAAAACAGAAAAGAAAACATTTATTGCACCAATTTTTGTTTCTTTTGGCATTCAACCAATCTTTTCATCTTTATCACAGAAAAGAAGAAGAAGCAAAGAAGTCCATAGAGTTAATGCCAAATATAGACATTATACTCAACGACAGCATCTCCACTCGTGGTATTGAAGCGGAAAGTCTTGGCTTGTGCATATCCTCTTCCGAACCTGAAAGCTCCCGTGCCTCCGATGATCGGCATCTCTCTCACCTTCGACATTACCGGATTCCGGCCATACATGGCGACGGTGCTGCCTGAAAACTCACCCTTCGTGAACACCAAGTTTAAAGTCATAAGTAGACCAAAAGTTTTCTGGTCGGCCGATGAGTACATTCCTTGGGCTCTCCCAACTTCCTCTGAGGTTATTTCGGGCCCAACCGTCAATGGGTCGTCGACGACTACAACCATGCCGAAAGCGGATGCAGAGGAGTTTGTTTTGGGACCTGTAGCCACTATGGCGGTGGTTGGTTTGTCTCCGGCGACAATGTCGTGGAAGTAGAAGTGGATGTGGGTTAGCTTCTCCGGCCTATGTCCTGGATATGGTGCCTTCACTGTTTTTGAGAAAGCTTCTGATTTTGTGATGGCGGCTGCGAGAAGAAGAGCTGAGAACAGAGGAAGAAAAAGAAGTCGAGCCATGGCGACGATGGTCGTTGTTTCAGGCTATGTGTGAATTGTGTTGGGGGTTTTGTTAAAGTGCTTGCATGATTTATACACAAAACAGAGTAATTATTTGAATGCAAAAATGTATATAAATAATATATTTGCTTGATAATAACAGCTTAAAGAAGGAGACGTGCTAACAAGCAAATCCCCTTTAAATCTTTGAATTATTTATTCTTTTAAATGTTTATATTAATCAAGTAAAAATAAAATAAAAATTTGCAAAGAATCAAGACAGAGATATGTTCAATAAAAAAATATGAAAAGTTGCAGACATGTATTAAACGCATCTCGAAAATATAACTATCTAAATACGAAACGTGATTCTTTCTTTCTTTTTCCTTTTTTTTCGGCTAATACGAAACTTCATTCATCTCTTATTTGTCGTTAAAAAAAAAAAAACATCAAAGTCCGACTTTTCAAATTTCATCATTATTGTACAAAAACGTTTATTCATCCCTAATGTTTCTACTATTCCATAGTTAAAGTGAGGAAGTTTTCAACAGTCTAGTTTCCAATCTCAAGGCATAAGGGTGTAACCTTTTTTCCCCGCTTCACCATATTCACTGTGCGATAACCCTGACCCTTTTGTGTTGGACCTATTGGTCTAGCGTTTTGGCGTGCATCCATAAGCTTAGGCCTGTGTTTGACGATTCTTGATGATCCACAAACAGATTAATCTCAGTAGGACAGTAACATCCAAAGGTCTGATTAAGTACCTCTTCATACATGTGGCTTATGTCCTGGATATGGTGCCTTCGCTGTTTTTGAGAAAGCTTTGGATTTTGTGATGGCGGCAGGAAGAAGAAGAAGTCTAGCCATGGCGAAGATGGTCGTTGTTTCAGGCTATGTGTCAAATGTGTTATGGAAGTGGTTGCATAATTTACGCAGAAAACATATTTTAATTATTTGAAAGCAACAAATGTATATAAATAATAGATAGATTTGCTTGATAATCAGAGCGAAAACAAGAAGGCGACGTGCTAACAAGCAAACCTCTATTGATGTGGATCAACATCTTGGAATTATTCTCTAAGTGAACGTAAAAACAAAACTGAAAAGAATGAAGACAGAGATATGTTTTCTAAAAAAATAGGAAAACTTGGAGACACCTATGTAGTCAACGCATCTTGGAATCATTCTTTTAAGTGAACATAAAAACAAATCTGAATAGAATGAAGACAGATATATGATCTATAAAAAAATAGGAAACGCATCTTTAGATTATAACTATTTAAACCGGAATTTCATTCATCTATATTAAGATTGATTTTTAACATTTCATGATTATCGTACAAAAAACGTTATATATCTCCTCTAATGTATCTAGTATTCCATGTATCCATACTCGTCGTCCAATATATTCAAGTGAAGAAATTATCAAAAGACTATTCAAGTGTTTCCAATTTTAAGGCACAAGGGTGTAACCTCGTTTTCCTTCTTCATCATATTCACTCTGCACGATAAGCCACATCCAAAGGTAGAAGCACTTCTTCTAGCTCAGACCAGTCAAGTTCTTCAGAATCCCCATCTTCACATTCATCCAAAGTGACGAAGTTTTCAACAGTCTATTAAAGTGTTTCCAATCTTAAGGGTTTAACCTTTTTCCCCCGCGCTTCACCATATTCACTGTGCGATAACCCGACCCTTTTGTATTGGACTTATTGGTCTAGCGTTTTGTCGATTCTTGATGATCCACAAACATAATTAATCTCAGTAAGAGAGTAACATCCAAAGGTATAATTAAGTACCTCTTCATACATGTGGGTTGGCTTCTCCGACTTGTCTCTATGACAATCATAGAAAACAAGACTCCAAAAAATCCAATAGCGCATTCATTCATGAGATGATCATATTGATAGAAGGGATTATATCCCGCCAAGGATGCTATAAGAAGATGCAATATGGCATTGGTTGTTGCCAGCAAAATGGTCAGGTAAAGCAAACGGACAGATCCCATGATTCTCTCCAGCTCGGAGCCTATAGGAACCAATGTCATCATGTTGAACAGAACATGAAGCAGCGATCCATGAAAAAGAATGGCTGTATAAAACCTATAACTGCACAACCGATAACTCCAAAAAAGAGTGAGTAAGCAAGAAAAAATCAATCGGTACAATTCAGGCTTTCAACTAAAATGCAATGAAATATCAACAACTTGGATAATTTGTTTCAAGAACATAAGTTAGCAAAGTTAAGAATCCCTTCTGCATGAAATGCAAGCCTCAATACTGAAGATGACATACCTTGGAACCACATCAAATAAAAAAACGACTCTATTACGTGACCTTTACCAGTTTTAAACTGAACCTTGTGCCAATATCTCTACTTCGCCAGACATAGCAACCTGTTCATCTGGCTCAAGAACAGTGACATCTATAATTTCAGATATCTTACAAGGAGCTCTCGAGGGTGATCCAAACTCCAGAGTCACAGTATTATAGTAGAATGGTAGTGCTTTCGTATTCACAACGGTGAAATTCTATTACAAAACTCAGAACTCGAACAACTACTGAAACTTCACGGATGAAATTGTAAACTAAGGCTGCTATAAACCCCTATATATATATATTTTTTTTTTGAAGAGGATCTTCTTACAATAAACGATTTGCAGAAAAGCTATGCCCAATTCAGCTACAAATTAGTTAATTCTACCAAGTCAAGTAGAAGCCCTTCTTTGCCGCAACAGAGGCCTTAAGACCCACTAGCAGTTGTTTTCCAGACACCGCGTTATGGATAGAGGCCAACTCCTCAACTAGAACTGTCCTGTCTCTTCTAGTCCCTGCAAGTTGATTCTGGTACACCACCACCGACTCATTCGCATTCCTTTGCGCTGCTTCACCACTCGCATTTTTGGCATTTTCTTGTGCACCATCCAATGCAAGGCTTACAATGTTCTCCCTTCTGTCTAACGCAGTAATGGCGGCAGTAATTGCACCGGCTGCAGTAGACATGCACCTATCTGCTCCAAAACCCAAGCACCTTTCGATCCAATCGAGCATGGCTATTCAATAGCGCACAACATTGATTACCAATTCACATAAGGACATGAAAACCCCCCCAAAATTAAGCAACCAGTGAAATGGTACTTACCGGCGAGAGAAAAATCGACGATGAGGAAGCGAGAGAGAAATCGACTATGATGAAGGCGAGAGGAGGTAATTCGAAATTCGAATCGTAGTCGGAGCCGAGCGAAGATTTTCCCAAGAGTCATTTACAAGAAAAGGCATTTTTTTAGTTTGGTTACACAAAAACGCACTTTCTACAACTAAGGCACTTTGTGTGTCTTTTAATCATGTGTTTTGTCATTTTTGCCTTTAATAAATTAATCAGATAATTATAGTGGACGAGTCTATTTATTAAGACTAGACGTGAGGATGATATAATAAGAACCAATGATAGACGAGCTAGATATAGATGTGTCCACATAGTTTTTTTCAAGACAAGCAATATGTCCATTGCTAAACGTTAATATTATGGATGAGCATATGTGGACACGGCGTTTGTGGATAAAATAAAATAAAAAACGTTAATATTAGGGATGGATATTTGTGGATTTGTCTTTATTTCGGTGTTGTGGATATGTATCTGTAAATAATATAAGAATAGTGAATCAGAGGTGGTTTAGTATGAAGACAAATTCTGTCATAAAGTATCCATAAAACAACATCCGTGTGGATCTACCGTAAGAATTCTATAAAGTGGTACGGTAGATCTACATGTTGAAATTATGTTAGATTTACGTAATAATACTGATATCGTCTACGAAAAGATGAATTTTGTATTTTGGTTCAAAAGGCAAAAAAAAAGAAAAATAAAAAAAAAGAGATGAGTGAATGGTGGTATTATCTTTTCGCTAGGTGAAAATGTTTTAATAGTTTAAAGTGCCTAATTGTGTTATTATACTTTGGAAAATTACCTTTCTTTATTTTATTATTTTCCCAAAATTTAATTTTGGTTGTTGTTGTTTTTATAACGTTTTATAACGGCAACTTACAGGGAAATTTGGTCAAAGATCAATAAATTATAGGCCCAAAAGGAGGCCCAAATGCCGATTGCATTTAGTGAAATATTCATTTCATCCGCTTTTTTCAAGTGGTTGCATAATTTACGCAGAAAACATACTGTATTTTAATTATTTGAAAGCAACAGATGTATATAAATAACAGAGCGAAAACAAGAAGGCGACGTGCTAACAAGCAAATCTCTATTGATGTGGATCAACATCTTGGAATCATTCTTTTAAGTGAACATAAAAACAAAATTGAAAAGAATGAAGACATAGATATGTTTTATTAAAAAATACGAAAACTTGGAGACACGTATGTAGTCAACGCATCTTTAGATTATAACTATTTAAACCAGATTGATATTTAACATGTCATGATTATCGTACAAAACAACGTTATTTATCTCTAGTGTATCTAGTATCTACTATTCCATGTTTCCATACTCGTCGTCTAATATATTCAAGTGAAGAAGATATCAAAAGACTACTCAAGTGTTTCCAATTTTAAGGCATAAAGGGTGTAAACCTCTTTTTCCTTCTTCATCATATTCGCTCTGCACGATAAGCCAGATCCTTTTGTGTTGGAGTTGTTGGTCTAGCGTTGTGACATGCTTCCATAAGCTTGGGCCTGTGTTTGTCGATTCTTGATGATCCACAATGAGATTGATCTCAGCGGGACAGTAACATCCAAAGGTAGGAGCACTTCTTCTAGCTCAGACCAGTCGAGCTCTTCAGAATCCCCATCTTCATATTCAACCATGTACCACTTGGAATCTTTGTCGAACTTTGTCACCGTGCCAGAATAGTACCGACCCAAGAAAAACTTCCGAACTTCTCTACCCTCAAGCCATTCGCCGCTTCCTACAGTGCCACTTGATACTGGCTCGTCTTTGGCAATTATACAATCTGTTTCAGGTTCATCAGGCACACCATTGATAACAACTGCAGGTTCTCCCGGTATCTCAAAGATCCCTAGAGGAAGAGGCGGCGTTTCTGGCTTATTGCTCCCGCTGTTCTCCATTTTGAGTTACCTTCTGAAAGAACATATACAAAAATCTTACAGAGTTAACAGCAGAAGTCAAGATTCAGAAGGCCATGGAACCAAGTGAATCATTCATAGTTCTATAGATTTCAGAAGTGCAACAAATGCTTAAACAATAGCAGCGATGCGATCAGTTGCCCGCGAAGGTGTCAATATGATGAATGTGGATTCTGAAAAGATTCATACATTTACTATAATGTGATAACGAATAAGAGCTCATCAAGCAAATGAATTTCATTAGATTCGCATCATTGTTCCTTCTAAATCATTCGTCAAAATTCCTAGAGGACTTGGATTACATTTGCTACCAAGAAAGCAAAATGATTCTTTTCCCAGAGAAAATCCATCAGAAACAGAACCAAAGTCACTCATAGCAGATACGAGAAGCGCAAAATTGAACGAAACGAATCGATTTCTCTTGATATGAGATTAAAATCCCTAAACTTGAATGATGATATTGTACTCTACATACATTCAGCATTTGATTCGCAGCACAAACCCTAATTCCTCAACGTCGGCAATTTCCAGATTACAAACAAACGACACATCGAAAGTCAAAACGTGAAAGACGAGAAGGGGCTTACCAAAGATCAGCCGGAGATAGTCGCTCGACGAAGAAGATCGAAGAGATTAGGCTGCCGGCGTTCGTAGTCCGTCGAGCGTTCGGCGGCGACGGGGGACGGGAGGTTTGCAAGAGATAAAGCCAGAAGCCACACTTTGTTTGGCAGCGCGAACAATTCTATTCGGGATCGACGAGCAATTCAAATCATTTGTTCGGTTCAATTCGGGTAGATACACTTTTGGTTTTGCTAACCGGCTAATTTTATTTTCGTAATCTCGATTTTTTTTAAAAGATCAAATTAGTCAACTTTAATTCTTTATTTTTGGTAATTATAAGACAGAAACTACACTCACACACATTAAGGTTTTCTATCTAGTCAATTAACCCATTCTTATGTAGAATTTACTAGTGTTTTTAAAAAGGAAAGGAAGAAAATCTCAAGGGAAATGGCAGTAAATGATGCAAAGCATTATGCTTGGTTACAATAACAAAGCAAAAGCCAACGTTTTTTTTTTGCATGATTGATATAAGATCATCTACAAATCAGACTACAAATTTCCTTGTTCAGCAAATTATAGCGTATTAATCTTTGTATAATACGAATTTCGCATCAAATCTATTAACTAGTTTTGGACTTTTGGTTGATAACATTACATCATTATATATTCGTTGACAAAGAGAAACATCACTACAAATTCCCATTGAAGCTAGATTCCCTCCAAGTGGGATCACAGAATCAAAAAAGATGGAAGAAAATTAGATATTAGACATTTCTTCATAGGTAGTTTGGTAGAGATCAAAATGGCACCTTTCTCATCATCAATGAGCGTGTGCGTGTGGCCTAAAGATGAATTACCCGCGCCACCGTCAATACGCTGCCAAAACCAATGAAGGCCAAGATCCAACTGCTGTAAATCCGTCTGCCACCGCTCATATCTGCTTGTCCTGCATCCATTGAATTGTCATCCGCGACTCGACCATTGCTCACTCTCTTACTGCACATCCATGCGATTTACAGAGTTTCGTTGAGGTACATAGGAACACAGAACAAACGAGATAAGCTGTATATGTGAATCATCAGAGAGAACAACGCGACACAAAGAACAATCTATGAACCAAATCCATTCTCCATGGAAAGAATGTAACTTCATTCTTATCAAAACGAGATCTGCCCTTTCTAAGGAAACCGATGAGCATAAAAGGATATTGAAGAGTCCATATCACCAAACCATCTTTCAGATCACTAAACTTCAAATCGTTTTGAAACATCACTCAAACGCCATAAATTCACTACCTCGAAGGGTATTTGCAAGTTCCTTGACCTGAAACACACACATGAGAAACGACTTCAACAAGCTGCACAAATGTACCAATTCGAATTGAATTGCACAGGAAGAGACCATGATGAATGATCCTGATTCCAATACCCTAACAGACAGAGATTTCGAATTTAAGAAGAATGTTAAAAAATGGCTTTACTGGGATTGATGGAAGTGAGAGCAGCGTTGTTGTCGAAATTGCAAGCATCTTCGGCGAGGCCGTTCTTCAGGTAGTAATTGTTGAAAACATACGACGCCATCTTCTGGATATCCGTCGGGTCGTTGCAGGGTCCACCTTGCTGGATCGGACCGCAATCGGCGCCGCCTTGTCCACAAGCCCAGTCGATTGCCGTCTGGAGCGAAGGATCTTCCGCGTTGTTCTTCGCTACGCACCATAGCTCCACCTGCAACACTTGACCGCCGATCTGCGCAGCCGCAACCACCATTAACATTGTCGCCGTCACGGCGAGGAGAGAGAGATGCAGATGAAAACACAGAGGGAGAGACATAATCATTTCAGTAGAGAGAGAGAGAGAGAGGAGGAAGAAGATCAAGCAAAGGAGTGTTGAGAAAAAGGTTTAGGGTTTTTATAGGCGCTGATTCGCAGTGGCACCAGAAAGTTACCGTTAAAGGTATCGGGAAAATGGAAGATCTAACAGTGACGCGATGAGAGAGAGAGAGACAGAGAATCCGAAGAGACGAAAGAGAGAAAACATTTGGGTGTGGGTATTGTGTAAATTTTGGATTTTAGCGGTTAATGATTTGAGCTCATATTTTTGGGCCTCTCTTAAGATCTTTAAGCCCGTTAACAAAGTTAAAGGAGTGTGAGTGGGGCTCACATGAGATGTTAGACTTCAACTCACCCATATGTGTATAAATTGGGGGCTACTCGGATTGATGACGTGTCTCTCCGTGAATGGTTGATGCCCTTGGGAAAAGCGTTGAAGCTTTACCCTCACGACCGTGAAATTGACTCAGATTAGCTTTTCCGAGGAAAAATTAGCCATGGCTTCTCCGTCAGATCCCACCGACTCTTGTCCAGATCCAGTCGCAGAGCCAGAAACTCTTTCCAGGAGCCCTTGTTTAGTCGAGAAACCGAGCGTAGAGCAGGGAAGTGTTTCCGTGGAGAATGCAAATACTGTCGCTAACGAAGCTCTAAATCTAGAATCAACACAGGAAGAAACGCAGAACCTGCTGGATCCGGAGGATCCCGACGCTAAAGATCAGCAACCAGAGGCGTCGATTGAAGAAAGTAGGAACGAGGAGGACGATATGGACGCCACGCAAGCCGTTAGCTCTTCGGTTTACCGCCGTGGAGGTGGGCCGAAGCGTAAGAAAGGGAATCAGAAGAAACGCAAGCAGGAAGCTAAGTCGAAGGAGAAGCTTGAGGTACTACTGAAAACCTTGAAGCCCATTCCTTTCGTCCCAGGTGAAACCCTAGATTTTGCTCGGCATGAAAAGCTCTTGAAGACGCTTGGCCTCTGGGAATTTCTGCACTTGGAGTTCGACCAAAATATCCGTGAGGATCTAATAGCGAAACTTGTCGCTTATTATAGTCCAGAGGGTAGATGCAGCTATGTAAATGGGGCTAGGATTAATGTCAGCCGTCCTGATTTGGCTCGAGCCTTGAAATTGCCTAAGAAGAAAGACATTGTCGTTACAGAGGAGGAGAGAGAAATTCTGGAAAAGGATGAATCAGTCAGGTTTGTCAAACAGATTCTTTCAACTTGGGTTCTACTGCATAGAGATGATATGTGGATTATGCCTGTAGAGATAGTTGAATGGGGAAGGGATATAAATCAAAAGCAGTTGGAAAAGGTAGATTGGGCTGCATTGCTCTGGTTCATGGTTGAGAAAGATCTGAAAGCGGAGCCTCCGCTTGGTTATTGTTTCTTTGCTTCGCATCTGCAGCTGTTGATCAAAACACAGAAAGAAGATTTACTTAGGGAACATTCTAAAGTGGATGAGGTTGTGGATGATGATGATGATGTAAAGGAGGTTGATTTTTTGGTAAAATCTCCTAAAGAAGATTGTTTGGAGGTTAAGGAGTAAGATGTTTGTGCTGCAGGCTCAGGAAGGGATGATTGTGCCACCGACTTAAAAGAAGAAGAGTATTATGTGGATGAACATATGATCGAATTGAATCTCGGGCATGAGACTGTGTCTCAAATGGGCTCTGAGGAAGAGCGAGTTCCTGTTGAAGGACAGCCAATGGATGTTGAGGAAAATAAGAAAGAAGAGGATGAAAATTGGTCATGGAATGAAGACACCCATGCTGGTCCGCATTTCCTTCGCCGTTGCGATCTTTGTAGCGCTAGTGAAGGAGTCGAAGAGAATAAAACAGAAGAACCCATGGAAATGGGAGAAGACGAACCAATTGAAGATTTCGAGGAAGAGGAAACTGAGGAAGATAAAGAAAAGCATGAAGGAGGGTTTCCCTTTTTCCCAAATGGGGATTCCCTTCATGGAGTTGGCCAAGAGAATCTCATGTTAGGAGATGCATCTCCGTTAGGTTATGGCTCTTCGTTACAAATTCATGGCAATTCGACCGGTGGTGATTTCCTTGCTTCTAGGGTTGACATGCATATGGCTATGGGTTCAGGTAGTTCTTCCCTGTTTGCGAATGGCAACAACAAGAGGGAGATGGATCACGAGAATGATATTTCCTATCATGCTCATAACCCCGGCAGCAAGAGGTTGAGGACTGAAGAACCATCTTGGGATGAAAAACCACCTCCTGTTGAGATGTGCTTGGAGCAGATGGAGTACTGGTTTGAAAAAGCTAGGATGTCATGTGCTGAAAAAGATCGAGAGCGTGCACAGTCTGTTATGAACCAGGAGTATCTGATGAGCGAACTGCAAAGAAAGGCAGAAATTATTCAGGATTTGGAAAGAACCAAGTTTGAGGAGCAACAGAGAAAAGATTTAATGATCTATAGGCTTGAGAGCGAGCTTCGTATGATGACAAGTGTAGTGGAGGGTTATAGGAAGGCTTTGAAAGAAACAAAAAAGGCATCAAGAGAGCACATGAAACGTTGCCCTTTGCGTGATGAAAACCCGGTCTACAAGGATGTCAAAGGTTCTGGAGGCTTAGTTCTGAGCACTAGTGAAATTGAAAAGCTGAGATTGAAGCAAGAAGTGGAAGACGGGATGACACGAGATCTAATAGAGAGACAAATTGAGGAGTTTGGAAGTAACTGGTTTAAAGTATTTCAAGAACACATGGAAAAAGTAGAGTTGCTAGACGAGAGATTGATGGATGTTGAAAATGAAGTGAAGATCTGTAGAGAAACACTTTCGGTAAGCAAGGATCATGAGACTTCTGAAGTTGCTGCTGCTGCTACTGCTACTGCTACAGACGAAACTTGAGATGCTGCTCTTTAAGGTATTTTTCTACTCTCGTTTACTCAAAATTCCAGCATAACGTTGCCCTCTTTCTTTGATTGGAGATAGAACTTTATATTCCCTCCCTATGAATCATACTACTCTCTCTTTTCCATGTTACAAAAAACTATATTATTGTGATAACGGATATTATAGATGAATAGTGAGAGTAGAATTGTGGAAGAGTGGAAAAGCTAGAGCTGAATAAGATTAATGTTAATTTAATAGATAAATAGAATGTTGTTATGGCTCAGCTGTACTTTAAACATATGCATAATATACCAAATATTTCAATACATAATCATTGTTTATCTCACAGTGTCATCATAATATCTACCAATATTTGGTTTCTTCCTCTTTCTCCACTATGGCTTTTTTTAAACTATGTAGCTGATTTGTCTCAAATATTTTTGTTTTCCCTGTAGGTTTCTGCAAATCGGTGAAGCTTTTGAAGTTCATTTGAACAAATGTCATTTTAGCCTCGTTTTGTATGATATAGAAATTGATGATCGAATCGAATCTCTTTCTAGGAAATGTAATCAACGGTTGTGATCAATGCCAGTCTTAATTAGCACTACCTTATTCAATAGTTTTTGAGATTCGTAAACTAGTGATGAACAGCTTCGAATTCGTTAACATTGAACAGGTTCCTGGTATTTCGGAGTGCGTGTCTGGTCTTGTCCGATCTGTAGTATATGTACATATCGAGGTCAAATTGATTTAATCTAGAGTTTTGATTGAACTGGTAATGGTTCTATACATATCGAGTTCAAATTATTTTAATCCAGATATTTCTTTCAGTGTTGCAAAAACGGCCGGGTTTGACAGTTAAACGAGTACATATGATCAACTACTAATTTTCTAAGCACCAACATCAAATGGACCAAGACGGGGTAGTCTAATAATTTTATGATAGTGTTGTTCTTTACATCGCTTACCACTCGGATTCAAATCTTTTAACTCATTTTGTTGATTAGAAGAAGAACGAATACCGTTTTCTGAAAGGGATTATAAAAAGTAAGAATAATTACACGGACCTGATACGTTTTCGAAAGTATTTCACTCTCCATTTCTGCGAGAAAGCCTATATGAGAGCTCAGTCCATTATTATAATTATTTTGCCCAATAAGTTGGCAAAAAAAATATGTATATATAGTAGAAAGATATCTTTGGAACAATTAAAAAAAAAATAATAGTTGACCCAATGAGAAAATTGAGTAAAAGAAATAAAAAGACCCAATGAGAGAATTCGTTCCTCTCATTGGTATTGGCACACTGACATAAGTTCAAAACACTGAAACTGACAGTATCTCGCTTTCATGCATATCCCAACACACTACCACTAACCTCTGTCTTTTTAAACTTATCCTCTTCAATTTTCTTTTTAATAATCCCATCTCTAAATTAATCTTCCCATCTTTGGAGCTTTCCTCTGTAACTTTATTCTTTCCTCCGTTTTAACTTTGACCGTCTCCTTCCACTTTGGAAATAACTTGAAAGATCAATTGTTGTAGTATTTCATTAAACATTATTTTGTTTTGTTTAGCAAATAAAACAAAACAATAAATAAATAAAAGAAGAGGAAACAAAGCCAATCATGTAGCGAGACCGTAGTGGTCCAGCCCAAGGAACATAGCACGTGAACTTACAGCTTAGCCTTCAGATGTCTCCACGTTCTCCCTTTTTCTTCTTCCTTTTTTCACCCCACATTTTTCAGATTTGACTCACTTTGACCCTAATTTCTCATAAAGGTTTTGATAAAAAAAAAAAAAAACTATTATATCTTTAATTTTCCTCATTAATACTATTCGTTATCTGTTTCTATAAAACAAAAAAAAAATTTGACAACAGGTGTTTGTAAATTACTAAATTGTATATGAGATATGAATGTACATCTAGATTCTATATGACATCATCTACATCCCCAGGCTTTAACCAAAATAAAAAAATCTACATCTCCAGGCCCTACGTAAGGAAATAGTAACATTTTACATTTCTACTTGTCTTTTTTTTTCTTTTGTCAAAAACTTAAAAATTATTATAATTTAATTGATTTTTTCCCCCAATAATTGAATAATTTAGTATGACTTTTTAAGGAATGAGAAATCGCTTTCAGTCACTTCAAATGTAAATCTTAAAACTGTGTGTAAACATTTCATGGTTCACTAATATTGTTCTTTTTGTCAGTAGAAACACGTATAAATAATTACTGTTTATTGTTTGGATGAATCATGATACACATCAAAATTTTGAACCATGTGAAGAAAAGGAACCCTTAAGCATTCGATTACACTAAATTGTGCAAGACATTGATGCAGAAACAACTATTCGGGCCGGAAACATATCAATTAATTAGTACACAATGCTTAGACACTCCAACAAAAAATTGAATAAACAACAAATCAGCTAAGTTCTTTTTTACATATCATTTTCACTTCCCCCCTCCCACTCCATAACCAAAAAAAAAAAAAAAAAAAAAACAGATACATCAAAGCAAATTCATCACAACTTAAAAAAAATGTGATTAGATTAAATAATAATGTCTTCTTCTTTGACAAATTAATTTCTTGACACAAAGAGGTTTTATAGTCAAGATTTTTTTCGCCAGGAAGCAGCTTTAGGCATTGAGGAGCTGCTCTTTCTCAACGGCCGGTTTGATATCGGCCGGAGATTGGTCGGAGACATTATTCTCCATCTTCTTGAGGCTCTGTTGATGATATACTTGTCGAAGTCTCTCTATTTCTCTCTTCAATGCTTCTTGGTGAGCTGAAAATTGTTAAATATACAATCATTGTTATTATTATCAATAAACCTAAATGTTCACATGTTTTATGTGTACTTATGTCATATATGAGCACACATGGACAGTTGTTCTAGATTATTAATCAGGCTATTATTTATTTAATCTTGTGATTTATGATCACTAGCTAGAACCATATTATATAATAATTAGTAGAGAGTACATAACCCTTAAAACTAATAAGAAAACAATATCTACTGAAATTATTGATGATTTAAACATACATATTAAATTATAATTCATGTAAATTTTGTAACTATATGAATTATGAAGCATGCATTGCCGCAAGTACTTCCTTGTATATATAGTTATATTGCTAAAGAATAATGATTGGCCGAGACTATACTATATATTGTCAGTGATAATTAAATACATGGAGTGATGACGATAATGGCAAAAATAGTAGTAAAATATAATTTGAAAATTTCCCTGACAAATATGTTTATAAATCACGTAAATATAGAAAAATGAAGTTAAAAGAAATTAAAATAGGGAAATTACCGTCTTTGAAAATCTTGTCTTGGGCTAAAGCGGCGATTCGTTGCTTGATAGCGCTATTGTCGACGTTGAGAAGCAATCGCTGATGATCCAAGAACGCAACTCTTGGCGATAACACTGAAACTTCCGTCTTCATTCCACAGTTTTTATTTATAAGTTAGTATTTTTATTTAATTTTTCATTATTATACATTAATATTTTTTATTTTTTTGAAACCTATATGCATGTAAATTTTACCTGCAATGAAGTAACGCTCCGTTCGAGCTCTGATATGTATTGCAGCTTCCTCACCCTTGATCTCTGTGCTGATTGCCTATTTGCTAAAATTCTGTAGAAAATTTCAGCTAAAACTTAAATTATATTGTTATCGATGTGACTCTAATTTAACTATTTTTTTAAACGGTATAATATCGAATTCTCAAATATTGTAACTGTACGTGCATGCATGACCTTAATTTTGTGGTTTTTTTTGGGAATGGAAATAGTAATTTAACAAACAAAAAAATGATTAATTACCTTTTAACCCTTTTGGGATCGTGAATCCGATTACCGGAGCTTCCGCCGGAGTTTTGATTCGCCGACGGACCGTCCTGTGGCTCCGTCTTGCATTGGCTTTGAACCTCGTCTGATTCGTTGTAATTGTTACCGGCGACGTTGTTTTGATTGGCTGTGGTGTCCATGTGATTATGATCGGACGGTGGTGGTTCTTTGTTGTCGTCGTCGCTGAGGCTGTTGTGATCGGACGGCGTGGAGGTGTTGGAAGAAGAATGCGTGGGACCCACATTTTTGTGTTGATTGTGGTGGTTGTTGTTGTTTCCGTGGTTCTGGTGTGCGTCGTCGTTGAACATCGACATGAATTGCTCGTCGTCGAACCTGTCGAAGTGGTGGTTTCCGACGCCGGAGGAAGGTGCTTCGAGGAAAGCGATGGAGTCGCTGATTGAACGACGGTGTGTCCCACGGCGAGTCGCTGAGAAGTCGAGAAACTCATCCATCCACGAAGGGTTTTGTTGTCCGGCGGTTGCTGCGGTTGCCGCGGCGGTTGCGGCGATTGAAGGGAGTTTTTGGGAGGAAAAGTCAGGCCAATGTGGCGTCGCCGTCGTCGTCATGGTTGGGATTTTTGGAGGGAGTTGTGCCATTAATGAGATTTAATAGCACACTAAAAAAATCCTTTATGGGATTTTAAGTAATGAAGGGGCAACAAAAAAAACCTTGAATTACGAGAAGAACACAATTGAGAAAATGAGAAACCCAGATGAGGATCAAAAACTTGAGTGAGGATCAAGGAATTTGGAATTTAGATCATCAAAGTCCTAAAACAGAGGAAGAGCCATTAGAGAGAGAGAGAGAAGGAATAAGAAACGAACCAGAGTAACTAAAATGGCTATGTATAACAAAGAGTAGTTATACAAAACAGAAGTAAGAGCATGTCCATTGGAGACATTAACATTAGGTGTCTAAAAGTTAACTTTTTGATTAAATTTAAATAAGTTTAATATTTTTAGACTTTTTAGTTATGTAGAAATGTCTAAACCCCAAAAATAGATCCTATATTAGACACTTTTTATTAGTTTTAGATCTTTAGTCTTAAGTTTTAATATTAAAATAATGTTATTAGATCTCTTGATGTCTTCATTGCACATGCCCTAAGAGATATAGAGAGAGGGATGCATGAGATAAGATAATTTTATAATAGAAAAAAAAAGCTAAAATTAATTATATATATGGATTCGATCTCAAAGGGTTATATCTCTGAGTGGGGTCACATGGGGAGAGAGAGAGATCGGACAGCTATGAAACAGCTGTTTGGGAAGAAAAAAGCTTTGAGGTCTTAAGAGAAAATGGAGAATCAGGCAGCACGTGCTCTTAGTGAACCCCTCTCCCTTAATTTGTTTGCTTAATTATTATTTATAAGTCTTTTCTTTCTTTCTTTCTTTTATATTAGTTATCCTTTGGAAACATTCTTATGTTTCTCTCTTCCACATGCTCCCGCTTTTCTCTCCTCCTTCCTCCGCCGTTTGATCATATCCTCCGCCTTGATTCCTGCAGGCCGTCCGACGAGCTGACACTTGGCCAAATGCTATACCTGATGCTCGTATTTGCTCTCTTTAATTATATGAAAATCATATTAGTTTCATGTAAATGATATATGTACACCACTAATCGATTGAAAAGAAACACTTATAACTTCCCCAAGTCTGGAAGTTGTGGGTTTCGTCTACCATGGATAAAAGGATGTCCGGACCGAAACGTAAATGATCAAGTAGTCCATGCAAAGCATTTGCATACAGTAAAAACCAAACTTGGAGTTGTAACGAGTTTATACCCTTAGCCCTGATATATATGGATTCAAAATGTTATGTATGATTTGAGTGTCAACAAATGCATTTTTCATAATCTATAAATCATATCTATCACTAAAATGTGCTCTCATGCATGTGAGTCATTGTATAGTAAACACAACTTTCTCTTTGCTGTTAGTTTAAAGCACAATTGCACCTAATACAAAGATCATAATACATAAGGTTACAACACGGTGTGTATGGAGTATGGACATTAATAAGAGTGGCCACTTTATCAAATGAAAAAGACAAAGAAGAACAGTCAACTACAATTAATACACTTCTCTTTCTGTCCTTCACATGTACAATTTAGTTCATAGCAAAGCATGTATATATATGTGTGTAAATTAGTTCCCTCTTACTATAAACAATCAAATAACAAGAAAATCAATCATCGGTGTAGAAATTTATGACAGTGAAATAATGCTAATTGAAGAGAGAAAGAATGATAAAATAGAAAGGAAATAGAAGAATGAATTAAGTGGCAGGCTGAGAGTAGTGGAAGAGTGGAGAGAGAGATAGAGAGATGAGCTGTTGAAATATCAAAAAAGAAAAGAAAAGGAGAAGTGAAGAAGGGAACCATGTTCATGTGTCAGAACATGTGCTTTGTTTTTTTTTTTTCCTATAATATTTTGTGACTTGTGAGACCTCTCCCTCTCTATTTGCTTTGTCCCCAAACCAAAGGCCCATGTAGGCCAATCGTTTTATTCGTTGTTTTTCAAAACACAAGACAATTTATTGGATTGATTTCATTATGTGTACAGGTTATATTTATATCGATAATAAATATAGAAATCTTAAAATATATATACTTGTATAAAATAAATTGTTAATGATATTTATAACAAGAAAAAAAAAATATGTAAGAAGAACTTGGTTAATATCTCTATTTTTGTTCAAGTCCAGGCTTCTTTTCAGTTCAATGGTAAAAAAAAAACTTTAGTATCCCTCATTTCAATGTAAAAAGTTTTTTTTTGTTCTAATAAAGTTTTACACTACAAAAATTGCTACTATGTATGTGCTAAAACAGAATTCTATGAATTAATTTAAACATCTTTAGCGTTTATAGTTATTGTATATACATATAATTTACTTCTAATTTTCAATGGCCCAAACCCCAAACGATCTAGTATTATTTAAATGTGTCACTATTCATATGACATACAATATATTAATTTTATCTTGTCTTTATACCTTCGTTACTCAAAATAACCCAAACATTAGTGGTTGTCTTCTAACAAAGTATTCTAGGAATATTCTCTTTAGGGTTTCTGCATAAGACCAATCTTCAAATTTCTACAACCAGCCCGGCAACAACAACAACAACATTGACCTAGAAGTTGCAGAAATTGAAATAACAGTTTGATCAAAGTTTTGGACACGACATTAAAAACTTTTACTTAATTTGTTTTTTTTTTAAACGTTTTTAGTGTTTAATAAATATAAAATAAGTCAAGAGTATGGGTAACTTGACCACATAAAAATTCGTTTTTGCAGTGTATAACCCGGAATCGGATTCCACTTGAAGAGAAAAATCAGTATAAAAAGTTAATGTAGTAGGAGTAGTAATGTTTGCAACATCTTCATTAATGTACAAAATTGAAAGTGGTTGCCTGTGAATAAACATGTTCATGCAAGTGTGCTTCCATGTGCTTCTCCTCTCATTCTCAATCCACCCAATTCTGCTTCACATGTGCATATATGCACATCTCTATTACATACATACATACATACATACACACATATATATATATAGTGTGTGTGTATGTAATAGTGTATTGGGAAGGAATAATGTATATATATATATATATATATATGCACATCTCTATTGTTCATAGTTCATACGATCCGTGCATATATAAATGCATACTGTGGTCCGTAATGTTTTTTGGTTTTTTATTTATTTATTGGTTATAGGACCTACAAATTAATTTCTTTAAACATTTTTCTGTGATTTTTAATAATATAAATCGATTTTAAATAATGTGTAATATATATCAAGGCTTATACAGTATTTAAAAATGTGTAAATTATTAATCCTACCAAAAGCTTATACAGTATATAAAAATGAAAGATTAACATCCTCCGAGAAATCAATGCTTAAATCAAGTGAGTTATTCATTCATTTAGACGAACATAAGCTAAATCCAACTTTTTCCAAATAAAATGGTTGGATATGAAAGGATGGGCTTATTTTCATTTTCCAAGTATTATGGAGGAATGGAAATATAAGTGCACAAATTTCAAAAAATGCATTTAGCTTAATAATATCTTGAGATCGGCAGAATGATTGAGCATTGAGAATCGGAATATCTGACAAGACAAATAAAATTATGTGACAGATTATTAGATTAAGTAGTTAATATAGGCTTACGGCTTCATGACACCAAATTGTTAAGAGAATAAAGAAGCTAACTCGGGTTTACGTAGAAAGAGTAGCTATTTAGGCCGTTGAAGCCAAAAAAACATATACGATCTAGCGGGTCTTTCATCTAGAATGATCGTAAGTGAACCAAAATAAAAAATAAAAAATAATTTGTGTGATAAAATTATAAACAGACAAATGTGGAAATCAATTCAAGCCAATAAAATTGGGGGAAAACAAACATACGGAATCTTCCGTAACGATTCGTACATGTTTTAACCGTCATATACGGCCACAAATCATCACAACACTGCATGAAGTCTACACATTTCCCCGATCCAAATTCTATTTAGTTACTACAAAAATCTCAATTTTTATTATATAATGATTAGATGGATCACCCGTTTATTTGAAAATAACTGTGTTTCAATATACGAAACTGAATAGCTGACATCAACAAATATATATATACATGGTAAAAAACTGTTGGAAACAAACCAGTGTTTTTTAATAGTGTTTTACTGTTGCTCGTACTAATTTTTTTGTGACATCAACATATATATACATTTATTAAAACCTTAGTTATTTCTGAACTGATATATAATGTACACGGAAACTACGCGCGTTTAAAGCCATGGAATATAAAAAAAGAAGAAAAGCATCGAATTTAAATATAGTTCAACTTGTGACTAATCATTATGCATGTTACTGTGTTTTGGTGAATTGGAAAAGCTTTGATCTGAATGAATAATAACAAAAGGCAGTTTGTATATGATAAATAATAAACTAATAAGGTGGGGAGCATAACTAACGTGAAGGCAGTTTGATCTGTCGGGAAAGTTTTATACTTTATGGTCCTAATGGAAATTAGATAAGGTAAAGTTGTTTTTGCTTAACTCGTGAACTCATCATTTCTACAAAAAAAAAAAAAAAGAGAATCCGGTTTCTGAACTGAAACGCAATCAATATTTGAGCACAAGAAAATAAGGAAATTGAGTCGGTAAACTACTAAAATATATATTAATCTAAAAAAAAAAAATCTAATTTGCTTACAAGTCTCATTAAAATCACAAATAAAAGTATTTTCTATCCTCATACATTTTCTCATAATCTAATTCGCGACGATCTTCAATGACTCGTCTCGACCCGATAATTTGGGCCAAAATTGGACCTTAAAAACCCAAGGTCAAATGATTTCGTATTAGTTCCGTCGGGTTTGAAATTTACGAACCGGGACTCCTGATCGAACCGTCCGGTTCGTGGGTCAAGTCATTTGACCTTTTCGGGATGGACCAGAAGAGGGAGAGAAGTGAGAACACATACATCACCGACGTCGTTTTAACCTCCGGCATCTTCTCTATCACATCTCATAACTATAAAAATTAATATCGACGTCTGAATCGCGGTTCCTCCGAATATCATACCAGCCCAAATACCCTATCAACATATAATCACAGTTCACATATTCTGATATTATAATGAATAAAAAAAATTGACTTACCTTAACACTAGACTTGAAAATCCAGCCCATGACAAAACCAAGTGGAAGTCCAACGAAATAGTAATATCCCAAGTTTATGTATGCCACAAATGATTGCCAGCCCGAACCAACAGCAACTACTAATCAAAAATCAAACACTCAACATACACAAGTCTTTGAACCAAATTTATTTTGTGATAACCAAAACAATGTGTGACACAAGTGATTTAATTTATTTTTCATACTTTTATTTTAAATTATATATATTTTTTTTTAATCAAAAACTTAGTTTATACTATTTAAACTTGTAAGTTTCTCTTTTGAAATAATAATATGGCACTAACAATGGATGGATTTTGTTTTTGGAAAAACTTGTACACTCATGACTTTTTGGTATGATCACCCATCGGTATATCCCTCCTTCCTTTTTTTCAGGTAATTCACTCTTCGATGATGTGCGGGAATTGAAAGAGCATTCTCCAGGAGCTTGCTTGATGCTCATATCGGGAAAAAAATCGTGGTTCAGTCCCTCCCTTCTCCGTTTTGGTTTCAAAGCTTTGCACGTATTTCCAACAAGTCAACCGCCCATCATTGAAACCCTCTTCTAGAGTGGGAAACCTTTGCTGCGTACATGTAAGTGAAAGTGAAGACTGTTTCTGTACTAGTCTTAAGTTTTTTCGGAACTAGTCTAAGTTTTAAGTTTTTTTGCCCACAGGACCACCACCTGTGGTGGAGACAAATAGCCAGATACTTGAGGAAACGGATGAACCTGCCTGCTTTTGCATTCTATGCAGAATTCCTAGCCAAAACAGATAATTTATTTTTCATACTTTTATTTTAAATTATCCTTTTTTTTATCGAAAACTTAGTTTATACTATTGAAATTAAGTTTCTCTTTTGGGTTTATGTAAAAGATTTTGTTAATAGATACAAGGTTTTGGGTTATTATTTTTTACAAAATAAAATCAAAATAAAATCTTAAGATGTCATGTAAATTCACGAGAAGATAGTCATTTCAAAAGGAAAAGCAAAATGCATTTTGTTTACCATATGATGGATCATGGATGTGATTAGCTCTGAAAATTTCTAAAAGAGAATTTCGTACTTCTCGTATCCGTCCTGAATTTCTGGTCCTGTTTTTTTCCGGTTCAAAATAATTACCCGTTTGAGACCATTTATTTTATCTAAACGGATAGAGAAGAGTAATGGAAAGGAACGAATAAGGTGAGGAGCATAAGTAACGTGAATGCGGTTTGATATGTTGGGAAAGTTTTATGCTTTATGGTCCTAATGGAAATTAGATAAGGTAAAGTTGTTTTTGCTTAACTCGATCGTGAACTCATCATCATTTCTACAAAATTAAAAAAAAAATCCGGTTTCTGAACTGAAACGCAATCAATGTATGAACACAAGAAAATTAAAGATATTAGGAAACTGAGGCAGTAAACTACTAAAATTCCTCTAATATTCAAATAAAATTTGCTTACAAATCTCATTAAGATCACAAATAATAGTATTTTCTATCATCATGAACTAAACATATTCCCATTCCCATAATCATTTGCGACGATCTTCAAGAGAGGGAAAAATACTGGTCTCGACCCGATAATTTGGGCCATAATTGGACCTTAAAAACCCAAGGTGTAATGATTTTGTAATAATTCCCTCGGGTTTGAGATTCACGAACCAGACTCCTGATTGAACCGTCCGGTTCGTGGGTCAAGTCATTTGTTACCTTTTGACCCATTGGGGATGGAACAAAATAGCTATTTTCCCACGAAAATTATCACATAGCACTAGATAATCTCCCAATGTAATGACTATTTAAATTAAAAGTTATAAGCTTGTATACCCACATATACTGGTTTCAATGGTTTATGATGTAAATCCGTTACTAAACCGTTAAACCCTTCGTTTCAAAAAAAAAAAAACCATTAAACCCTGAAACTAAACCGAACCAAAACCCAAAAATCCCCAAATCAATATTTTTCAAATATTAAGAACCCTAAAGTTAGGATTCAAATTTCATTGACTTACAAATCCCAATAATAACTAAAGAAAGTTTATTTTTTTTCATCTTCTTCTCATATTCTTTCGCCCTTTTTCTCATCTTCTTCACCAAATAGTTTGTCTAGTTGTATGAGTCCCATTCTTCCCTCTCCCAACGTAAAACAGAAACCACATTTCTCCGTATGTTTTTTCTGGGTTTTCCTTACTAGTGGATTTGAGATTGATTTTTGACCCAAAAAAAAAAACAGCTTATCTCTAAAAAATTCTGGTTTTTACACCCTTGAGAGAGATGGTAGATTGCGTGTCTAACGCCTAAGATCCCTGTGGGAGGAAAATTAAGATCAAGCAAGAGGAGGTCTCCAATATCCCTTCTGGGTTTTTTTAGATTTGTATTTACGTTTTATGATCAATTTAGCTTATCTGGTGAATTGCTTCTTCTAAAGTTAACGAGCATTTGAATCAGAAATCATCTTAATAGATACGTTTGGCTTTTGGTTTCAAAGATATTACTCAATGTGCATTGCATATTAGATGTTCGACAAAATATCTGAGTGAATTTTTTCAAGTAGTTGTATTGTTAAGTCATTTTCAGTGAGCTTTGACTTACTTCTTCTGATCAGTTTTTTGAATTTGACTGACGTTCTAAATTTCTTTGTTGTTGAACGTGTTATCTCTGGTGATATGATAATACAGAAGCTAGATGCGATACAAACCCCACGTTGCTTTTTTTTACCGTTTCTTCATTTGGAGGAATTAAATTCATCAAGAAACACTTAACTATATTTTACGGAATTGCTTCCTCTTTCTGCCGAATATACAGAAATTTTTGTATTGATTTTAAGTATCATTCATGTTGTCAGATATGGCATGGCTTGTGGTTTCTCTCTCGCTGTTTGTTATCTGGGTCGCTTCTATATGCAAAATTTTCTTTGGAGCAACATCTAATTCCAAGGCTGCAATTCTTGATGATGGCAAGTAGCCGGAAGATGGTTTTCACCTGTCACAGTTACTTCTTTCTTTTAATGCTTACTTTTATGCAAAACTTGATATCTCATTGTCTTGGACGGACTTCAGGTAAAGCCCCTCACAAGAAAAATGTGCTGTTCGTCATCGCACATCCTGATGATGAGTCAATGTAAGATTTGAAAATGCAAACTCTCTTTGGCTGTCGTTGGAATTATTGAAATGTCAAGATTAGTTTTTTTGTGTGTTAAGACTGAGAGATTAGTCTTTGACATTGTCGACAGGTTCTTTTCTCCAACAATAAACTACTTGACTTCCAATGGCTACAACCTTCACATATTATGCTTGTCCACTGGTAATATGCTTTATCATACTTTCTAGATTGTGTATTATTTCCCTTTTCAAAGTTTTGAAATTGGTAAAAGGATTATTATCTTGTAGTCCCGACATAAGTCTTTTTTTGTGCCACAACATAATTGCATATTTATCCTATGAGCTACACTGGTCGGACCTGAGGAATTTCTGGTTTGATCGAGTAAAAGCGAGGGATGCTACTGATATACAGTTTGGATTTCGTTTAGGACACTTAAGATGAAATTATTTGTTTCAGGTAATGCTGATGGTATAGGAAACATTAGGAAAGATGAGCTGCATCAGGCTTGTGCAGTGCTCAGGGTAAATCTAATTTGTCAAAGAAGGAATCTATGATGTTACTGCAGTGAAGAACGTGTTTGTTAATATATATATATATATCGAACGTGATATGCAGGTTCCGCTTCAACAGTTAAAGATTCTGGACCATCCAAATTTACAGGTTAGTGCTTTTATATCTCCCCAGCACATTTGTATCTTTTCATTCACCATCTCATTTGACGGCACTGAGGTATAATTATATTCTCTCTCTCTCTCTGTCAGGATGGTTTTGGGCAAGCATGGAGCCATGATTTGTTAACGGAAATCATCGATGAAGAAGTCACTAATCATGATATCCACACGGTAAGTGTTGGCTCCTGAAGCCTAGTTAAAGACACTCATCAAGATATACACTTTAAAGTATTTGATCACCTGATTCTCGATGTACTGCCTTCAGATCATAACATTCGATAACTATGGTGTTTCGGGTCATTGCAATCACCGTGATGTGCACCGTGGAGTATTGTACGTTAAAGACTTTTTTTAATCCCTGAGTCATGAAACCGCAAAATCCTTCCTCATCACTGTGTTGTTCATGCAGAAAGTTCTTGCAGATTAATTCAGAAAGAAATATCAAAGCTTGGGAACTCGTAAGTTTTACTCTCTTTTTCTTTGAAACTTAAAAAGTATCTTCAAGCTCCTATTGATTATGAACTCGATTTTCAGCTCAAATGTTTACTCGGTTTTGTACAACAGGTAAGCCTTAATATCTTTCGCAAGTACTGTGGACCTATCGACATTTGGCTGTCAATTTTATCCGCCAAAAGACATCCGAGCAAGGTAATCATCATAAATGAGCAGCCTTGGAAAAGCTATGAAGCAATGGCACAACATTTAAGCCAATGGGTTTGGTATGTCTCCTTCCCCAAATTAATCTATCTATGTTCTTATCTTTGAACATGATGATTGTGAAGCCATGCATCATGCATGATAAGAACTGAAACATGAATCTCTGTTGCTGTTCTTTTGAAGATGAAAGCTATTTTGTTGCTGTTGTGATTGTGCAGGTTCCGAAAGCTTTTTGTTTCGTTTTCAAGCTATACATACGCGAATACACTTAATGGAATCAACCCTTGAGCTGGTCTGTAGTTGATGACTGCCGTATTGTCGAGGCAAAGGAGTTTTGAACAAAAGTTGTAGCTTGGAATGATCATTGAGACAGTTCATTGATTTGGCATTTTGCAAATTTCTTTTTTACTTTTCTGAAAAATATTCACATGTAAACACAACCACAGAATTTTTGCGAATTCGAAGCATAACTAAAATAGACGCCTTATTTTTCTTTCCTTAAGAATAAAAAACAATGTACATACATTTTATTCGAGGTTAATATAATCTTCCCAGAAGTAAACAAATTTATGTAGGAATTACAATGTAAAAAACCTGAAATCATCGTCTGCAACAACTCTACTATTGTTTTTAAAAAAACTTTCACCTTAATTCAACATTTAGCTTCCTCTCCACCTCATCACGAACCTTACTCTGCATTTGGAAAAATCACCATTTTAACATTAACAAATAATATGCCAAATGCAACCTTACAACTTCCAGTTTTTTTCTTATAGTTATATGGAAAGTGTCATTTAGCTACAAAAGGATTTGAGTCGTTAACAAGTTTAAATGTTTTCTTTTTGTGTTTTTTCCCCCAAAATATTATTTTCTGGATCATGACGAAAGGAGAAGCGAAAATGATTACCTGCAGATCATTGACCTCCTCGTCGGTAAGAGAGCGCTGCATGGAACGGAACACAATTCTGTAACAGTGACTCGTTTTCCCTTTCTTATTGGTGAAACTGTCAATTAGCTTCACCTGTGAATCGATAAATATGGCTATAAACGATCACTCGGTGATACAATTAAAGTAAAATGAAGCCGAAATTTAAATTCGATTCATGTAAAGTTAGTATTCCCTCTAAGTCCCAATCAATCAAACTACAAGGTATTTACCTCTTCGACAAGATCCCCAGCGATTCCTCTAACAACTTCACAAAAGTTATTCTCTGTGAATGATTCACTGATCCAGAAACTGATGTCCTTGTAACAAGGAGGATACTGCAGAACAAGATTTTTTTTGTTTACCGCCGTTAAAAGCTTACAGGACGAACTCAAATTCATTAGTCTACGAGAAATGGACATGAAGATGGGAAAAGATTGTTTTAACCTTTGAATATGGCTTGAATTTGACTCCAAGCTCTCCTTTTCCAAACTGCACGTAACATCAAAACACATTGACATCAGAAAAGAAATCAAAAGTTTGAGACGATTAATTTCACTTTCACCATCCGAATTTTTGCAAGTTGTCAACTAAGCAATCACCTGGGACGTAAACCTTTCATCGTCTGACCAGAAAAGTCTTATATCAGGGATGTCAAACAAAACCATAGCAAGTCGCTCCAATCCAAGTCCAAAGGCCCACGCTACATTATTATCTAACCCACTCTGCTTCAAAATTCCTTGCTCAGTCACCCCACAGCCCAAAACCTCCAACCAGTCTTCCTGTATCAATAACCAGATAATGCTTGCGTTAGATGAGAAGCTGAATCTTGTGTTAGCTAGCTAAAACACAACTCCAATATAGGTGTCCACGAGTAAATTTGAATCTACAATATGTGATGAAAAGTCTACCTTAAAGTATATCTCAAGCTCGAAAGATGGATTGGTAAATGGGAAATATGTGTCAACCCATCTCATCTCCACGGCTCCTGGCAGCCAAAAACAAGTCCACATTAAAAAGTCACAGACTCGCAAGCTCGTTCTATGTTAAATTGTTTCATCTAAATAACTGCATCTTCATTTTAAAGTTGGTGCTAATAACAATCCTAAACAACTCTCATTTGAAATTAAAATCTTGAACTAGCTGAAGGATATACATAGTTGAAGGTTACTTCTGTTGAATGGATCTTAACTTACCAAACAAGTGACTTGCCAATCCCTCGAGGCATTTCTTTAAATCCTCAGCAGCATATAATGTGGAATCCATGCCAGACTCGTTCCAGTCCTCGGGAGAAAACACACAAAAGCCTTCCATCTGCATTGGAGAATGAAGAAAGACATGAACTCGAGCAAAACAAACAAAGTTAAAAAAAAAAAAAAAACACAGGGAGCTCGAGAATAGAACAACACCTGATGGAAAACCGGATAATGAGTAGAATCGATAGAATCTCTACGGTAAACATCCCCGGTTACAAGGAAACGTCTGTGACCTTTCCTCAACAGCTCAGCTTGGTGAGCACTCGTATGGCATCGCAAAACAGTTTGCGAGTCTACATAGTACGTGTCATTAAGGCTTCTGCTTACATGATCAGCAGGGACTAGCACATCATCAAAGTTCTGGTACCGAAAACAAACAAAAAAAATCAAAGGAAAGTTACATGATATTTCCAGAAAAAAAGCAAGCTTGAGTATGGAGAACTTACTTGCTTTGTGGTAACAATTGGGGAAAGGTCTTCGAACTTCTCAAACTTTTTGGAGTAATTGGAATCAAAGTAGTCGTAAATAGCATTTTTTAAGATCCCAATAGGATGCTTATCCCTTCTGTGTAGCTGCATTCCCAGTTTAGAGAAGATCGAGTCTGGTACATTGTTTGTAGGATCATCATCTCTCACCACATCTGCAAATTCCTCCATTTGACAGTCAGAATTTCTATTGAAAACAACATCAACGTAATGAATCAATGTTAAATTCAACTTCTTCTCGACCAATTCTGATACTATGATCCTTCTCTTGTTCATCATAAAAAATCCCAGATAGACAAACTAACGCGCTTCCACTAAATCGAGCCAGTTAAATCAAAATCCAACAATCAGAAGTACGAACCATTTCTAGCGATAGTGACGCCACCAATATCAACGGCAGAGACGATGGGATATCGCCGCTTCTTCATTTTGGGAAGAGGTGGAGAATAAACTGCGGCCGAGGAAAACGAGGACGCGAAAGAAAATCGTTTGAATCCATTGCTAGAGAGAAGAGCTACGGAAGCTCGGCTGAAGATAGTGGATTGGACTGAGAAAATGGTCATGGTGTCTCGAGTTGGGTAGACGCAGCCAATCTTTTAAATAGTGAACAAAAAACAAAATTAACAAGAGACACCGTCGATGAAGAGGGAGGAGATAAGCCTCCGATGACGAAAATCGCGGCGGCGACTGGCGGCTGCAAAGAGAAGAGAGCCGGGAAGAGAAGAAAATCGCTGATTAAGGTGGAGAGATGACGTGTCGTAAGTAGCAGTAGCAGCCAGTAGGGTTGGAATCTGGATGGATTGAATCTTATAATTTACTACTATACCCCTTCTCTAGATTACATTTAGTAAATTGCACAGTCAACTCTTTTTTTATGTTTTCGTGATTTATAAACCTTGATATTTTTTCAAGACCTAAAATTTTACAAATTTGTTCTCTGATTTTGAAATCTCAATCTTGTTGAAAAATGAAAAGAAAAAGAAATGGCAATTTTTCAATGTAAATACCAAATAAAGAAAAATCATATAAGTAGAGAAATACAAGTTTGAATAGTTTCTTATTTTTTTTTGTTTATGTAAAGTCTTCTTGGTATTGGGTCTATACAAGCTGAAATGAAGTTATTGACCGAGTCAAAAACCAAGAACAAGCTCTAGAGTTTTCTTTTCAATGTAAGAAGATATTAAAATTTCGGTTTATGAGACAGATGTTCCAAGCTGAACGAGAACACTCTTGTGCAGTTAACCCATCTGGTTATATCTGAAACTATTTACATGCAAAGCTAAAACAACTTTGCAAAGAAACCGATCATCTTCGAGGGTTTTGGATTGTTATCTCTCCTGGTGTATTTTCTCAGGAGCACTCTGATAATACATGAAGTTCCAGAGCCAAGCGAGTCCTCTTGGTTTAGAAAGCTCTTCAGCGGGCTCTCTTGGTTTACAAGGCTCTTCAGCGAGCTCTCTTGGTTTAGAAAGCTCTTCAACGAGCTCGCTGCATCTTTGTTTCAACTCTTGGATTTCATTCTCTATCTTCTCATCTTTGAGTCTCAATTCCTGGTAAACAAATAGTCTTAGAAACTAATGTAGAGAGGAGATGCAATCATAAGAGCTCACCTGTAGTAATTCTTGTCGCTTCGCTTCCTTTCTAGCTTCTCCTCGGGCGTTTCGCTGCACCTCATAGACAATAGCAGCCCCTGCAACCTTTAAGAGAAGAAGAACATGTTTGTCGGTTCCAGAACCAAATCAATTGATGAAAAACAAGTTTAGTTACGAGGAGCAAGTGATCTAATGGGTATTGAATATTGATGTAATGATCTTCAACTGTAGGGATCTTGCAGTTGCAGAACAACTTCATTGAAAAAGAACTCGAAGAACTATGGCTGTAAAAGTTTCTCCTACTATTCAGGACAGAGTCTTTAGCGAATAAAAAAAGCTCTAAAAGACATGAAAGTGAAGATACCGTGAAGGTTAAGAGTTCCCCAAGAAGATCTGCAGCGGCTTGAACAGCTCTCTCTTCGTTTAAAGGGCGAATAATTGCATCAGTTACACGACCAGAAGCGCGTCTTTGTAACTTCGTCGTAAATCTGTGATTCGCCTGTCAACAAGGTTGAAAGATATTAAAAGCAACAACACAAAGAATATGTAAATCGGAATTTAAGATTTTCATAAACCCTTGATTCTTGCCCTCGAATCAGGAATATCTCCGGGGAAACTTATGCAATCAGATAATCCAATACAGACACAGGAACACTCGTTCCGATCGATGATCATAACCCAATTGTCTATTTTTTTCTCGGAGAATCAAACCCAAAGATCGGAAATTGGGGCGTTGGAAAGGGTTTACCTGTGCAACGTTGATGATGAACTGACGGAATCTAGGGTTAACTCCAGCTTCTTTTTTGAGGCGATTAGCGATGGGTTTGCAGATAGTTCGGAGAGCTAGGGTTCCTAGCTTCAGAAACATCGGGACAACCATGCTCTGCTGCAACAGACTCCTTGGCGTGCTCATGAGGTTTAGCTGCGTTTTTAGGCTTTTAGCCTCACTATTTTTAAGTAAAGACCCAATCAGGCCTTGCCCGGCAAGAAATTTTGGATTTTAATTTCTCAAAATTATAAATTTTCAGATTCGAATCATGATGGGTCGGGTCAAATTCCGGGTCTTTAAGGTAACGAGGATACTGGTGTTTTATTTGCAAGTGAAAGCCTCTTCCGCTAAAAATGGGAGGGAAGGAGAGAGACAAAGACAATGGCGTCCACAGGAATGGCGAAATCCAAGGGGAGTTTCTGCGTCACTCTCTGCAGAAATCGATCACACGCCATGAGAAAGAAAAATCATTTCGAATCTCACCTTTGCGTTTTAATTCCAGAAGAACAAGCGATCACGTCCATGAAATCCGAGCCTCGCCGGTTTGGTGTTTTACGAATCCCCAATCCAAATTTCTTCTGAGATTCGTCTTCTCGAAAGGTCTCATAGCTCCGTCTATCGGAATTGGCTGAAGTTTTACGCGTTTATCAGAGCGATTGAGGGAGCTACGTCCACAGGTGTTCTCTTTTTTTTTAGCCTCTATTTCGATTCTTTTGTCATAAAGATAAATCCGGTTCATGGGATTTTTGCTTTTGTTAGATTTAACACGGCTATGTAGTTACAATCCGCTGAAAGATTGTGGTGCTTACTGAAATGCTAGGATTCGTACGGAATGGCTGAGAATATAATGGTGGATTCTCATGTTTGGGTGGAAGACCCAGAGATAGCATGGATTGATGGGGTTGTGCTGAATATAAAGGGAGACGAAGCTGAGGTTAAAACCAACGATGGCAGAGAGGTAAACGACTTCTTTCTCCAGTTATCTAATGCTCTCGTAGCTCATATTGCTTCCAATTTGTTTAGAATTCATCACTTGGTGATCTTCAAGGAAAGTTGTTTTGCAGTCCTTTGTCATGTTATAGAAATGGTCATGGGATTATATGGCAAAAGCTTAGTTGTTGTTTTTTCCCTGGAGATTTAAAGAAATGGATGTTATGCGCACTGAATATCTAATTATTTTCTTCATGAATATGTCCTTTAACATGGTTTCATTTTTGCTATTGTTATATCTCTTGTTTCAAAATATGTCCAAAATGTTGATATTGCTTCCAGTGGTTTGATACAAAAACCACTAACTGGAGCTTCATACACAACTCTATGCTTTAATTCATTTTAAATGCCATTTCTGGCTTTTACCGGTGCTGTTTTGCTTTCCATACTTCTGATTCATTCACATTTCCTTTTACTGGTCAGGTTATGGCTAACTTATCAAAACTCTATCCAAAAGACGCTGAAGCTCCTTCAGAGGGAGTAGAGGACATGACAAGACTATCTTATTTGCATGAGCCTGCAGTTCTCGACAACTTGGCTACCAGATATGATCTGAATGAAATTTATGTAAGAATATTTCATTTCTAGTTGCAAACCAAATATCTTCATCCTGGTCCTTGGAAAAAACCATTAGTTACTGCAGTGATAGCGAGTCTGTTATAATATTTTGACATCATGACAGACTTATACAGGAAACATTCTTATTGCTGTCAATCCCTTTCAAGGACTCCCGCATCTTTATGATGCTGAGGTTATGGAAAAGTACAAGGAAGCCTCGTTCAAAGAGTTGAGTCCTCATGTTTTTGCAATTGGTGGCATTGCATATAGGTGATCCTGAGCTCTTTTTATGTTCATTTCTATAAAAGGGGCAGAAGTGGGTCTTATTTATTAGTTTGAGAAAATTTGCAACAGGGAAATGATTAATGAGGGCAGGAATAAATGTATATTGGTCAGTGGTGAAAGTGGGTCTGGAAAGACAGAAACGACTAAGATGCTCATGCGTTACCTTGCATACTTTGGAGGGCACACTGCAGCTGAAGGAAGGACGGTTGAAAACCAAGTTTTAGAAGTAAGTTGTGATGAATTTATTAAAAATTACAGTCTCCTACACTCGGAGGGTGAGGTTTTAACCTTGCTGCCTACATCGAAGACTTTTTTCCCTTTACCTGCTTTAGAAAAAAAAGACATTTTTTTTGTTAGGCTTTCTTGAGTATGCAGTCTGGAGATAAATCCCTGCATTAACATCCTTAGATTGGAGCTTGCTCATTATGTGATACCACTTGGGTCACTTCTTTTGGTTTTGGATCTAATTCTTTATGTCAACTGGATTATTATACAGTCAAATCCAGTTCTCGAGGCATTTGGAAATGCGAAGACTGTTAAGAACAACAATTCCAGGTAAACTTAAAGCTTTTATTATCTAATGCTTCCATTTTCTCCTTCTTTCACTTTGTTTGTCCTCCTGGCTCTTTTACTTGCTGTTAGTGGATATTAATGCATTTTCTTCTTGCAGTCGTTTTGGGAAATTTGTGGAGATTCAGTTTGATGATGTGGGTCGAATATCTGGGGCAGCCATCAGAACCTACCTTTTGGAGAGGTCTCGTGTTTGCCAAGTTTCAGATCCTGAACGTAACTATCACTGCTTTTATCTCCTGTGTGCTGCTCCTCCAGAGGTAGGTTATCTAAGTTGTCTACAACAATAATCGGATGAATTTTGAAGTGATGAAGGATAGTAAATTTGGCAGGATGTTGAGAGATTTAAATTGGGGGATCCTAAGTCATTTCGCTATCTTAACCAATCTAGCTGCTACGAACTTGATGGCGTGAATGATGCAGAAGAGTATCTTGCTACTAGAAGGGCTATGGATGTAGTTGGAATAAGTGAAAAAGAACAGGTTTGCAATTTTTTCTTTGCAATTTGCCTATCACCTGTTGATTGCTATATGCCTTTATAGGTACGACTTATCTTCTTTTGTCTCCTCAGGATGCAATTTTCAGAGTCGTGGCTGCCATTCTCCATCTTGGGAATATTGAATTTTCCAAGGGAGAAGATGCTGATTCATCATCTCTAAAAGATGAACAGTCAATGTTTCATCTCCAAATGACATCAGAATTGCTCATGTATTATATTTATCTTCTACTTTTTCAACTAAATTCTGATTCTTGTATTGCATGTAATTACAACTTGTTATTTTAGGTGTGATCCCCATTCCTTGGAAGATGCTTTGTGTAAGCGTATGATGGTCACCCCAGAAGAAGTTATCAAGAGAAGTCTCGATCCTCTTGGCGCTGCTGTTAGCAGGGATGGTTTAGCAAAGACAATATACTCTAGACTCTTTGATTGGTAAATTTCTATGTCAATGTTCAAACATCTATTTTTTTTGTTTTACCTGCCAGTGAGGGTGACATCTGCTAAGTTATTATTTTCCAGGTTGGTAAACAAAATAAATATCTCTATCGGGCAAGATTCTCACTCAAGGCACTTGATCGGAGTCCTTGACATTTATGGTTTTGAGAGCTTTAAAACCAACAGGTGATGGCTGAGAGCATGCATGGCTCACTGTAAATGCATATGCTTGGGGTGAATCTTAATTGTCAAAATACACCGAGTGTCCTAGCGTCTAATAGATAAATTTTCAATTCCTCTTTTCCCTTGACTTTAGTATGAAGAGTACATTTTCTCTGAGCTGAGATATGATATCTTAGTCAATGATGTTTTTGTACAAGTTTCCAGGACTAAAGGGATATCTTTAACATCACCTAATCTAACCTCTACTACGGTTGTTCTCTGACTGGACTTGTTTATATTTTCTGTGCAGTTTTGAGCAGTTCTGTATTAATTACACGAATGAAAAGCTGCAACAGAATTTCAACCAGGTATGAGGTCAGTCATAGGTTATGGCTAATAATTTGGCTCAAGATTCTGTTGATTAATCTGAACTCATTGATTTTGTACAGCATGTATTCAAAATGGAACAAGGTGAATATCAGAAAGAAGAAATAGATTGGAGCTACGTGGAGTTTGTTGATAATCAAGATGTTGTGGATCTGATTGAAAAGGTTTGTTTTATCCATTTATCTGTTTCTTTTTCCGTAAAAAGACAGATTCATGGCTTGATGTTTGCGACCAATTTGGGCAATTCAAACACTGGACAGTAGAAATCCCCTTTAGAGAGCATTCTGGCATCATCTAGACCATTCTGGAATCCATGTTGGATATCTTGCCTAGATAAATCATAAGAAGAACATCCTGAAAAATTCATGAAAGCTGACTTGAAAATACATGTAGTAGCGGGTCTTTTTATTTATGGAACGGTCTGTTTTTTTCCATTACTTTGTACTGCGTTTTTTCTTTTCTTTTCTGAAACTCTGATTTCAATCTTTTGCAGAAGCCGGGTGGTATTATTGCTCTTCTAGATGAAGCATGGTATAATGAAGTTTTCTCTACCTGGAGCTGTTCTTTAGTGTTTTCTTACTTAATAACCATCCTTTCCGAGCACCATAGTTATGTGTTATAAATTAAACGTGTATTCTCTCTGCAGCATGCTACCAAAATCATCTCCTGAAACATTTTCTGAGAAGCTGTATCAAACATTCAGGGATCATAAGCGCTTCATAAAACCAAAATTGACTCGATCAGATTTTACATTAGTTCATTATGCAGGGGATGTAAGTTGCATTTCACACTCTGTTTCTTTCAGTATTAAAGTTGATATAATTATGATTTAAGGTGTCTTTCCCATGTTGTTTTTTCAGGTTCGATACCAGTCCGATCAGTTCTTAGACAAAAACAAAGACTATGTTGTTGCCGAGCATCAGGATATGTTAATTGCTTCCAAATGTTCTTTTGTGTCAGGCCTATTTCCTCCTCTTCCTAAAGAGAGTAGCAAATCTAAGTTTTCCTCAATTGGCGCTCGTTTCAAGGTGACTTGCCTGTAAATCCTTGAAGACTTTTTAACTAATTAGTAGGACTGGATGATTGGACCACACATAGGAAATTGTTGAACTTTTGATGCCACACTCATCATCTGTATGGGCTGACATGTTCAAGTAATTGGTGCAGCTACAATTGCAACAGCTGATGGAGACACTGAACTCTACGGAACCTCACTACATCAGATGTGTTAAGCCAAACAATTTGTTGCAACCAACAGTGTTTGACAATGCCAATGTCTTGCATCAATTACGTTCTGGGGTCAGTGTTTCCTTTGAACTGTTCATAATAACATGTTTTGATGTTTTGAGGTGTTATATGATCTTCGTCTTATGCAGGGTGTTCTTGAGGCCATCAGAGTGAAATGCGCTGGATATCCAACAAATAGGACTTTCATTGAATTCTTAAATCGATTTGTCATTCTTGCACCGGAAATTCTGAAAGGAGAGTATGTATCAGTTCTACTTATTAAGCTTGAACTTTTTTTTTTTTTTTTTTTTCTTTTTTTTTCTTGTTTTTTTTTTTTTTTTTTTCTTTTCTTTTTTTTTTATTTTGTTTTTATTTTTTTTTTTTTTTTATTTGTTTTTTGTTTAAAATTGGTTTTTTTGTTTTCTTGTTATGTTCCTAGGAAGTTCACTAAATGTAAAAGGAATCCCAGTATTGCTTGATTTGATTGCATGTAGATTTTTCAGTATTCTATGAAATTTGAGTTTCTCAGATAGCATAATTCTCCTTGGTGCGTGTTGATATGATATCTAATTTGCAGATTGGAAAAAATAAAGTTTTCCTGAGAGCTGGTCAGATGGCTGAGCTAGATGCACACAGAACAAGAGTGCTTGGCGAAGCAGCGAGGATGATTCAAGGTCAAGTTAGAACTCGTCTAACAAGAGAACGATATGTTCTCATGCGGAGGGCTTCAGTTCATATACAGGCTAATTGGAGAGGTGACTGCCTTAGCTTTTCTTTTGGCGTTATGGGTTCAATGATATGCTCAGGAAGGTAGGAGTGCTGATATAGTCTCTCTTTCATATTTTAGGAAATCTTGCACGAAAGATATCCACGAACATGAGAAGGGAGGAAGCTGCCATCAAAATCCAGAAAAACTTACGTAGACATATTGCAAAGAAAGATTATGGATAGACCAAATTATCTGCAGTCACCTTGCAAAGTGGAGTCCGAACAATGGCTGCACGCCATGAATTCCATATTAAATTGAAGTCTAGGGCAGCAACTGTGATTCAGGTCCTTTTCGTACCTAACAAATTCTCAGGGAAACATTCTATCTCAAGAAATAGAAATAACTCATATCTGTTAGAAACTTGCAGGCGTACTGGCGTGGTTACAGTGCTATATCTGACTACAAGAAACTGAAAAGAGCGTCTCTTATTTATCAAAGTAATCTCAGAGGAAGAATTGCCAGAAAACAGTTGGGACAGTCAAATCAGGTATTCCAGACCAATCCCTGCATCTTGTTTGATACTATTCAGTATATAGAGATAATTAGAACATCACTCTCCTCACTGGAGGAAGAAGTATTTGGCTTTAATTGATATGAAATCAACGGTGTAGGCTGACAAAAACAAAGAGATAGAACATGAAAGAGAGGGGGAACTTTCCATCCAAGCAGAAGATGGACTTGATAAGTCCTTCGTAATGCATTCAGATCAAAGTGATGATGAAGAGATCGGAGATAAACAATATCCAAAACTTTCCATCCAAGCAGAAGATGGACTTGATAAGTCATTCGTAATGCATTCAGATCAAAGTGATGATGAAGAGATCGGAGATGAACAAAAGCCAAAACTTTCCATCCAAGCAGAAGATGGTCTTGATAAGACCTTTGTAATGCATTCAGATCAAAGTGATGATGAAGAGATCGGACATGAAAGACATACAAATCACTCCAGCCAAGCAGAAGATGGAATTGAAAAATCCCTTATTCTCGATTCAGAGAAGCCTTACAACAACTTTTCTGTTGTTAGCCAAATAACGGATCCTGTTCGTGATACAGAAATGGAGTCCCTCACTGCCGAAGTTGAGATGCTGAAGGTAATGGTTTCTATGTCCATTAACATTTTGAACAGTTTCTAGATATGGCATGCCAGTTACCTCCAGATTTTCAAGCTGTTCTACTGTTTTATTTACCTGATACGCAACTCTATGTCCTGAACAAATTACATTGCGGCTGCTATAATCATAATCAAATTCATGTGGAGGATAAATTGAAAATTTGTTATACTCTTCAGGCCTTGTTGCAAGTTGAGAAACAAAGAGCCGACATTTCGGAAAGAAAATGTGCTGAAGCCCGAGAACTTGGTGAGAGAAGACGCAAAAGGTTAGAAGAAACAGAAAGAAGAGTTTACCAACTACAAGACTCTTTGAACAGGTATCATTGATTCGTGATTTTAACAGCCATAGAGGATCTTAGATTTTCAAATAATATTAACTGTAGTAAAAATAAAACCAAACTGCAGTAGGCTTAATTTTCAAATCTGGTACATTTCCTGATGCTAAGTCTTGTTTAGTGTATTCCAGGTTGTTATATTCTATGTCGGATCAATTCTCGCAACTGAAGTCCATCTTGAGATCTACTTCTATGTCTTCAACGTTGGCTTCAGCGCCAGTTGTACGTGATGATCTTGCTGACAGCTCTGAGAATTCTGAGGCTTCATCAAGTGACTCTGATTTCACTTTTCCTGCTCCTTCTCCTTCCGCAGACATCTTTTCGACATTTAATCCAAATCAGCTGCAAGTCATTGTTCAAGATCTATCAACTACAGAAGCCAAAGGTGAGTGGTAATAGCACTAAAATCCCATATTTTTCTATGAAACGAAATAGGTAGTATAGATTACACAACAAATTGGATTTTTCTTCCAAGTCAAAACGTTTCTTCACCTAAATGTATAAATTTTTGATCCGTTTTTGATGGTTACACTAGCCTCTAAATCTATAATACAAACATTTTGCACAAGGTATACATTGTTAATGGATTCATCCTTCTTCTCATCTTGTAGAACAATAATAATTGCAGGAACAGAGAACTATGACAGTGATAAGGAAGGGGGATTTGAAGATTACTTTTGATGATGAAGCGCCGATTTGATCTCTTCACCAGATAGATATTTGGAGTGCTCATAACCTCTATACTCCGTTGTGCCACAGGGAAATTGCCTCGCTGTTTATTACACTTAGTTCAAACTCCAATTGTAATTTTCTCATGATTAGATGCTGCAATAACTGTGTAGGCCAGAGTCATCAAGATGTGTCAGGTTCTATGTGTTTAATGCATACAAAAAGCCTTGTTTGTTTCTTCAACTAATACAATTGCTAATGAATTCCTGAATTATTATTTTTCTTTCTTTTGGTTCTCATTGTGCAATTTATGGGTTTGAATTCCCTGTGTAATAATTGTATCCTCGAGACTCGAGAGCCCATTATCTCATGGAGAAGAGACTATCTACGATTTAAAAGAATATGTTATCAACAAGCACCAGTGGTCTAGTGGTAGAATAGTACCCTGCCACGGTACAGACCCGGGTTCGATTCCCGGCTGGTGCATCCAACGATTATTTTAGTTTTTTTTTCAATTTGCTTTTCTGTGAGTTTTCGCTGCTCCAACTTCTTTAAACCGTCGGCTATTGACATTGAAGGAGTAAAACGGTCTACAAAATCCATCACATGACTTTTACAAGTTTTTGTCCTTTATCTTAAGCACTGGATCACACTATAATAACACTAGAAGGCATATCATTCATTACACTGATGGGGAAAATAAGATTGTAGTAGCCAACAGAGATAATGAAAATATCATAAGATCATGGATGGATGGATGGATGGATGGATGGATGGAATACTCTCGGATTTGGCAAATTTAACGAGTAAGATAGTAAATGACTAGAAATAAACCCAGGAAGGATGCCACGAGTGTCAGCATTCTTCGGCTTGATTTTGTCTCAAACACCTACAAGGATTCAATTCAACAGATCAGAGACCTTTTGCAACACATAATGAAAGCTAGACTAAGGGAGATTTACCGTTTTAAACCGGTCCATGGTCCCTGAGAGAATTCCCCTTGATGAATCCATTTCATTGCCCTACAAAGAAACCTTACAAAATGTTCAGTAACAATGGCATCTCTAAGCTGAGAAACATAAAAATAAAAAAAGTATCAGGAAAAGTTGGGAAATACCATTTTGTCAAGCATGCGGTTATGAGTATCCACCTCTTCGTTTATATCGCCTGATAGCTGCTCGTGAGAAACAGACAAATTAGAATCTGGTCCAACTACGTGTAACAATAATGTTTGAACCGAGAAATGTGAAACCGTGTTACTGTGTTCCAAAACTATAGGCCCTCGTGTCAAATGTCGCAAGAGTACGTTCCATTTAAGAATTTTTTTGACACGGCACACAAGTTTGAACATGACAGTAGAATCAGAAGAAGCGGTCTTACTCGTTTCAAGAGAATGACTCTGTCTTGCAATCCTTCCAAGGCACGCTCGTTCTCATGTTCATCGATTTCATGAGAGTAAGAAGAAGCAGCTCTGATTCCTCCCTCTTCAACGCCATCAAAGAGCGAACTTCTTCCACCACGAGGCTCCCTGAAAACAAAAACAAACAAAAAACACATAAATTAGACCTCAGCAAGGAAACAGTACCATCTTCCACTCGGATTATGATTCTACGAGAGAGTTCGACATATAAATAACTCAAAGCAACTAATCTCTAAAGCGAGTAGCTTATGCAAACACACCATGACTCACTCGCAAGTGTGAAACACAGAGATGCTATCTAGAGTGAGTGTTCTTTCTTATCTCTTTTATCCGTTATCATGAAACACCAACTATAGCTTCAATGGCACTGGACACTGATTCCATCTAATTTCAGATCCGGATTTTTAATATTACAAGCGAAATTCTAAACTAGACGAATTGGGACTGATCAACATCTCCCAAATACAGAGCAACAGTCCTACTCTATCGAATTCTATACTCGCTGATTCTTCAGATCCGCAAGATGAACCCTAATCTACAAATTACAGAGCTCATCAAAACATATATAATCACAAGACTCGCTAGATCATTTTTATTTCCAAAGAAAGTCGATTACAGATCGGTTGGAAAACAGAAAAGAAACTGGCGCTTGGAGTTTATGGATCTAACCTTCTAGGATTCATCGATCAATCGAATTATTTGAGTTTCGCTTCAATGTTCCTCAGATGATCCCAGATATCACCTGGATCTACAATTTCCGAACGCGAACTGAAGAATGAAACGGTTGAAATGTCGAAAGAAAAGCTGTGATATATCCCCTTAAGCCAAGACAGACGAAAATGTTTCCACGCACGTGTGTGTGTGTACACGCTAAGTGTAATATGATAACTTCCAGGGGGATAATCGACAAACTATGGGGTCGAATTAAAATTATAAGACTATTATTGGAGCAGACAATAAATTCGGTTATTAGCGGAATAGGTCCAAATAAAATTACAATTCCCCCTCGTCTAGCGTTGTTACAGTTTCTCTCTATTTAAACACAAATTAAATTTAATATAAAAAGAAAAAAACTTCGCATAAATGTAGCTACTAGCATTAATATAGTACTTACAATACATCTACTAGTGTAAAAGAGGGTCCAAACACGGTCATGTTCTTTTTAAATCAATCTTAACTGAATTTCAAAACTATAGAAAAAGATTAGAAGAAACAAACTATAGGTGATTAAAAAAATATTATTTTATAAAACCATCAAAATTTGATGGTTTATTTTGGTTTAGGTAAAATCATAGACAATTGGAATTGTTAATATTGACTTCTTCGTCCCAAATGAATTAGTTTGATGGTTTATTTCGGTTTAGTTAAAATCATAGACAATTGGGAATTGGGATTACGCTACTCTGTAACTTCGTGAGAGATAAACTATAAACTATGGGGTCAATTTACAATTTATAGGATTATTGTTGGGGCAAACAATAAATTCGCATATTACCGTAGTAGGTCCCGCGTTTTTTACCTCTTTTTCACACGAATCGGATTCTCTCATCTTGTATACAAAAACCCTACTCGGCGGCTCTATTACTCCGTCGTCCTCGTGTCGGAGACCCAGAGTTTTGGAAGGCCGAAGAAATTGATATAGTGATGGAATCTAATGGATCAGTTTCATCGACTGAAAGCGGCGGCGTAAGTGACGTGGAGAAATTTCTCTGCGAGCGATTGGTGGACCAGTCGCAGCCGATCTCGGAGCGATTTAGAGCTCTCTTCTCTCTTCGCAACTTGAAAGGCCCTGGACCTCGCAACGCTCTAATCCTCGGTTTGTTCAATCTCTTCTGCTCTCGATCCCTTTTTTTTCCTTTCTTGTTTGAATTTCATTTGCACGAGAACATTTGGGATTTAATTTAGCTTCTCGGATTTTCCCTTTACTTCTCGCTTGCTATCCAATATCTAAACAGTTGATTTTCTCGTTAAGTGTGTTGATTCAGTTTTATTAGGGAAGGTTTCTTTCGATAATGGTGGCTCGTACTAGCTTCTCATCTATCTGTTTTCCTTCTCCTGCAGCATCGAGAGACTCATCTAATTTGTTGGCGCATGAAGCTGCATTTGCATTGGGTCAGATGCAAGATGCTGAAGCAATCCCTGCTCTAGAGTCGGTTCTTAATGATATGTCTTTGCATCCAATCGTACGGCATGAGTTGAGTATAGTTGATCCTTGTGCTGGAGTTAAATCCTTTATTTCCTCTGTATCAGTATAACGCTTTTTGGTTGATGCGAATCGCTGATGCGCTTTTAATATAACAGGCAGCGGAAGCTCTTGGAGCCATTGGTTTAGCGGGTAATGCTGAAATCTTAAAGAAAAGCTTGATCTCGGATCCTGCTCAGGAGGTTAGGGAGACATGTGAGTTAGCTCTCAAAAGGATTGAAGATTTGAGCAATGTCGATGCCGAGAACCAGTCATCGTCGACGGAGAAATCACCTTTCATGTCTGTTGACCCGGCTGCTCCAGCTGCTGCTTTCTCTTCTGTCCACGAAATGAGGTTCGTCTAAACTTGACCAGGTCAAAAGCTTCTAAATGATTTTTACCAGTTTGTAACAGGTTATTGATTAACTACAGGCGGATTCTTCTGGATGAGACAAAAGGCATGTATGAGAGATATGCTGCACTTTTCGCTCTGAGGAATCATGGTGGAGAGGAAGCTGTTTCTGCCATAGTTGATTCTTTGAGTGCTGGTAGTGCCCTTCTACGTCACGAGGTTTGTCAATTTTCCCTTCATTTGATGACTTTCAGTTTGATCATTGTTTGCTAGTGAACGAGTTTACTCTTCATAAGATGCTGATGAACTTGAATGAGTCTGTTTTGTTAAGGTCTTGTATCTTGAGTCTTTGCTCTATTGTCTCCAATCTTAAACTGTTTAAGTGCTGCCTTGTAATTGATGCAAAATCCTTTTTTTCTTAGGTTGCTTATGTCTTGGGGCAGTTACAAAACAAAGCTGCTTTAGCTACTTTAAGCAAAATACTGAGAGATGTGAATGAGCACCCAATGGTTAGACACGAGGCTGCAGAAGCGCTTGGTTCTATTGCAGGTATCTTCCCTTAAGTGCAATCCTATCACAATTTGACTGTCTTTACTTACTCTCTTGCATTGCTCCGGCTATTTTCAGATGAGCAGAGCATCGCATTGCTACAGGAATTCTCAAACGACCCTGAGCCTATTGTTTCACAGAGCTGTGAAGTTGCATTGAGCATGCTGGAATTTGAAAATTCCGGCAAATCGTTCGAGGTTAATACTTTGATCTCAAACTCTCGACCTATTATTGAATGCCTTTTGGGGGAATCTGTAACGACCCGTATGGAAAACCTGTTTTGCAGTTCTTTTTCACTCAAGACCCGCTTGTTCACTAAGAATGCTTACAACACAGAGGAACACAAACTTTAGCAGAAAGCAAACGTTTTCTCTAAAGAGAGAAGAAACTGCGACATTTATTAACATGTCATTATTATGTACGACTGTTATAATTATCTTCATTGAGTTTAAGGTTAAGATACATTGTCTTGATGGGTATGGAAGCTTTCCATTGTTAAAGAAAGGGAATGAGTAGTATTACCAGATATACTCGACTTATTTGCACGAGCATATTTATCAATGTCTAATGGGCATCTGGTAATGTAAACCAAATCCAAATAAAGTTTCGTTTAGCAAATGATCAAAGTTTTGAATATCTCTTTTCTTTCTTTTAGGATTTACTACTCGTGGGTTAAAGTAAAGTGTTTTTTATCAACATCGGTCAAAGAACGATTGTTAATTCAATTTTTAAGCCCACCGACGCAAATGTTAATTTCTTTCAGTTAAAGTGTGTTTCGTAAAAGTGTGTTCGTAAAGAGGGCAAACTATAAATTAGCTTATAATTACGCAATATGATTAAATAATATACGTAACTGCCTTCCATCAAAAACTACATGGCATTAGTATCTGTCGGTACATCTTTAACCGGCACTTTCCAGTTTATCCGGTCCCCTCAAGAACACGACAAACGGCAACATTTCCAATGTCCGGCGTTCGGCGGTAGAAGTCAAGATAAAAAACACTGAAAATCCGTTTTGCAAGGAAAAATGATTAAATATATGCATACAAGGGAAATGTGACAAAACCCGATAAAATTGTAAGAAATTAAAGATCTAGCTTCTACCTTATTAATTAGTTGTCTAACACTTCAACTAAGAGGCACTAAGTCAACTAATCATTCAACCAATCAACAAATAACAATTTTAGCATAATCAGAATAATTTGCTACAGTCTAAACAGTCGATTAATCGATCAGGAGAATGAGTTTTAGAGCATACTGACAAAAGACCAAAGACCGGCTCATTAGTGGCTAAAACCTAGACTAATTACATATATATATATATATATATTTTTTTTTTATCTCTCTTTTTTTTGGTACAAAGTTAGTAGAATAACAACTTTTGAACACGAGGAGATAGAATTAGAAGAAGAAGTTTGACCAAATATTAACTAAACAAAAAATATCGTGTAATGTTGTATTGCCCCATTATTGATTTGTCTCCGTAGTAGCCTGCACGATGACCTTGCATTGTCAAAACCATTCACACCCTTTGGCTCACTCAAAAGTTTTTGACGTTATGCACTTTTAAAGTCGAAGAAATCAAATCTTACTTGGGCAACTTTATTAATCGTTTTTTAGTAATGCTCTATCAAGTTCAAATTGAATGTAGAAAACATTTCCTAACTATTATCATTCTACCTAAATTGGATAAATTAAAATTCTCTTAGTGATTTTGTGTTGATCATCATAAAAAAACATTATGACTCATAATTTTTAAAACAATAAAATATTTGTTTATAATTAATAGCAGTACAAACTGGGCGGACTTATATTTGTTTTATGAATCCGAAGATTTGGTTCAATGAACACGAGAATAAGATAGTATAAATTCGATTTACGTCATAACCCTATAGTATCTTATTACAATTCTTTCATCATGCATATACTATTTATGGACTAAACGACAAAGTATATATAGGACTAAAGTTCTAGTGATGAACTGATATGATAATCATAAGAAATATAATAATCTAAAGGGAAAAAAGGTGACGCAAATGGTAGGCAAACGAAAGAAAAACTAATTGATAACATTATCATACAATGTAGTGCAATGTAATAACTAAACCAAAAACACCAACACTTCATCATATCATAAGCCCTTTTTATAAAATCAAACCAAAGACATTAACACTTCTCCACCATCGTATCTTGTTTTGTTCTACTTCTTTATCTTTTTAGTTTATACCATTTCCTAGTGCATACATATAGTATTATAGAGAACAGAACGAAGACATTTTCTTCGCTTTTACACGAAGGAAATTTTGTTTGTGACTAGCTACAAAGAACAACTTTCTTCTGATGGTATCCTCCAGCACGGGAACGGGTTCGCCTTGCGGCGCATGCAAGTTTCTAAGGAGAAAATGCGTGTCGGATTGCGTATTCGCACCGTACTTCTCCACGGAAGAAAGTCCGGTGAGATTCGCCGCCATGCACAAGGTGTTCGGGGCAAGTAACGTTTCCAAGATCTTACTCCACGTTCCCGTCCAAGAACGGTACGAGGTCGTCTTCACCATGTCCTACGAAGCTGAGGCTCGTCTCCATGACCCTGTCTATGGTTGTGTCTCTCATGTTTTCGCACTTCAACAAGAGGTCAAATCAATAATATTTCCTTGTCGTTTTTCTATGCATAACAATGATCGTTGGATATTTGAAGTTATCTTGTATCGTTTTCTATTTTGCAATAGATATCGTTGGAATGATAATATTTAGTAATTTTGGTTTAAAAAATATCAAATATAGGTTCGATCATTATTTCGTGTTTACATTTACATGCTAAATCATTGTATTTACTTAAACAAGAGTATTTTACCAAACTCTATAAAAAAAATTGTTTTAACGTAAATAGGTGGCGTTCTTGCAAGCCCAACTGATGCAACTAAAGGCGAACCTCGCTCACCAGACCATCACCACGATCGCTGGAGATCTGATAAACAGATCGGACGTGACGTGGCAACAAACAAGTGGTTACACGACAGCGGACAAGCCATACGGTCATGAAAATCCTATTAAACCGGTCTCACCACAGAGCTGTACCGATTCATTGGAACACAACAACACGGGTAGTAGAGTCACGACCAACGTGCAAGAGATCCGAACCGGCCCGTTTGGGTTTCTCCAGGACTGTTATCCAAACAATAAGAGATTACTGAGTAACTGTAATGGCGATCTCGGTGAGCTTCAAGCTTTTGCTCTTAGCGTCATGGGAAACTACTGATGTAGTAATTAATAAGACATAGTGAAAAAATATGTCGTGTGCTTGTTCTTCTTGCTATTTCTTTCAACTGTTGACCGTTTTTCTATAGAAAAAAGATCTCAGCCGATGCTTACTATTTTGTCAAGGAATAAACAGTACTAAGTGATAATCTGCGCATGCAGAGGATGAAAAATCTATAATTAATTTTATTAAAGATGATTTTGAAATTATTTAAAGCAAAAATAATTTAATCAGTTTTATATGTGAATAATATAATTTAATATTTCAACTTTTGGACATAATATTTTTAACTTGCTTTCAAGTTTAAATATTAATATTATTTGGTTAATCTATATGGTTCGATTAACAAACCATATAAACACAAAAATATTTATAAATATGGATATTTATTAAAATCACACATATCGAAGTATTTTTTATTATAACCTAAATTATAGTTTTAATTTGTTATAATTTTCTTATTTTTTTTATTAAAATCACACATATCAAAGTCTTTTTTATTGTAAACATATTTTCTGCCTAATCAAAAAAAAGTATTATGTATATCATAAATTGTATATAAATTATATTTCATTCAATAATATTTTTTTAAACTATTGTTTTGTAATGTGTAATATGATGTATATCATAAATCATCGCATAATCTGAAATTCGATTTTAAATAATTCAAAAATTAAAACATAATTTTCTGATTATATTAAAAGTAATAAATGGATAAAGACATATAAAGTAATTAGTCTAATCAAAAAAAGAAATTTGTATTAAAATAATGAAAAAATAAGTGTAGTGGTGACACATCAGCAAAATGGTACCACTATAAATATTTCAAAAAATAAGTCTACTCTTTAAAAATGTTTCTCAATTAATATATAGAGGATTTCCCAAATATAAAAAAAAATTAAATTAATTATTCAGATCGATATGATGCGTTTAAAATATATTAAATATAAATATATTCTGAGTTCCGAATTATATCAGTGGAATTATAGATATTGTTTTGATAGAAATGAAGATTTTGGTATAGATGCAAGGACTACTGAATTCTAAAATATCTACCAAATGATAGATAGACCTTGATTAGGGCTGCATAACTTTTTCTTGAAGTACACTAAAATAGGCTTTTCAAGTCAAAAACATAGATTTATTACTAGCTACTATAGTGTATAGACGTGTGCTCGCACAACAAGACTCAAGATGGAAAGCCTATAAGGCTAGAATCCTATATAACTAACCTTTTATATAAATTTTAAATGGTATGCAGAATTCTTAAACATCAAATATTATGAAACGAAGTAGTATTAACATTTGTTTCATTATTAAAAGACTATAAGTCTACAATACAACAATCAAACTATAGTTTATTTATTATAGTGTAAGTGAGTTTGAGAAAAAATAAATAAAAGATAATTTACATAACAACTACATACCCCCAAAATAGTTTGAATTTATGGCCTATGATTGAACTATTTACAATTTGTTTTGTCTTTTTTTTTTTTTTTGAATATTGGTCATTTAGGTTTGGATTTTAGTTATTGGTTTCCAATTAAATAGGTCGATCTAATATTCAAACTGGATTGAACAATATAATCCGATTTGGTTTTATTCTTTTGTCGATTAACATATATACCTAGGTAAGACTTGTCACTAGTAATACGAATTGTGTTAATGACACATCAAAATTGGCACAAAATGTCTTATAATGTTATTAAATATTAGCAAACTAAATTACCATATTACTTACATATTAACAAAGATATATAAAAAAACATACGAGGGATTAATGTTAAAAATTTGTTTGTCGAATAAGTGATAATTAAGCAAATCATCATCGAAAAATCATCTTTATTCATGTTTAAATTTAATCATAGTACGACCATACTTTAATTTTACATTATATTATACAAGATCAGGCATGTTTACCTAACTTTAACCAAGAAGTGTCTTAATTATTTATAGTGGTAAACTGGTAATGGGTGTTTTCGGACAAAATGTCCCCTAAATAGGATGCAACTTAACTACTTTGTTCTTTGTCACTTCCAAGTGCTTTAATTATCTTTAAATCTCTCATTAGTTTTGCTTTTACTAGCTCTGATTAGTAGTCTCATTTATTCCAATTTGGAAGTTACCACGTGAAAAAACTCACACGTGCAACCAAACTCCAAATACACGGCATAATAGGCCTACGAGTTCGGTTCGGTTAACCTATTATGCCGTCAGATCAAATTTAGAAAATATTTATTTCTTTTTCTTTTTTATCACCGGTAGAGAAATAAACCTATTTCTTAAAAAAAATGAAATAAACCTCTCTGTTTTAGTATGATTTATAATCGAATTAAAAATACACATTTTGTATACTCTCTTATCTTAGAGAAAAAGTTTTCACTCAAAAGAACCCCTCATGTTGCTGGGCCTAGAGAAGATAAATCCAGTTGCAGATATTATGACAGATTTAATGGGCTTAATGTTTTTCTCGCGATCCTGAAGGCTACACTGTTTGATCTTGACGTATGGACAACTCAGCGAGACCACGTGTTCTTCTTTTTTAATGCGAGTCGCGCTAATATATAATTTCATATTAATAGGTATAAAAAAAAAAAGGTAGCTTAGCTAGACCATATATAAATATATATATATATATTTTTTAATTCGATTATTTTGATTTTTCGTGATTACTGAAAACTACTGACTACAAATGATTCTTTCGACTACCGATAAGACACTGCCGAAATATTTTTTTAAATAGTCGCGCGATACTCGATACAAACAAAAACTCGAGGCGAAATAACAAATTCGGGTTGTACTTTAGATTCATTTCAAACTGGTTGCTAAGTGGATTGTATACTCATAAACTACTTTTTCAATGTAAAATATATTATTATAATACTATCTCCGGGTTTAAGGAATGTGATTATATGGATTAACCCTAAATCCATATCCAGATATTAGCTACGACCTACTAGATAGCTTACTAGTACAAAAGAAGAAATGTGGTTTCATATACAGTATTCAGTGATTTTTTTAGCGTTTAAATAGAGTTAGATATAGCTGCTATATCGATCTTTTATAAAATGTAATTACATCTTTATTATGGTTGGAACCAATTAATTAATTCTAGGATCGCATTTTATGTAAACGATATACGAATAGACAAAATAAATAATTGAAAAAAACTATCCCAACAACCAAACAAACAATTAACTTTAGCAAAACAATTATGTATTGTTTTTGAACTTAATTATGTATTGTTAGGACCAAAATATTTTTATAACGTATTATTAAAACAAAAACTACATAGATGACAAGTGATCATTATATATTAACAAATGATCAAATGAAAATCGCAATAATTGTTATGAAAAAATAAACTAAATCCATTGATGTCTACAAACTTGACGATAATGATGAGAAAATATCATCTAAGAACATCAATGAAACTATGTACTGGAAAAACAACAACAACAACAAGAAAATGTATCAATTAATTAGTCTGATAAGCATTTTGTTTTTATAATGAGCATTAATCATACTGACTATAAAGGTATATAACTAATGAAGAGCTTGTGGTGGTTAGACTTTTCTACATGTCCAAGACAATTTTCTAACATGTAATAAATAAATTCAAGATCATTTACCTTAAAATGATCCAAAATCCGGTTTCTCCAATGAGGGAAACACAATGTTGGGGTGTACTATAGACTGCACGTACTAGTAAAGTCTAAAGAATCAAGACTGACATTTTTATTAGCTAGGGATTTGTGTTGTTTTAAGTCAATATCGTGATAGAATCGGGATGATATCGAGAATACTAACATGATTTATGCGGAAGAATAAACGCAAAACTCGAAATATACTCTAAATACATCTTGTTGGGGATATATATGTATGTATATGATCTTTGTATAGGTCTAGGGCATCTAGCATATTTTTTATTTTATTTATGAATACAAAGCCGGTTCTTTGAGCTAGGCAACATCATCAATCGAGACTACAACCACCAAAAAGTCTTAACACATATATAAGCTATATATATATTCTATATAGATGAGATATTGATAAGAATCAACCCATGTCTTGACAGAACCATCAAGAGAAGGAGATGTAACCGAAATTTGCTGATTGAAGCTCTTTGAGATGATCTTGATTGAAAGCGTTCAAGTGTTGTCCCAAGTCAGAGTAGATGGAGAATTCCCCGATGCCTGAGGAGTTTTCGGTGGGGTAACTATTCGCCGTGGTATCCCCGTGGTGAACCATCCCGGAACTTCCGGTTTGGTTAACCAAATGGGTCGTCTGATCATGGTTATGATAAAGATTTTGATGTTCTTGATGATGAACATGATGATAAGGAGTCTTAGTAGTGTCTCCATAATAACAATTAGGGTTTTCTGATGATGGTGAATCAGCAAACATCATGCTTTGTGCAGCTTGTTGCTTTAGAATCTCAAGCTGTGCTTGTAGATTCACAACCTATAACCCAACAAAAATAAACAATTACAAGAAAATTAGTTGGCTAAATATTCTTATATATAGTGATTATATGTTTATATAGATAGGGAATATCAAGATTAGGGTTTTGAAAGGAAGAACCTGTTGCTGGAGAGCAAAGATATGAGAGACGCAGCCATAGATGGGATCTTGAAGCCTAGCTTGAGCTTCATAAGAGATTGTAATGGCGGCTTCACAGCGATCACCAGTGGGAAGATGAGAGAGCAATTTAGAAGCGTTGCTAGCGCCAAAGACCTTGTGAATGGCTGCAAAGTGTGAAGCTCCTTGTTCATGACAAAAGTATGGAGCAAACACACATCCCTTTGCACATTTCCTCCTAAGGAACTTACAGGCTCCACAAGGAGATCCAGAGCCAGAGCTAGAGCTAGAGCTACTCATGATGATGATGGTGTTGATGACGATTCTTGATATTATAAAGTTGAATTTAATTTTTGGGATTAATTGTGTGTTTGTTGCTATTGTAATTAGGTTTTTGATTTAACCTTGACTATAGCTATAAAGAGAGAGGTTTTATAAAACAAGGCAAAGGTGAAGATGAAGGTGGGTTACATATAATATTCCATTTATTTAATTACATTTTGTCTGCTTAATGGCCTACACTTATCATATTTATTTTTATTCATTCCTTTTGCATTAGAACAATTTTGTTTTCTTGTTAAACAAATTGACAATCCTTTTGGATTTTTGTATGCATAAAAATGAGAGGTTCATTATTTTTTAAATTAAGAGAAAAACAAGCTTGTTTTTATTTTATTTTTTAGTACCAAACAAATATTGCATAATAGAACCGACGTGTACATCTCTACTGAACCAATTTGATTAAACCTAAAGCAAAAAGTAAAAAACAAATTAATTACCCAATAGGTACTTAGTTTTTTTTGGCTCCACACACTTAATTAGACATTCTAACCAAACTCTTCCAACATTTGAGAAATTATATATATATATTTTTTTTACTTTAAATCATTTTTGCTAAATGATAGACAACATTTGAAAAAAATATATTTACTTTGGCGGAAATATTGGTCAATTATATAGAGTGAGAGTGTCTGAGTGATATATGGCGCGCTGCTAGTCAAGATGGTGTCCTCTGACTACCCTTATCTTAACACTGCAAAAGAAAAGAAAAATGGTTAGCAATGAAAATTTGCAACGTAAATAATTGATGTTAAAAAAAATATCGATATAATATATCAGAGACTTATGATAGATAATTTTTTTATCATTATAAATGATTTTTTCACTGTTGCGAAATATAATGAAAATTAATTCATCACAAATCAGTTATGAAAACAATTTTATAGAAAAGATATTTTGATAGGTTTACAAATTGCTATATATCATGACGTTATTTTTAAGTAAAAATTAGACCAATCACCAATACATATAAGATAGTGTATAAGATAGTAGGATTTATTTTCAATTTTTAAAAAAGTTTAGAAGAATAGTGCAACTATTGAAAGGCATTATGTGCCAACTAAAAATAAGTCACACTCATTCATTGATTTCTTAAGAGGTTTCATAATAAAATTAAAATAAATACAGTCACACATTCATTTTAATTTCTTTCACAGATTAATTTGAAGCATGATCAAATACATAACAACAATTTTTTTTTAATTGTTTAAAATAATTGAGTGTCTAATTGCATTTTAACATTTTCTCCATGCATGCTCCAATTGTAGTATAGTGGTTGGAGCGCCCAATATCATAAGAACTCATACTCCAATTATCCAAGAGGCTTATTGTACTGTTGAAATAAAAAATAAAACCTTTTCTCCAGTACCAATATCCATTGGTGAAGAATATACATATTCTAATTGTGGACTTGCTTCAAGCCATGCATCCACATTCCTGCATATAATATATATTGGTTATTCCTCAGTCTTATCGATCTAGATACGATCCCATAATTTTTCTAGGGATCCATTAACTATTAAGAACTTGCTGGATCATGTTAAACACTCGTGTTCATATATAATTAATGTGTTTGCATAATATGAGTCAACATAATTGTATCAATATATATCGTACCTAACTGTGTTTTTCTATTTTCTTGTTAATCTATCATTTTCTGTTGCCAATTAAATTGATCTATTAATTTAAATTTACGTAAACATATGCTCACGCAAATCTAATTCGATTCTTTGTCACTCTATGCATACATTTATAAGGATCTTAAATTTCAGAGAAGAGAGTGCCAAAAAGCACAAATACGGGTTAAAAAAAAGAGTGTGTATATATAGTTATACTAATACGGACATTATTTATATTAAAAAAATAGAAAAGAAAATGTGCCAACAATAAAGACAATGGACACAACGTATGGGGTATAGTATAGTTGAACAGGAGGGGCAGGGTTTGTCGAGCAATACTGAAAATTATAATCTAAACCTTAAAATAATAATTCAATTTATATGAAAATTTGATTTGTGATTAAGTATATACTTAAATAAATTTATTTGTGTCACACATAGAAACCAACATGTAGACCTTTCTAAGGTCGCAAATTAATCAGGCCTCACACCCAAAAGCTCCAATAATGACTCTTAATCCCATAAATCTTTTTTTTTTCCTACCAGGTACTACTCTTAAGTTACTTAATAATAATAACATACGAGATATAAAACGAACAAACTGTAGACTGTAGTCATCATCAAAACCGTTGAAAATTCGTCCTTTTTTTATCAAATCAATGATTAAATAATCCCTACTGTTATTCACCTTCGTAATTTCATACATCTTCTATATATAAATTCTGGGATTAAACAGTAGTTGGATCTAGAATATGAAAAAGGTAGTGTATATGTAACCAAACGTGGGTGGGGATGTGAATTAAAAATATAGGTTAGGTCGATTAACTCTTAATCTCTTTGCATTGTTCACCAATTACTCTATCAAAATATGGGTTATGACCTTATAATTTTCTCTATAGTCTATACAAAACACTTTTCAGAAGCACCTCATTTTGTAAATTGAAAAGTTAGTTCACACAATTCTCAAATTTGTCTATTTTTTATTTCCCATATAATGTCATAATTTTATATATGATACAAATTTGAATATGGGTTAATCCGGTTTTCTTACCATTATCAAAATCAAATTTGTTTTTAGCGCATTTTGGCACAAACCATTCACAACGGAATATTAATTAGCTAGCCAAAACCCAAAACCCTATTTATTAGGCTGATCCCATTGTCTTATGCATTCCATAGTGATGAGGTCTTGGTACAATATTCTGCAAGATCTAATTGATAATTTAAACTCCTACATATGAATGAAATAAACCAAAAAAGAAGATAAATGACAATTGTGGAAATTATGTAAAGATGAGTATAATTAAACAACGTATACGTAGTTACTTACACGCTAAAATTCAGCAAGAGCAAAATAAATATCTAATTATATATACGTGTAATGAGTAATGACTAGTGAGGCCTCTTGGTGTAACGAAAGGACTTAATTTTGTTTTTTTCCATTCGATCCTTATGTACGTAACTTTGTTTAAGCTTAATATATGTAAAACTAAGGACACAATTAGACAGAACAAAAACCTGATTAAAGTCATCTTTCATTTTAATTATGCCATCAAATGGGCTTTTGTCAGCATTATATGTTTAAGCAGACAACTTTTCATGTTCTCGCGCAACAATTCCTTTCGCCTTCTCTACTCTTCCCCCCTCAATTTTATTTTTCTCTATGTTTTTTTATTATTATCTTATTCTGATTAAGTTAATGATCATCTGCAACTTTTTTCTTAGTATTTTTTTATTGAATGTATCTAACCAACTTAATTTTGATCGAGTACCGATCCTTGGCGATTTATTAGTGTCATAAGCGGATCCATATTCGAGTTATTCTCTGATTAATATGTTTCAGAGAATTACTAAGGGAAAAACTCGAATATCCTTGTAAATCCAAAGTAGTTTGTTCATATTACATGTTTGCGTTTGCTAATGGAAAATTTGTAGTTTTAAGAATTGCAAGACACTAGTTGAGCGGTCGATGAATAATATATATAGTTAACAAATAGTGGTTTTCGTCCAAAAAAAAAAAAAAAAAAAAAAAGTTAACAAATAGTGGTTAGACTAATTAAACGCTTAAACGGTGACTATGACGACTAAGCGAGTTGATTTGACATTCTGAACCGATGAACTGATTTGGTAAGTAAAACTCAGTTTTAAAATACTGGCCATTAAACTGAAATTTTTGAAGGTCCCAAGCAGCTTACTGGCCATATACGTGTGTGTGGACGCCGAGCTTAATTGCATAGATTATAAGGTAGTAGCAGTAATATATTAATTGAATATGTAAATGTCGGTGATTTAAATATAATGTATTTGAAAGATTTGGAAAAAAAACCAGGTGTTCCATACGTATTTGTGTATTTGTATGTATATGATGGTTAAAAGTGCCCAAATTTGATAGTTTACTTTCTTTATAATAGTGAAATATTTTCATGTTGAAAAAAAGGATAGGTTAATTATGTATATAGTTCTCCACATAATAAATCGTGTTGTGTTCTTTGTCAAAGTTAGAGTATATTTTTGTTAGTGTCACTGACACTGTGTCAGGTGTCCAATTCGCTATAGCATCCAAATAAAAAAAGTGAACAAGCTTATTTTCGATATAAGATATACAAATAAATTTTCGCATATTAATTTGTCGCATGGATTGCTTCCATAATGTTGGAGTAGAATCTTAGAAAATTCGAAATTAACGGTCAAATCCCCCAAAAATGGTCAATTAGAGGGTCAAAATACTATTAGATGTATTTCACCCACATGTGAGTGCTTTTTAAAATTGCACCGTATTTTTTTTAATATAAATTTATTAACTAACAAAAAATGGTACAAGGCTACGAATCTAAGATGGAAAAAAAGAGCAAAACAACCAACTAAAGTCGAATTTCACTCAGCTGAATTTGAATTATTCTAAAAGAAGAGTATGCCAAAATTGAGTCCGAAACCTGAAAAATGAAACTAGAACTACTATGAATAGTTTTTATACGTTATATAGTATAAATAAGAAAAAAAACTACTAACCCTTAAAGTTCACAGATTTTTTTTTTTTTCCATCTGAAATTTTATTTAAACTTTGACCGATACATAAAGAGATACATGAAAAAATACAATAACGAATACATTTGTCGAACTACACCAAAAAAAAGCCCATACTATGGAAGTCAAAAGTCAAATAAAGTACTAACAAAGCGCGACCAAAATCAAACACTACGATTACAATCACTTAGACAGACGAATACTTCACCATAAGAAACAAACCATTGACACGACAAGGAAAAAACAGCTAAACGACAAAGAAAAGATAATAGCATCTGAAACTAAAACACTAAAACTGGTTTTTGAAATCGAAGAATACCCACATCCTTCCTATAAAATCAGGTAGCGCCAGAGAAGGCTGAAAGACGATGAGCAACGAAAGTATACAATATACATCACTACCCCCGACGAGAGAAACTACAAACGCGCTCAAACAAGCAACAACTCCAATAAAATCGGAAGCAAGACCCCAACTAGATCAGAAAAATTTAAACAAATTCAAACAACGCCACTCCAAAGACAAAATGAGTTCGAGAATATCAAAATTCAAAAAGGAGAAACCTTGAACTCGGATTGGACATAAACCAAAAAGGACCGACAATTCTTACACGCGGAAACTGGCTCATTAACTTCAGTTCACGAATATTTTAAAACAACATAAAAAAGTTCACAAATATTGCTTCATTAAGAAACAAAAAAAGCTACGCGTCGACGAGAAAGGCCAAACATATCGCCGCACGGGTGTACAGTTCTTTTATATGTTTAATATTTGCGGGTCCTACTTTGACCATTTGTCCACGTCACGCGCTTCCTCTTGACAACTCATTATCATTAGTGCTCAACTTTTATCATTAGTAAAACTTTTATAAAATCACCATTGGTCCTCCTTATTAAATTCAATTTATCAAGATCGGAGATTTATATAGTAAACGATCAAAACTACTCAGAACGTTTATTTTTTTTTAATTATTTTTTATCAAGAACTTCAATTTTTTGAATGGTGAAAAATCATAAACCGGTAAAACTGAGTTAACATATTCATAAATGTAGTCTCGAACACTCTGTGTTAACGTATTTTTTTATTTATTTTGTGTTTGTAAGATATGAGAGAGAGAAAACAAAAATTATTCATGCATGTCTCGTATTCCTCCGGATGTATTGAGAATGTCGGTTATTTCTCAAGTTTATAAATCATTTTCAACAATTTAAAACAATCAGTGTCAAAACATACAATACATAACCAAATCAAAGCTTCTTTAATCAGTTTTTGAAAAGTTTTAACATTAGTTACATTTTTAACTTAATATTGTCTTGATGAAATTTCTAAACAATAAGATTGGCTACGATCAACCATTATAAATTTTTTAATGAATTTGATGATTAAAAATAGTCATTGTTCAATTTCTATGGTGGCTTCATATATCACACTGAGATACAGCTAACGATGCAAATAAAGTATGAATTGCTTAACCTCATTATTATGTAAATAAGACAAAGAGCGTTTCGTTCGGTGAGCTTCATGTACATATATATATGATATGACTAGTTGGTGAGAATGAGATTAATGGTAGACTAAAAATGTGTATATATTTTTTGTTTGATTATAGAAGTAAAATGTTGGCAAATGATGGTGATTTCTCTGACCCTGACGAGGGTCAACCCGACAACATATGACCTCACGTGGGTCCATCACACGTGTTTGGAATTTCATCTGATTATTATTACACTGTGACTTCGAAATTAAAAAAACTACGACATGCCAGCGAGATAAATATACATAAATCCACACGTATTAATTGTATAATAGAAATGTTATTAGTAGATAATATTGTCAGACATATATATTTGGTACGTAGTACGGTAGTAGTATGATCTCTATATATATATATATATATATCTTTGTGCGAGTGCGTTCGTTTGATATCCTCTATATAGTCAAGGTCTAATAACAATAAGTTTAGTCTTAATCAAGAGTATGTTTCAACTGTTTGTTTGAGTGGATAGACTCATGTAGATAAAAAGGTTAGGAATCGAATTTTATTATCTATAACATTCGTCGTGTTTATTTTTTTTCCATTGTAATTGTTTTGAATTACAAGAATATTTAGTTTTTGATATGTTTCAAGGATTAGTTTGGGTTTCGACACATGATCTATCATATTTCAGAAGAAAATAAGTTACTCGAAGATTAAGTTAAAACAGGTACAAATATGCAATTTGACGAAAAGGCAATAATTCAAAGTCTAAACCACAATATAAGGGAATGGTTTACTATAAATAATTATGTTAGCGAGAGTAGTGACAAACAAAGTTGTCTTTCAACGATAAACTAGTAATGGTCAAATTTGTATTTTTGTGTGAAAACAATCGGTGCAATCGATATTATTATGTATACTTTCCAAATTATATTTAAGACGCGTAACCAAAGAATTACAAAACGAGAAACCAACAAACATTTTTTTAAAAATGTAGGAAAAGTACATATAAACGATAAAAAGCTTGGCCATTGAAACTTTGGTTGTTTGTTAAAGTTGCATTTGTTTTTACACTTTGCGTATACTTTTTAAACGAATCCACAACTTTAAATCACTTAAACAAAATTTATTTGTTAATTATAAACCTAAACATCAAACACAAATAGAAAAATGCATTTGTATTTGCTGCGCACATTTGCACTTTGTGAAATAATACACAATTGAAACAAAAATTTGCTTGAATAAAACTCTTTTTTATGTGTTAGGGTCACTTTTTGAAATATGAGATAATTATAAACACACGAATTATATTGGGTTTGAATTTAAATGGTGACATACAATGGTACTATATTATTGTTACAAATTACTATGATTTGTGTTGTTTAAATCATGTATTGTGTGTGTGGTGTGTTAATTTTTTTTTTTTTTTAAATCTGAAATTCTCTTTAGTAAAATAAGAAGATTATTCTGATGAATGGTAATCGTTTCTAATCGATATATGAAAGAATTGGCCCACTTTATGTCGGTCTGTACGGTAAGCTCTGGATTGTGATTATTCTGATGAATGTATCTGGAAAAAAAAAATGGTATCTGGAACACAAAACGGCTGCTTTCCTATCGGTCTGTATATAAATGCATGCCTTCTAGTCTACTAATTATACCATTAGGCATTAGCTATCAATCAGTGAATTAAAACCACTGTTTATCAAATCATTAATTTCACATATAGACAAACCTAAATTTTCTTCCCTTTTTAGGTTTACCATTAAATTAACCCTTGAGTGGAGAAAAACAAACAAGGCTATATATGGTAAAACTAATTCAACTTTATATAAGAGAATTTCTAGTTTTTTTTTTCAATTTATTTATTATTTATTTTTACTCTATAAAATATAGAAATTTTTGTTCGACTCGACTTGATATAGTTTTAAGTACAATATATGTTTAGTTTTTGAAGAAATATTTAAGATTTAGAGATTTTAATTGATTCTGAATTGATTATATTTTATTAATTTTTATATTAAGAAAAAAATGGAACTAAATTGGATTGTTTTTTTTATTTGATTCAATTTTCAAATCAATATTTTCGACAAAATCTTTAAAAACTTTTTTCTTTTGTCGCTAGTAAAATTGATCAATTATATCTAACCTAGAATGCATAGGGTTTGGATCGAACAATATCAGCGGGTGACTCGATAATTAAGAACAATATCCATACCATTTCGGATGGCAAATCCCATAGGTTTTCTAACCAAATTTAGAACTTTCTTATAGTCAATAATTCACAAATACATATTATCGGATTTTATTCCATATGATAATACGGTGGCGGTACTAATATAAACCAATTAACTACAAATCTAGGCCTAATACTTTTGGATTTTTTTTTGGGTGGGAAAAAAAGGGATAACATAAATAAATATATGTGACTATTAATTAAGCCCGACAAATAGGAAAATTATGGCTAAAAGAAAAACTTTATAATAATGTATACATTACAAAGACACACTTAAAAATGTCTGATAAAAGAAAACGACTTTATGTAATGTGATGCACACAAGTTGGAGAATTCATTTAAAATATAGATTGATATGGGACATAATGCATAACAGTTAGTTAACACAAATCAACATGATTCATATGTTTATATTTCTTTAAAAGAAGAACCAATATCCAAGCCAACTTATAATTGTATTCTTTTTTTATACTCTATTCTCCTTTACAGAAATGATGTTTAACTAATTTAATTAATCATATGATTGGATGAGTGTGTGGAGTGATATTAGGTTTGAAAGCCCTAAGGCCGTAATCTTATGATGTTCTAATAATTCAAAACTCAGAAGTGTTGACTGAAAAAAATTAACCTCAAAGAAAAGCAGCTAAACCTCCATCGACCTGATCTCAAGGGGTGTTCTTAGAACATAGATATAATTTTTCAGACAACGTAACACATGTAAACGAATCCTCCTGAAAATGTTTCCTTGATCGAAATTCCGATGCATTAACAAACTAGTTACTGTTAGAAACTAACTTAATTACCAGTTGGAATCCATTCCTTAATTGCAAGAGAATCTGTGCTTAGTCTTTGTATAATCTCATCTTGTAAATGGTGGGCTCATACAGAAGATCAAATCCAGTAACAAGAGCTTCATTTCCACAAAACTGAAAAAAAAATGGAATTTTCTCACCGTAACTGACAACTGCTTTAACAAACTCAGAGCAACTTTATCCAAGCACATGACCCTAAATACTTAATTTCCGACATAGGTCCAAATTCATGTGGCGATTGAATTCTCTCATATCCAGTGTCTGTGAAAATATATTAATTACATTTTTTGCATCAACACTAATATAATCACCAGCCACAAAAAAAAAAAAGAACATTAGCAAGACCACCAAACTCAGATGCAAAAGCATGTAAAGACTCTTTACTAAAGAGGGAGAGTAAATAGAGCTTTATGGAATTTGGGTTACATTTTCGGCCCATAATAAAGCTTACGGCCACAAACTCTGGGCTTAGTTGGGCTCATTTTTGACCCATTAAAATTTAGTGAATCGAAAGAAACAACTGGGGTATTTACGTCTTTTTACGAGGAAACCCGAAAGAAACCCTAATTATATCGATGTATATATACGCCTCCATCTCGATTAGGTGTCCTCCGTGCTCACTTTCTCGACTAATCAGTTTCAATCCCCATTGAGTTATTAGGATTCAAATTCCGAGTTTTCTGTATTCAATTCGTTTCTGCTTTTCTTTTCTTATCCTCATAGTTCTCTGTTTTGCGGAAAGATTTAGCGACGAAAATCTCTTGTTTTTTTATGGGAAAATAAAAGGAACGGTTTTTATGTGTGTTTTTGAAGAGAATTAAAGAGGAAAAAGAGATATGATGATGGAAATTGTTTTCCCTATTGGTTTGATCGCCGATATGATGGCATCTTACGTATTAGCTCTATCTGATCTTTCTTCTCCTCCAGTTTTCCAAATTTCCCTACTTTCTGGGTTATACATGATTTTGTATTTTTTTTGTTTTCTTTTTGATTTTGGTAATAAAGATAGTGATAGAGAAGAGAATGGGATGATGAATGTTGAACTTTTGTTCCCTATTGGTTTGATCGCCGAAATGATGGCATCTTACGTATTAGCTCTATCTGATCCATTCTCTTCACGTCAATTCTCTGTTTTGAATTTGTTTCTGATTAGATTATTATACAGAGATTGTATGTTTAGTGTCGGGTTGATTCTTCCAATGTCTATATAGTGGATATGGGACAATTAGGATATCCCATATCCACTGTATAGTGTTCGAACTCTTAAGTGTCGATTCATTAGACCATGAGATGTATTGATCGATTCAGGGCCCTGGATTCATAGTACATATCTCGGCGAGCTGTTGACATGTAAAAATTGAATTACCAATTAATTAAGCAACTTCAATGGCTTTACAACTGGGATATAAAAGTAGATTCGTATCTGAAGACATTAAGCTTAACCTTTGGTGAAACTTTGACATCCTAAAGATTTGACTTTCTTGAAGTCTTAAGCCCTATTACTAATGTCAACGAGCAAATTGAATCTGTATCGGTGGGACTGGCTCTATTACCATTGTCAACGAGCAAATTGAATTGACTGGAACATGAATACGAGAAATTGTAACCCTTGAACCGATATCGGTGGGACTGGCACAATAACAAAAATCCGCAAACCAAACCCCGGTTTTGCATATGGGCTTGTGTTTCTGGTCTTCACTTCTGGTATTTGGCCCGATTTACCATTTCGCCACAAGTCCTTTGTTACCGTTAGAGGTAACCTCAATTCTGTCCTTTGTCTTTTCGGAGTCGACAAACACACGCCATTAGGGTTTTATGAGCTCTCTTTCTCGCAGTCTGGATTGCGTGAGTTTTTTATTTTCTCAAAATTATCTGTTATTAGCTTATGGACAAATCTTGTCTTTGGGAAAAGGATCAATTTTTATAAGATTTCGACGAGAAATTAGAGAAGAAGAGATCGAACATTGTCTGAAACTAAAAATGAGCGAACACCGGAATCTCTGATTCGTAGTTGTGTCAGAAGTACTCAATGTCGATGCAGTGACCTAGAAACAGAGTGCATATCTCAGCTTTACATATAAAAAAAAAAAAATCTATTACCTGTAAGACAAGTAAGAGAGAAATGGAACCACGAAAACAAAATTAGTAGGAACACTAAATAAACAAATAACATCAAGGGTTCTATAAGTGCATCTTCAAAAAGCTTCCGAACTGAGGGAATTGTTGTTTTCCATGATGGAGCTCTGGCTGCATAAAAATGTACTCTTTACAAGCTACGCTCGTTACTAAAAACTGAATGAGACTTTTCAATTTTCATTAAAGCTGCGTGCTTTGCAAAATGCTCACGAGTCCTCTTAACCCAAAAAATTACTTCTTTACAAAATGTGGGAACTTTCAAGCTTTCTATGTTAGGACTTGGGACTCGAATCCTAAACATAGACTCAAACTAACATACAGTACCACGACACACCAAACAGAACCTAAGTCATCAGACAACATCATCCAAAGTCAGAGCAGGAGCTCTGGCTGCCAACACCTTTGCCTTCTCTTTCCCTAGAAGAGCTTCGAGATCACTACACTTCCGCTTCAGACCCTTCAGTTCTTCCTCTAATTCTTGGATCCGAGTCTCACCACTCTGCTCTTTCTTCTTCTTTTCCTCTACTTCCTCCAGCTTCTGATCCAACCAATCCACCTTAATGCCCGAATATTTCAGGTATGTTAGTGCATTGTCTGCTTCCATCAGATCATCATCGGAGAGCTCTTGCAGTGGCTTGCACAACGTCTCTATTACGCTGAGGAAGACATACATGCATGCTGTCCTCACAGATTCGTTCTTTGCTCGGAGTTCTAACGCAATGTCGGGGTATTTTTTTAAAACACGGCTCACAAATTCCACCTGCAAATGAGAAGGGCTGAATAAAAGTTAAATCCCATATGTATACCAATCCAGAAACTGAAGAGTAGACTTATCAAATATGTTTTTTTCTTCCTTTTCCTCTGTACTAAGAACTGTTCTACTGATAAATTCAAATCAGGAAAAGCAACCTTTTATCCCAAAAACAACCACAAGAACAAAGCAAATGATTCAGTCTCTTTATTGATTTCTTACCTGTGAAGGAAGAATTTGAAAGCCATCGACATGAATGTCTTCCTTTACTGGTGGAGTCTGGTTAGGCACTGCATCATCATCCTCTAGCTTTATCCTCTTCTTAGGTTGGTTTGACTCTCCAGGTTCATCTAATTTGCCAATAACTTCAAGAACCTCTACCTCGGCAACAATTTTGACTTGTCCGTTCACCAGAAATCCACCATTTTCGTCAACAAGTTTGGTAATGGGAAGCATTGCTGTATAACCAAATGCATGCTTTTTCAGATCAAACCACTGTTGTGTGTCTGTAAAGCCACAAAACATACAACTCAAGTCAAAACAAGCATTTGCACAAACACATAAATATAATCTCAGCGCCTTGTAAAAAGAAGGAATCATAAAGTAGAAAAGCGTAGAAATAATCACCTTTCAGCTGGGAGAGTGTTTCTGAAATTTGATTTACTATACTTAGGGAGAATTTTGTGTGTCTTCTCCATCCAGGAGGCAAAGTTTTAGAATCAGCAACGACAAGATACAGAGACAAACAAGTTTTATCCTTCTCTCCCTTGGGATATGCCAGAAGACGCCTGGAAGCAGGAAACCATCGAAAATGATTGATGTCCTCGATCCTAAAATTGGACTAAATTTAAAACATTAGAAGAACCAAGTTTTTAATTTTGCTTACCAGTTGCAGCCACCGATCACGAATTGATCAGAATAGATATGCTCAGATTGCAAAGAGGAAAAATTGTTAATCACCCAGGTGAACTTGTTACCACCTTCATTCGCCATCGAGAACTCCTCAGAATCAAACTAGGAGGACATGAAAGAGAAGTGAAACCCTGGACTAGAACACTAGTGGCAAATTCTCAAATCAAAATCCCCGTCTCTCCACATGGATTTGTGTTGCTTCGGCCCAATATTCTATTTCGGCCCAAACTCTCTCCAATAGTTTCACTGGAATTCGGCCCAATATACATGAGGCACCTAAAAGAAATTACTTTTTTTCAAAGGAGTGCATACAGAATCTTGGAAGCAACAATCCACACCCAATCTTCCTCATAGGTTTTTTTATCCACAAAAAAAAAACTCCAGAGAATCTAATAATCTAAAATTAGGGTTTTTCATTTAGAGTTAATGAATGAATTTGAGGATTTAGGGATTTTACTTTTTTTGTATTTTGAAATTTAACACATCTTGCTGTTTATATAAAAAATCGTGTTGTTCATTACCTTTGTCATTTTTTTTGTTTCTCAAAACACAACGTTTGAATTTAATGTGATCTGTTCAGTTTTTAACGTTGATGTAGATGGAGAGGATTTTTCATTAACAAATTTAGTTAATAGATTTTATCATTAGATTTCTAGTTGAGTGTTTTTTATCCGAAACATTTTTAGTTAAGAGATTTTATCACTAAACAGACCAAAGGTCCAAAACACATTTATGACAAATTAGCTTTTTATTTTGAAATTATATCACGCATCTTTTTAAACAAAAATAAAATAAAATAACAACATTTTATAAATTGAAAAAATATGAAGTAAGAAATTTTTGTGATTGACATCCTCTAATTCTGTATAAGAAACTCCTTATCGGAGAAGAAGTTACCCGGAAAATTTTGGCATCAAAGTAATTAACAAAGATCTGGTCCTTTTCTTTTGGTGTTTAGGATCTGGTCTCTTATTCAATCATTCTTTGTAACTAGATAAACGACACACGTACGTTCTTAAGTGCGCGAGAGGAAACGTAAGAACGTTAGGCTTCACTGGTAACTTTCACTCAAACAACATCCTCAAAAGCAAGTCGAGCACTGTCGGAAACAGCCTCGTTCTCTTCATTCTTCAGTTCGGCTTCAAGCTCAAGCAACACCTGTCTCTGTTCCATGATCATTCCGTCGAGCTCTCTCATGCGGTCCCCACGTGCTTCCATTTTCTTCTTCTTCACGCTCAGCTCCTCCAGCTTCTTCTTCAACCAATCCAACTCGAAACCTACCCCTACCAGATCCAAAAGCGTGTTCTCAGCATCTCTTAGTTCCTCCTCTGTGAGCTCCTGAGGAGCTAAGCAAATTATGTCGATGAGGTCGAGGAGGTTGTTCATGTAAGCATTCTTCACCAATTGGTTCTTTGGACGAAAATTCGATGCGGTTTCTGGGTGCCTTTCAAAGATTCTCCTCACACAATCCACCTGAGAACCAAGTTTGATGATGTAAAAAACCACAAAACCAAAGAGATCATCGTTAAATGAAGAAATAATTGTGCTTACCTCTGAATAGAAAACTCGAAAGCCATTGATGTCCACGGTTCCATCACCGTTCCACATTGATACGATCTGGGTTTCTCGTGACACAGAGAAGCTTTTTACTTGCAGATTCGGGGAAAGGGAGTTTTGTGTTTTGAGGATTTTCTTCCTGTAACTGAAATTTATATTAAAGAAGATGCATGCATATCTCAAATAAAGCGTGAGCTAATCGTAACTTAATAATACTTTTGTCATAATTAATAACATATGAATATTAATGGCGTCACTCGTCAAGCTACTTGTTTGGGATATGACTCTATGCTCTGTTCAGACAGACACCCAAAGATATTTACTTTTTCATCAAGAAACACAGTGCAATTAAAAGAAACCTAGAGAGTTCTTCTCAACCGCAAAATACTTTCTTTACAAGTTGTGGAAATCTCTACTCATGTTGTAAAGTCTATTTAGCTTCCAAAGTTAAAGCAGAGGCCAAAAGGCCCAAAACACCAAAAACAACAGAACCAAAATCCAAGTCCCGGAGAACACAAGCCATCAAACCCGGGTGTCTTTCAAATTGAAATGTCTATTAAACAATTCTTTTTTCTGTTTAATAACATTGATGGCTTTGGATATTAGAATAGGCACTACCAACATGTCTCTTGATCTTCCCGAGTTTATAGGACACAAAACCAATTACATGTAGATCCAAACCATAAGAACTCAAATCATCAAAAAACATCATCGCACAACAGTGGAGCCCTAGCTGCCAACAACTCTGCTTTCTCTTTATCCAACAGAGTTTCAAGATCTGAGCACTTCTGCTTCAAGTCCTTCAACTCTACCTCTATTTTTAGTATCCGCATCTCACAAGCTTCCTCTTTCTCCTTCTTTTCTGATAACTCGTCGAGTTTCTTCTCCAGCCACCCTAACTTAAATCCAGCGTCAGTCACAGATCCCAGTGCAGCATATGAATCTACAAGATCATCCTTGGAAATCTTTTCAGGCGACTGGCGGAGCATCACGGTGAGGCTGAGTAGGACGTTCATGTAAGCAGTCTTCAGATGTGGATTTTTTGGACAAAATTTTGATGCAATATCTGGGTATCTCTCAAACAGTCTGTTCACGAATTCTACCTGCTAGTGAGAAGTGACTTATGTAAACCCATATCATAGAGCAATTCGGGGAAACCTGGAAACAGAACCACGTACATAACATATTTGTGTGTTTATGAAAACAAATTCTTATCTGTGCAGGAAGGACTTGAACCCCGTTGACATCCATGTTTTCCTTTACTGATGACATTTTCTCAGACACATCTAATATCCCAACAACTTCAAGAACATCTATCTCGGCAACAATCTTCACATTTCCGTTCACAAGAAACCCACCATTTTTGGCCTTAAGTTCGTGAAGGGGAAACATGGATGAGAACCAATGTTGTGTTTCTGAAAAATCAGGAAAAAAAAATTTCATGTCATCGTCATTTACTTCCGAAAAAGGCACAACATATATAACCATGCAATACGAACTTTCCGGTTGTCCGCCGTATAATAGAATTATAACGTGGCGAGAGTATAAATTAATAAAACCACCTCGCATTTGGGAGAGATTTGCTGGAATTTGATTTACTATAGTAAAGGAAACTTTTGGGTGTCTTCTCCATCCAAAAGGCAAAGATTTAGAATCAGCAACTTCCAGATACAGAGACAAATCATGATGATTATTATTTTCCTTGGCCTTAAGACGCCTGCATGCAAAACACAAAGAAAACAGTGGATGTCCAATATTTAATACATAAGTTGGATGAATTAAAAACATCAGAAAAGAAGTTCTCTTCTTACCATTTGCAACTACCGATCAAAAATTGATCAGAATATATATACTGATCAGACTGCAAAGATGAGAAATTCTTAATCACCCAAATGAACTTCTTATCAAATTGCTTCTCCATTGATTTTTGTGATGACTCCTATACACACCCAAATTTGTCGAAAAATAGAAATAAATATATGTGAAAAATAAAGATTAATATTCCGCTGTGGAACAACAGCATTCTGAACATATATTTTTTTTTTTAAATACAAAACACCGCATTCAAGAAACACAAACAGATTCAAGAAAATGAAATAGTAGAAGAATGAACCGATCAAAATGGCCAAGTATTTACCCCCTCAGAGTTACGTCGAAAGAGAGAGACACGAACGCTATACCTGCAACACATGAACGCCACTGCTTTATAAGCATCCCTGGTTGATTACCAAGACAAGAGGAACGCGAATCACTTCGGCTCCTCGATGCGCATAAAATTAATAAATAACCGGGCTTACCGTACGTGGCTCCTCGATGTATCTATCCTTCTTTTAATTCGAAGATTTCACAAAAAAACATGAGGAATCCCAGTCATCAAGACGTACCTGTTATTGGACCGTGACTATTAATGACTGAAACGTGGAGTTTCATGGTCTCTTCATTCCCAATAACAAAGTGATGTCAAATGCGAGTTCTTCTTGATCATCATTATTTTGTTTTTAATTTCTCTTTTTCTTGTGGACCAAGTAATAATCTCTCTCCAACATATATAGTATTATTTCTTTTTATTTTGTTCATCCACTAGATTAATACCCGGTTATAAGAAATTATAACAAGATGTCTGTAAAAAAATAAATAAAACAATAAAATAGAAAACAAAATCAGATCATCTAATAATTAAAAATAAATAAGAGAAAGAACGTCAAAATGAAACCACCAATACACTTCAAACATGTCTCTTGATATTCCAAGCTTATGGAGGAATGCAAAACCTTAAGTGTCTAAAAAGTCAAGTCATAAGATAATATCGTCATACGAGAGAGGAGCCCTAGCGCCCAACAATTCTGCTTTCTCCATCTCCAGCAATGCTTCAACGTCTGAGCACTTATGCTTCAAATCCTTCAACTCTTCCTCTAATTCTTGCACCCGAGTCTGACAAACCTCCACTTTCTCCTTCTTTTCCGACATCTCATCAAGTTTCTTCTCCAACCAATCCAACTTAAATCCAGCATCAACCAAGGATCCCAGTGCAGCATATGCGTCAACCAAATCATCTTTAGAGATTTGTTGAGGCGACTGAAGCAGAGTCTCGGTTAGGCTGAGTAAGACATTCATGTACCCTGTCTTCAGATGTTGGTTCTTTATACGAAGCTTTGATGCAATGTCTGGATGTCTTTCAAACAAACAGTTCACAGATTTCACCTGAAGTTAAAAAAAAAAGGATGTATAATGTAAAACCCTATCAGCTAGCAACCTTGTGAAACCTGGAAAACAGATCCATAAAACATATTTGAAGCTTATCAATATATCCAGAAACTGAAGTGTAGGGAGTGATTCTTATAGTTTGTTTATTTGTGGTAAAAAACTATCTTTCTTTTTTGGGGTAAATATGTTAAAATTACGTTCCAAAAAAGTAACGTTATACAAACGAAGGTGTCATCTGAAGCGATGGATTTAAAACTATAGTTCTTACCTGGGAAGGCAGAACTTGAAACCCATTGACTTCCATGCTTCCCTTTATATTCAGAGGACTGCTTGTCTCTTCAGATTCCTCTGATTCATCTAACTTGCCAATAACTTCAAGAACATCTACCTCCGCAACAATTCTGAGTGCCCCGTTCACCAGAAATTCGCTATCTTTGGTATGAAGTTCACTTAGGGGAAACATGGATGGAAAGCCCCAGGCGAGAGACTTTTCATTAAACCAGTGTTGTGTTTCTGAAAACCCACAAAGCAGATTCATCTCATCATCATTTACATTTCCATCTAAAGCATCTCAGAATCATATAAACTGGCGAGAGTAGAAATCAGATCACCTCGCAGTTGGGAGAGGTTTTCTGGAATTGGATTTACTATAGTAAAGGAGACTTTTGTGTGTCTTTTCCATCCATAAGGCAAAGATCCAGGATCAGCAACTTCCAGATACAGAGACAAATTATTAGGCTTATATTTTCCCTTGGAGGCCATAAGATTCCTGCATGCAAAAACCAACGAAAATAATGTATGTCCTCGTCAACATAAATTGGACAAAAATTAGAAGACAGGTAAACATTAGAAGACAAGTTTTATCATCTTACCACTTGCAGCCACCAACCACGAATGGATCAGAATAGATATTCTCAGATTGCAAAGATGAGAAATTATTTATCACCCAAGTGAACTTCTTATCAACAGGCCTCTCCATCGATCTTGGTGAAGACTCTTCAGAGTTCGCAATCAAACTACCAAAATATGAAACGAACATGAAACGCTTGAGACTAGAACCCGAGTTGAAGTTGCGCACACACGCAAATTTTGTAAATCGAAACAATCTCGAGAAATGAAACCAAAACAAGGGATTCAGATTTCAATTTGGAACCAATGCCTTTAAAAGCTCCGGCAACACACACAACAAGAAGGATCAACGTACGGTTTAATTAGGGTTTATCCCTCGGATTCCGTCGAAATTCCAAAAATAAAGACAAAACTTGTATATATATTTTCCTTTTATATCTTTTGATAATTTAACAAAACAGTGTTGATGGTAACTTGATCATATACAGATACTTGACTTGATTTTGAAAATATAACGTCCGATTTTATTTTTAGTTAACATATTTTTCTTGATAATCTGTATAATTCCGATATAGATCAGACTCGGATATATGAAGAGGGATGGATGTTGGCTGACGTAACGAGTACTCCTCAACCACAAAATACTTCTTAAAACTTACAACCCAAGTTAAGTCACTTATCTTCCAGAGGTTTTAAGAAGACTACAAATTCGAACAAAACCAAGTCACAGCTGAGCAGAGACTTAACAAAAAAAAACATAACTAAAATCCAAGGGACTAAATAACTCAAATCTGAAGCCATCAGACAACATCATCGAATGATAGTGGAGCCCTGGCCACAGACACATCTGCTTTCTCCTTCTCTAGCTGAGCTTCCAGGTTTGAGCACTTCTGCTTCAAATCCTTCAACTCTTCCTCTATCTCTTGCATCCGAGTCTCACCAGCTTCATCCTTGTCCTTCTTTTCTGACACTTCTTCCAGTTTCTCTTCCAACCAATCCAAATTCAACCCTGCGTTGGTCAAGTATGCAAGAGCAGCATCTGCGTCTGCCAGATCATCCTTGGAGAGTTCCTGAGTCGACTGGCACAGCGTCTCGATTAGGCTGAGGAGGACACTCATGTAAGCTGACCTCAGGTGCTGATTCTTTGGACGGAACTCTGATGCAATGTCAGGGTGTCTTTCAAATATACGTCTCAGAGATTCCACCTGCAAGTGAAAAGAAAGGATGAATAAAGTAAAAACTAACATTCATAGGGTAGTTATCAACCACTCAAAACAGACCACAACACACTCCAATATGATCCAGCTCCCTCATATTCTGCAATATATATCAATAAAATTTTACTATTTTTCCTTGAGCAACAAAAGGGGCTCAATTATAGAACACATGATCCCGCCTCTTGTGGTTGGGATTTCTACAAAATTATCACAAAGTTTGCACCATTTTTAATTGCATACCTGCGAAGGAAGAACTTGAAAGCCATTGATGTTTATGCTTTCCTTTACTACTGATGAAGCTTCCTCAAGAAAATCACTAGACTCCGCGCCAACATCTTCCTCTAACTTGCTCTTCGATTTGGTTGCCTCTTCAGATTCATCTGGTACATCTAGTTTTCCAATAACTTCAAGTACATCAACCTCAGCAACAATGTGGAGCTCTCCGTTTACTAGGAATCCACCATCTTTGTCATGAATTTTGTTTAGGGGAAACATTGATGTAAAACCAAAGTCGCAAGCACTCGCATCAAACCAGTGTGGTGTTTCTGGGAAACAATGAAATAGACTACATCTCATCACTGTTGTCACACCGTATAAAGCCATACACGAGCTATGCTTCAACATACTGAACCTCTCTGTTAACAATTAACTTGGACCAAAATTTTGAAAGCAGTCTAAACACACGAGCAACATAGAAATCCAGATGATTGTTTTGGGTATATCACACTGTCAGTCACGTTTAAGAATTCGGAGACAAGAACTGTTGCAACTTGCCACTATTCGCCAATGCATATCAAGTAGCGAGCGGTGAGTAGAAAAAATCACCTTTAGTTAGGGAGAGTTCCTCATAAAGTTGATTCACTATGCTTAAGTGCAGGTATGCTTGTCTTCTCCATCCAGTGGGCAATGATTCACTACCAGCAACGTCCAGATACAGAGACAAGCACTCAACATCATTTCCTCTAGGAAAGGCCAGAAGACGCCTTCAAGAAAATAACATAGGAAAAGAAAAAATCAGTCAAACAATAGACAACGTCATGAAAAAACCTAATAAGCGGACGAAATCAGTAGAAAAACTAGTTTAGCTTCTCACCATTTGCAGCCACCGACAACGAATTCATCGGAATAAATTTTCGTGGATCGCAGAGAGGAGAAATCCTTAATCACCCAAGTGAATTTGTTATCAACTTCCTTCCCCATTGATCTTGATGAACAGTCCCTCTGCAATCAAACCACCAAAAACATCCGGATTCGCAAATCGAACAGTCAAGCAACAATTTCGAGCGAAAAAAAAAAATCCAAATAGAGATTATGACACTTCGTTCGACACTCTTAAACATCAATTTTAACAAATTACCATGATCGACGACATAGCAAACAGAGTATCGGAAATCAAAGAGTACAAGGATCAGTCGTAAAGGATTTACCTCTGAAAGAGTACAAGGCAATCGTTTGGATTACGTCCACAAATGGCCGCATGCGCGAGAGAAAATCTCTAAATGAAAAACTCTCTTTTGAAACCCTTTCGCATAAAAAAAAAAACCTCTTTTGATACAAGAATTAAGAATCTTCATTCTTTCAGAATCATCTAGATTTACGTCCACAAATTGTCAAATACTTATTTGACTTGGGCCGAATAGACGGGCCCAGTAAGAAAATAAAATCTAAAAACTCTTAAAAAGAGTGTTCACGTTTCGCTAAAACCGACACGTTGTCCAACAAGCGGGGTACGAAACGGCACGCAGTGTTGACTTTACGAAAAATTTATGAACGAGTTATATGTCTGTGAAACAAAAACGGTTTTGTATGTGAACCAAAGTTGAAATTTTTGTATGCAGGTTTGTTTGGGTATTAATTATATCCCACATTGGAGGTATAAGCAGAATTGATAGGCTATATAATAAATAAGAGAGGAGTTGTAGTCATTTTCGTTGGGTTTGTAACGTAGCTAAGGAGGTATCAAGTAAAACTCAGCCTCTTCCAAATCTTCTGAAGACGAATTAGCAAAGAGCTTAGTTGGGTGATTCATTTTCAGTGTTGTTGAAAAGAGACATAGAGAAAGCTACACACTTGCAGAGATATTACTTTTGAGCCAAGAAACTTCAATCTCTGAGAAACAAAAGAGTGTTGAAATTTATGACATAAATCTTTTAATCTGCCTATAGGGAAACAGGAATTTGGTTTCTCAAATAAGGAAAGCTAAATAGGAAGGCTGGAAGAAGAAAACACTATTCCTAATTGACTCAAGTTAAGAAGCATAGCCTCACCAAAAAAAAAAAAATCAGTCAAAAGAAATCATTGCAGCTGAAGCGCTGCTTTCTCTGTCTCCAGGTTGCCTTCAAGTTCTGACAATGCCATCTTTTGCTTCTTCAGCTGTTTCTCGTGTTCTTTGATCCGTGTGTCGTAAGCTATCTTTTTTTTACAAAGCCTGATCCAACTTTTGAGTCAACCAATCCAAGTTGAAGCCTGCTTTTATCAGATCAGAAGGCGTATTGTCTGCTCTATTCAGGTCTTCCTCGGTGAGCTCCTTAGGAGCTTTGCACAGTGTCTTGATTAGGTCAAGAAGAGCATACAGGTAAGCATTCTTGATATGTTGATTCTTTATATTGAAATTGGACGTGAGATCTGGATGTTTCTCAAAGATTGCCTTCACCTGATGAACCTTTGATGATGGTGATGTTAAAACAATGAAAAATGTCAAGTTTCAGTTTATCTCCAATATTGAAACAAGAGTAGTTGAATATACATACTGCCAAGGTTTAATATATATATACCTGCTTGGCTGCTCCCAAAAGAAAAGAATCACTAAAACTATATATGGATGATTCAATGACAAAAAGAAACTATGTTTTTACCATTTGAAGCCACCAATCACGACGGGATCAGAAAAACAACTTTCAGATTGCAGAGAGGAAAAATTCTTTATCTCCCAGCAAAACTTCTTATGCGATCAAATATTGTGCTCCGGTTTACTGTTGATGTATATATATGAAATAAAAAAGTATATATATATATATTGTTAACCGAGGAACTATCAGGACAAAGTCCAGAGACTAATCCAACGAAAATAAAAAAATATTCGTATCAATTAAAATATAGATCTATAGTACATATTTCATTTCATATAAATAAAACTGCATATCCCCAATAATAAGGCAAGCCCTAAAACATATTTGATACTTTATTCACAAGTAAGAAAGAAGACTCTATCTTTGGTATGAAGTTCACTTAGGGAAAACATGGATGGAAAGCCCCAGACGAGAGACTTTTCATTACACCAGTGTTGTGTTTCTGGAAACCCACAAAGAAGATGTTTCAATATGTTTCATCTCACATCATTTACATTTCCAACTAAAGCATATGACAAGTCCAGCGAATTGAACATCAGCTTGACTTAGCAGCTACCAAAGTCTGACAACATATATAATCATACAATAGAAATTTACCGGTTTCCACCTTATAAAAAGAATCATATAAACTGGTGAGAGTTGAAATAATCACCTCTCAGTTGGGAGAGGTTTTCTGAAATTGGATTTACTATAGTAAAGGAGACTTTTGTGTGTGTCTTTTCCATCCATAAGGCAAAGATTCAGGATCAGCAACTTCCAGATACAGAGACAAATTATTAGACTTATATTTTCCCTTGGAGGCCATAAGATACCTGCAAAAGCCAATGAATTAATTTATGGCGTCAACACAAATTGAACAAAAACCATTAGAAGACAGGTAAACATAAGTTAGACGAACACATTAATTAGAAGAAGAGTTTTTATCATCTTACCACTTGCAGCCACCAACGACGAATTGACCCGAATAGATTTTCGCAGATTGCAAAGAGGAGAAATTATTTATCACCCAAGTGAACTTCTTATCAACATGCTTCTCCATCGATCTTTTATATCTTTTGATAATTTAACAAAAACAAAGTGTTCATGGTAACTTTATCATATAACGTCCAAAAGCTTACAACTATTCGCCAACGCTTTGCTTAGCAAGGAGCTTACATGTAAAGTTTCTTCCCACAACTCCGATATAGTCAAACTCAGATATATGAAGAGGATGAATGTTGGCTAACGTGCACACAAATCCGAACAGTTTGTGGGTCATCGTGGCTTGATAATCTGTCATAATTACGAATTAATAACTTATAAAGACCGGACTCTTCGTGTGCCACATACCAATGAGTCAATGAAATTAAACAAAAATGCATTAGAAAAACGAAACGAGTACTCCTCAAACACAAAATACTTCTTTATTACAAGATGCGAAACTTCCAACTCAAGTTAGGTCACTTATTTTTCAGAGTTTTGTAAGAACTGACTCCAAATTCGAAACCAAGACATAACCGAGCAGAGACTGCAAGACAAAACATAACTAAAATCCAAGAGAGTAAAGAACTCAAATCTGAAGCCATCAAACAACATCATCAAAGNAATATGTTTCATCTCACATCATTTACATTTCCAACTAAAGCATATGACAAGTCCAGCGAATTGAACATCAGCTTGACTTAGCAGCTACCAAAGTCTGACAACATATATAATCACACAATAGAAATTTACCGGTTTCCACCTTATAAAAAAAAATCATATAAACTGGTGAGAGTAGAAATAATCACCTCTCAGTTGGGAGACGTTTTCTGAAATTGGATTTACTATAGTAAAAGAGACTTTTGTGTGTCTTTTCCATCCATAATGAGGATCCGCAACTTCCAGATACAGAGACAAATTATTAGGCTTATATTTTCCCTTGGAGGCCATAAGATACCTGCAAAAGCCAATGAATTAATTTCTGGCGTCAACATAAATTGAACAAAAACCATTTGAAGACAGGTAAACATAAGTTAGACGAACACATTAATTAAAAGAAGAGTTTTATCATCTTACCACTTGCAGCCACCAACGACGAATTGATCCGAATAATTTAACAAAACAAAGTGTTCATGGTAACTTTATCATATACAGATACTTGACTTGATTTTTGAAAATAAAACGTCCAAAAGCTTACAACTATTCGCCAACGGTTTGCTTAGCAAGGAGCTTACATGTAAAGTTTCTTCCCACAACTCCGATATAGTCAAACTCAGATATATGAAGAGGATGAATGTTGGCTAACGTGCACACAAATCCGAACAGTTTGTGGGTCATCGTGGCTTGATAATCTGTCATAATTACGAATTAATAACTTATAAAGACCGGACTCTTCGTGTGCCACATACCAATGAGTCAATGAAATTAAACAAAAATGCATTAGAAAAACGAAACGAGTACTCCTCAAACACAAAATACTTCTTTATTACAAGATGCGAAACTTCCAACTCAAGTTAGGTCACTTATTTTTCAGAGTTTTGTAAGAACTGACTCCAAATTCGAAACCAAGACATAACCGAGCAGAGACTGCAAGACAAAACATAACTAAAATCCAAGAGAGTAAAGAACTCAAATCTGAAGCCATCAAACAACATCATCAAAGGATAGTGGAGCTCTTCTGGCCACAGACACATCTGCTTCATCCTTCTCCAGCTGAGCTTCCAGATTTGAGCACTTCGATGTGCTTCAAATCCTTCAAATCTTCCTCCATCTCTTGCATCCGAGTCTTACCAGCTTCCTCCTTCTCTTTCTTTTCTGACACTTCTTTCAGTTTCTCTTCCAACGACTTCAAATGCAACCCCGCGTTAGTCAGGTATGCAAGAGCAGCAGCTGCGTCTGCCAGATCATCCTTGGAAAGCACCTGAGTCGACTGGTCCAGCATCTCGATTAAGCAGAGGAGGATACTCCCGTGCTGATTCTTTGGACGGAACTGTGATGCAATCTCAGGGTATCTTTCCAGTAAACGGCTCACAGATTCATTTATTTCCATGGATCTTGGTAAAAACTTCTCTGCAATCAAACAACCACAGCACACGGATTCGTAAATGAACAGTCAAGCAACAGTTTCATAGAGATTCAAACACTTCGTTCGACACTCTTAAACATCATTTCTAACAATTTACCATTATCGACGACATAGCAAACAGAGTATCGGAAAAATCAAAGAGTAGAAAGGATCAGTCGTTAAGGATTACCTCTCAAAGAAAGGCGTAGAGATAAGAATAGTTTAGATTTCGTCCACAGATATATATGGTTGCATGCGCGAGATTACCTCTTTTGATACAAGAAGAATCTTCTTCTACGTCCACAAATGGTCAAGTCTTAATTGGAAATAAATGAATCTTATCATAAGTTTTGTACCTCTACTCTATCCATTTACAATCATTTTTGGTGACTTAAGCTGTAAATATGATTAGAAATCCAATTATACCTTATTTAGATTATTATTTTTATTATATATATAACTATTGACAGAAATCCAATTATACCTTATTTAGAAATCCAATTATACCTTCTTTAGATCATTTTGCTTAAATACATTTTAATATTTGAATTAATTTTAAAAATACATTAAATATTTAAAATATATTAATTTAGGGTAGTGTCTGCAAAATTAAATGTGTAAAGGGCACACAAGTATAGACGAACCCACTAGATCACAAAATCTAAAAACTTTTTAAGAGTGGTCACGTTTTGTTAAAAGCGACACGTTGTCCAACGAACGGAGCATGAAAGAGTCCCACATCGGTAATAAGTAATAACTAATAACAAAGGAGGACAGACTGAAAACTCGGTATAAGAAGAGAAGTCGACTCACCGAGTGAATCACTTAACTGGACAGCAAGTAAGTAAAATGAAACATTTAGGAAATCTTAAAACAAAGTAAATTGAGATGAATATATTTATGTGGTTTAAATAATTGTCAAGCTTTATCACCTGCTAATGAAGAACCTGAAAGCCGTACGTTGACTTCAACAATTACATCCTCTTCGTCCTCGTCAGAAGAAAAGTCGTCTTCTTCATCATCTGACGAGGAATAATCAAGAGCTGTCCATTCACTATCAGCACTAATCTCTCTAACTTGTGATGATGCCTTTGACGCGTCAATAGCTGCAAAAACAGTTAATTCAAAAATAACCATGACCTCTGTGCTCACCAAGAATCCACCATTTTATGGCATTAAGACTGCTTAGAGGAATCATAATAAGGTCTAGAAGAACACCCATGTAAGCATTTTTGAGCTGTTGATTTTTTAAACTGAAATCTGATGCAATGTCTGGATGTTTTTCAAAGATTGCCATCACTTGGTTTACCTGTGAAACAAGCAATGTCAAATTGTTGTTTTATATATTTTACACAATTATATTGATATTTATTTTACACTAATAATGATACAAGAGTTGTATTAGTACACTTTCATGATTTTATCACCTGCGAGTCAAGAACCTGAAACCCGTTGACTTCAACAATTTCATCACCATCGTCCGAAGATTTGGACCATTCTTCAGATGAAGATGAATAACTCTGTTCATCATCGCTAGATTCACTACTCTCCGTTTTATTCACCATTGATACGAAGAGACTCACTCACTTTAAAAACTGGAGATAATTAGTTGAGGATTAATTAATCTTTAGTTTTGCTGTCTTTGCAGGAAGGAATGGAGACCATAGAGGATATATATTTGCAGAGTTAAGAGCGAGATATTAATCAAATGCATGCATTTGTGACTTCATATTCTTGTCATAATAACAAATCTAATAAATGGTAAAATTAAACAACCGATGAATATTAATGGTGACCATCCAATTGAGTCACCTGTTTGCCGTTTATCACACTCAAAAGACATTACTTTTACAGCAAGAAACTTAATGGAACAAATTACTTTAATCTAAAGTATTTCTAGCTTCCTAAAAGTTTAAGGACTCTCATTGATCAGAAAATCAAACTCAAACGAACAGATCAAAACCAAAAAAACGTAATGCCAAAATAGTTCAACAGAATGCAACAATTTCTCTCACAAGCCTTTAATATGCCCAAGTACTAGAAGACACTTTTTTGAAAGCCAAAACATCAAAAGAACCAAACTCCCAAGAGATTGAGAAATAAATAACATCAAACAACATCATCGAAAGAGAGACGAGATCTAGCGGACGAAACCTCTGCTTTCTCTTTGTCTACTAGAGCTTCCATGTCTAACCACTTCTGCTTCAATTCATTTAACTCTTTTTGCTTAGAGTGCTGAAGCTGTTCCTCTAATTCTTGCAGTCTGGCCACACTAGCCTCCTCTTTCTTCTCCCTTTCCGACACTTGGTCCAACTTTTTCTCCAACCAATCAGCCTTAAACCCTGCATACATCCTGCAGACCAATGCAACATGTGCCTGGCCTAGATCATCTTTGGAAAGCTCCTCAGGTGGCTGACACAATATCTCGATTAGGCCGAGGAGGAAATTCATGTAAGCTGACCTAAGATGTGGGTTCTTCGGACGAACTTCTGATGCAATTCCTGGATGCTTTTCATATATACGGCTAACATATTTTACCTGTGAGAGTGAAAAGAATATGCATAAACTAGTAACAGAAAGATTTCTGCAAATTGTATATAAATCTAGAAACTGATCAGGCCATAGTGAGGGGACACATAGTCGCATGTCTCTTGTATTTGTGTTGAATACCATTCTTAAAATTTCTTACCTGGTAAGGTAAAATTTGAAACCCGTTAAGATCCATGCTTTCCATTACTTGTTGACTCTTCATGAGTAAACCAATAGACTCTGGATCGTAAGTATATTCCTCTAAATCTTGAGTTGTCTCTTAGGATTCCTCTTGTACATCTAGTTTCCCAATAACTTCAAGAACATCAACCTCGGCCACAATCTTAAGTTTTCCATCTACATGAAATATACTCCATCGTCGGTATTGGAAAACACGAATTTGCAGTAGAAAGCTTCCTCACCAAACCATTGCTCTGTTTCTGTAACATCAAGGAAAACAGAAAACGCATCTCTTTATTCGTATACATCAAATTGAGAGCACTATATAAAGTTGGGATGAAACGAATGTAGCAATTTTATTACTGAAGTAATTATTTAGTGATATATATGATACAGTCGCTGACAGTGATCCTGAGACAAAGACTCTTGAAATAATTCAGTGAAAGGAATAAGAAAAAATGATCAACTTTAAGTAATGAGAGTTCTTCAGAACGTTGATTGACAATACTTAGCCGAACTTTTGCGTGTCTCCTCCATCCAGACGGCAATGGTTACGATCAAAAACTTCAAGATACAGAGGGAAGTAACCAACTTTATCTAATTGGAGAATGGCACCAAGACGCCTACCCGACCGAGAAACAATAACAATAATTCATCAAAAATGTAGATGATAGAGATGTTAGTTTTTTTTTTGGGTGCAAAACAAGTTCTTTTATACCATTTGCATCCACCAATCACGAATGGAGCAGAGTAACACCACCTCTTTAATGAGAAGAGATTCTGTATCACCCAACTGAACTTCTTATCAGCTTGGTTGGTTTGCCACTGATGTGATGAAAAATTAACTTGCGATCAAACTTGAATATCCTGAAAAACAGAAATAGAACCTTTTAACAAAATATTAAACACCCAAATATACGAACCCACACCACTCAACACAAAAGAATCGCACAAAACAAAATGAGATTCCAATAATCAGAGCCTTACTAAATGAAGAGAAACCCTAGTGATCAAAAGTCAAAGTGCATGGAGAAGAGCAAGGGTAGGATCAATACAGAGTTTTTGGACTAGTGTGGAAAAATGTAGAGACTATAAACTCACAGAGTTAGCGAGGGAGTTCTGTCTTTTGGGTTTCTTCTTCTAAGAGATATATGTTGAAAATATAGTCAACAACACAACCGAATGCGAATAGCCTTGGCTCATCGTAACTTGATACTGTCTTAATTACGGATTAGTAAATGGTAATATAATAACGTTGGATTTTATTGGTAGCCATTTGTTTGGCCGCGACTCTTCGTGTAACCAATCTATGTTTAAGACACAAAGAGATTTGCTTATTCATCAAGGAACTAGCCATATCAACTTTACCTTCATAAGTTTAAAAGGACTGATCTCATTTCAAAGTTACAAACGAGTATATATATAACACCAATGAATAGTTCGCCTGTTGAGCTTAAAAAATGTATTGTCCGTACCCCATCTTCGAATTATAATACATTCAGAACTAAGGAAGATGGATCGACAAATACGCCTCATGATATTGGCAAAAAGGAAAAGGAAAGGCTTAGGTGATCTAATGGAAATTTGGCTCACTAGATTTGGCTATTTAATTTGTGTTTTAAGTTTCTAACTTGTTTCTAATTTTTTTGGCAAAGCATATTTTGATAGTCACTTAACAAATCCTCCACTCCTTATTAACGTAATGAAATTAACATCCTCTTCATATAAACGAAAACGTAGAATTATTATTAAACCCTAGAATCAATACTCATACACTCTTTCTTCAGAAAATCAGACCCAAAAAGATAAGTCGTCAAGAAAGTAAATGCTTATACTATTTTAGAATATATTTTTTCCTTAATACAGAATTCAACGAAATCGAATACACAAATTTTACGTTATAGAAATCCGCCATACTTTGCGCTGCATTGATCCTTAAATCCGCTGTCCAAAAGTTTTTTTTTTATGGACAACCCTAAATGGTCATATACTGAACTTCCCGCAATTACTTATATGGTCACCAATCTAACCCCTTTTAATAAGGAGCTCTCATGTTGCACAAACAAACAAGATTTAGAACTCTCATCGAACAGTGTCAAGGAAAGGATAAATCTCATACCTAAAGTTACAACTCCCACTCACAACTCTCCCTCCTTCTTTACCATCGCAGCATTTAGGAAGCTCCCCAAGAATCTTATCCAAACATGTCTTACAAACTGTAAACCATAAGTTACGCGTACACTGCACCATTCCGTACAGATTCATCTTCCCGAGCTTTATCTCTCCTGTCTCGTATAGCGATAACTTGTCTGATCTCCGAGTGGCTTTCGTGGCCAGCTCGGTGAGTAGAGCCTTTGTCTTAGCGTTGAACGAAGCCGGATCGCTCACTTTTTTCGTGCTGTACATATAGAACTTGTTCTTGTCATCGATCTTCTCGAAGAAAGCGGTCGGAGAAATCTTGAGAAGACATTTGTCAAACCATACTATTGCCGCCTTGTTCATCGGACATCTTCTAAGTAGCTGTCATGTACATATATACATAACGACATCATAATCAAAAACAAATATTGAACGGATTGGATTAATTTACGCATAGTATTTTTTTTTTCTACTACCATTAAACACATCATATTATCTCAATTAAAATACCTCAATAGAGTATATTGAGAATCAGTATTATACCATATAGTCGTTTAAAAACATATTACATTTTTCCAAAAATACCATACAATATTTCGGAAGTCTTCCTAAACTACTAGAAAGCCTTCCGTAAGCTTCCTAAAACAACTGTGTCATTTTTGGAAAATTAAATTTAATGTAATATTTTAGGGTTATTTTGAAAAAGATCACTGACGTGTGTGTGACGTTACCTCTAACATGGCAGTGGAGAGGCAGGAGCTACACTTGGAGCCATAGGAGTCACCGCGGCATTGAAGCAAGATGTAGACTGTATTAGGATCGTCACCATGGTAGGCGTAGACGAAACCTCTTTCAAAATTGTCATTATACATATCATTGATGAGAAAGTTGAGGTTTCCATCGAAAGGACTCTTCTGCTTGTATTTCCCTTCAGTATCGGAGCATTTGTGGTATAGATACGCATTGCTCTGGTTCATGGACGAAACGCTGCGCGCAAGGAGGAGTTGAATTGCCACTATGACCAAGTTAGAGACCAAAACGATTCGTTTTGATCCGGAGGATGAGAACATTGCTTTCGATTTTGATACCTTCGGAGTAGGGCGTTTTTTAATAGATGAAGCTTTAGACTCGTGGGATTTTGTAGCTTGTTGGCTTCTTTAGTTACTTAGATTAAATAGTTATGTCAAACCAACTATTTTGTGTTATCCTTGAAAAAGAAAGAAAACATGTTTTTAGTAATGTAACGGACACGAGAGGAGAGTTAGGAGATGAGACTTGGTATCTGCGGCGAGGGAAGGGCCGAAGAAAAAGTCAAAGTTCAAAGGTTTGACTGAGTTAAAATCGCACGATAAGTAATGTGATTGCATAAACGGATTTTGGACCAATCACCACACAAAAAAAAAACTTTGAATTGGATTGGCTCAAGAAGAAGACCAAATTATATACAAGGATCGATCCTCGAAAATCAGCAAATAACATCTTTGAACGAGAGAGGAGCTCTCGCAGCTAACGCCTTGGCTTTTTCCTTCTGCAGCTGAAGTTCAAGATCCAAGAACATCAGTTTCATCTTCTGCAACTGTTCCTCCATCGTTTGTATCAAGGCCCCACTACCCTGCTCTATCTTCTTCTTTTCAGATACCTCTTCGAGCTTCTTCTTGAGCCAATCCAATTCAAAGCCGGCATCAATCAGATCCACCAGTGTGTCATCAGCATTGCTTAGATCATCTTCGGAGAGCTTCTCTGGTGACTGGCACAGCGTCTCAACGAGGCTTAGGAGTGCATCCATGTAACCTCTCCTGATCTGTTGGTTCTTAGGACGGAAACCTAATGCTATGTCCGGGTGTCTTTCAAAGATATGGCTCACTGATTGTACCTGCTCGCAAGAACAACATATCGGAAACAAGATTGTGAGGTTAAAACCTGAAAGTAAAACAAGATATATACCATATCCTAGTTGGGTGGTTATGACTAGTTTTCTTATAACAAAATATAGAACACGTTAACATTCTTATAGCTTTTTTATAAGAATAGAAGTTGGGTTAAGTTCATACCTGTGAAGAAAAAACCTGAAAACCATTGACATCCTTTACTGGTTGAATCTCTTTGAGAAAATTATTCGAAGTCTCAGTAACAGATGCCATATTGTTACACCCTGTACCACCATTTTCTACTGTCTGCGAGGCGTCCTCAAAGGATCTCAGTTGGTGCAGAGACCTTATGTCTCTATCTCTGTCATTCAAAACAAGAGATGAACCATCATCCGGAACCTCTTCCCCTGTACCGTCATCATCATGATCTTCTTTAGGTGCATCATCAATATCCGAATTGAAAACTGCCACATTGTTACAGCTCATACCACGATTTCCTACTGTATGAGAAGCGTTCTTACAGGCATTCGGTTGGTTCAAAAGACATATGTCGCTACCTCCATCATCTGAAACAGGAGATGAGGCATCATCATCATCCGGATCCTCTTGGGATTCATCATCATCATCTGAAGCCTCTTCAGATGCATCATCAGATTGGTTTCCATCTTTGCAGCTCAAAGGTTCTGGTACAGCAGTAGCTGGAAGAATCTGTACCTGAGCGACAATAATGAGATTGTTTCTCACCAGAAACCCATTACCTCTTCCATGAAGTTTATAAAGAGGCAAAAACTCTTCAAAACCCCAACCATAAGCACTTGCATCGAAGCAGTTTTTCCCTTCTGCCATGTCCACAAATCAGAGTAGAAGAAAAAAACAGCCTCATCAAGTGATTCTAACCACAAAAGAGCACTAAAAGGATTTACCCAACAACCGAGAAAATATTCAAACAAATACAAAGATTCCTCTAATATCTGAGAAAATTCAGAACAGAAAAACTGAAATGTCTTTCAATCGTATAAGGAAAATATAGTCACCTAATACTTTGGTCGATTGTTTCAAAATCTTATTGACAAGAGTGAGGCGAAATTTCACTTGTCTTCTCCATCCTGATGGCAAAGATTCAGGATCAGCAAGTTCCAGATACAAGGACAAGTAACCATCATTCCTATCTCCCTTCCGATAAGCACAAATGCGCCTGTAACAAAGACAAATTCCATTCTTAAATCAAATTCCACCCAAAAACAATAAAATGGACGAAAAATGTTAGTAAATCGCTCCTCTCTTTACCAATCGCAGTCGGCGGCGGCGAAGGGGCGAGAGTAGCATTTCTCATCTTGCAAAGAAGAGAATTTTTTCAAAACCCATGTGAATGTTTTCTCCTTCTGCTTGCTCATTGTTCTGATGAAACGTTTAGGCAATCGAATCGTCGGCGCACAAAAGAAACCCTAGAACCTGAACCGGACACGCAAGTTCGTAATCCAATAGATCAATCGCAGTCTCCGGTGACAGATTCATATACGATTTTCTTCGAATCCTTAGGGTTTAAGAGAAGTAGACTCAGAAGAAAACCTAGCCACGGTGAGAAAGAAAGAGAGAGAGAGAGAAAGAGGGATCGGAAGATATCTCTAGGAGACGACTGTGGCCATCGCTACCTCAGAAATCTGGTGAAACGAAAAAATCATCACTCTACAAAATCCTCCAGAGCTCTTCGCTCTCTCACTCTCGTCATTCCTATTATGCAAACTAATCCATTCAAAGCAAATTTGTTAGTTTGATTCAAAGTTGTAATCAAACTAAGCCCAAACTGAACCAAAAATGGTATGAACTGAATTAACCAAATCAAACCGATACTATATAGAGTCACATAACCAAATAAGATCTGAACCAAACCAAAACTAATCAAAAATAAGTTTCGCTCAAACAAAACCTAGACTCATATTGAACCGAACTCGAATCTTTAAGCAGAATTTGACATTGACTTCAAAAGGGAGACATCGATTAGAGAGCCTGAACCGTTTTTCTTCAATGAACCAAACCAGCAGATATATTTTGAGTTTAGCCGGTTTTAAAAGGGTTATTAAAGAAGAGAAAAAAGTGGTTTTGGATAGCCGTTTACACCGGTTGGGGTGGCCGGTCCGATCAGATTTGTATATCTTTGCGAGCGAATGATCAATCAAACAAGATCATCGAACTTGAGTGGAGCTCCAATGGACAAAGCTTCTGATTTCTTCTTGTGGCACAAGTCCATCAAGTCATGAAGACGTTGCTCTATATCTTTGAGGCTGGCCAAACCAGACTGGTGTTTCTCCTTCTTTTCCTTTAGTTGGTCCAGCTTCTTCTCCAACCAAACAACCGAGAATCCCACATCTTTAAGGTATGTTAGCGCAATGTCAGCCTCCACAAGATCTTCATTGGAGAGCTCCTCAAGTGGCTGGCACAGTGTCTCGATTATGCTGAGCAGGAAATTCATGTATGTTGTCCTCAGTTGCTGGTTCTTCCCACGAAATTCTACTGCAATGTCTGGGTGTCTTTCAAATATACGCCTCACAGATTCTACCTGCCAGTGATAAACAAACAAACAAAAAAAAAAATACAAATGTACATATCAAGCATTATTCTTTGCAGTTTTGGGGAAACAGAGAGAAGCCATGATCTAAAGTTTCTTACCTGTGAAGGAAGAACTTGAAACCCATTGACATCAATGCTTTCCTTCACTTCTTGAGTCTTGTTGATCAAATCGTTAGACTTGGCTCCGTGATGATCATCTCGCTTCATCTTGCTCTGAGGTTGGGTTGCCTCTTCAGATTCCTCTGATGTGCCAACAACTTCAAGAACTTGTACCTTTGCAACAATCATGACTTCTCCATCTACCATAAATCCACCATCTTTGTCATGAAGCTTGGTAAGGGGAAGCATTCCTTTAACACCCCACCCGCGAGCATTCTCATCAAACCAACACTGTTTTTCTGTATAAATATATTTCACGCCATTAATTAATCAACAATAGTTCAAACCACTGCATGAACTATACGTTCGCATAAGCAGACTTGTTAAGAATCACCTTGTTGCTCAGAGAGTTCTTGCGAATGTTGATTTACTACACTAATGCGAAAGTTGACGTATTTTCTCCATCCAATAGGTAGTGGTTCAACAGCTTGTAAATACAAAGATAAATAATCAACTTTATCTCCCTTGGGAAAGGCGACAAGACGCCTGCAAGAAAAAGGAATCATCAGAGACTGATATCACCTAACTAAATCTAAAAATCGTCTGACATACTTGAAAACCGAGGTGATTATTTTTACCATTTGCAGTCACCGATCACGACTGGAGCAGAGTAACACCTCTCAGATTCCAAAGAGGAGAAATTCTTTATCTCCCAACAAAACTTCTTTTCAACTTGCCTTGCCATTTAAGCGTGATCAAAGTTTCCTTGCAATCAAACTACCATAACCTGGAGAGAAGATATATATAAAACCTCTTTAAGTGAATGTCAAGCACCCAAATTATATTCACAAACCAATGAAACACACTCTTGATCGTACAAAAATGAGACCAATTAAAAACTAACATTCCGCTGCAAGCAATTGAAATTGAAATTCAACTACAACTTCTTTCTTATTTTTCCTAGTTGCAACGCTCCCAAATCAATCAGACTAAAGGGTCAATGCTTAGTTGCGTATAAAGCTTCAGTGTTGCAGAAAAGCAACGGATGCGAAAAGAGTGAATGGTTCACGAATTCGAGAAGGATTTCCTCGCGATTAAACTACTAGAAGACAAAAAAAAATATATAGAAACCCCTAGAACCTGAATTGCGCACACACACGCGAATAATCAATTAACAAGTCATAACAATCTCGAGTAACAAAAAAAAAACAGCATATAATCAAGATACATACCCCTATTGAATCGAACAAATTCGAGGGAACTAGACACTAAAAGATCAATGCTTATGGATACCACTTCAAATTGTGAATGCGAATCGTTAGGGTTTACTGTTGGTGTTGGACCTGCATGCTACTGTATACATATAGGATAAAAAGTATATATACTTTTAGTTTTTACCTATTTATTTAATTTTTTTTTCACAGTTTATAAATTAAAATTTCCTTAAGACAAAAATAGAAAATAATCGTTTTTAACACAAGGACTCCTCCGGATTGAGTTAAAAACGTCAACGGATCCGTCTAACCCTAAAACTAATTCGATACTTGATTCACAATTAACCAAGAGAGAAAATATAAACCTTTACCAAACAGAGAATTTTCTGAAACATAGAAAGATAAAATGAAAAGACCATCCCGTTTGTTCTTATAAAGTGATATAACGCAGGAGATTATCATTAAAAAAGGCAGACCTTCACCTAATTAAAATCAATCATCTGGCGACTTCTTTATTCAAACAACATCGCTGAAGCCAATTCGAGCTTTTGCTGCCAAAACCGCAGCTTTCTCTTTCTTAAGATCGGATTCCAAATCAGACAAAGTCAGCTTTCGTTTCTTGACCTGCTCCTCGAGCTCTCTGATCCGGGCTCCACTAACTCTCTGTTTCTCCTTCTTCAAGTAAGCTTCATCCAACTTCTGACGCAACCAACCCACCTTCAAGCCTGCCCTAGTGAGATCAAAAATCGTATAGTCTGCTTTGTTTAGGTCTTTCAGGGAAATCTCCTTAGTCGACTGGCGCAGTGTCTCGATTAGGTCAAGGAGGACATCCATGTACGCATCCTTGAGCTGTTGATTCTTTAAATTGAAATATGAAGTGAGATCTGCATGTTTTTTAAACATTTCCCTCACCTGGTTTTCCTGTGAACCAGAAAGATGTAATCCCAAAATGTCAAATCGAAATGTCAAAACAAGAACATAAAACCCATTGACTTTAACAGTTTCATCATTTTGCGGCGACGCTTCTTCAGACGAAGAAAATTCAGAGTCTTCACTACTAGTACTAGAGACACGGCTAATTGCTGACTTCGACATTTCTACAATGAGAATCTCTCAGCTTTCAAACTGCACACGTGTAGGAAGAGAAAAAGCCAATGGATTAAAAAGTTGAGGATTAACCTCGTTAACAAAATATACAAAAATAAGAAATTGCAGGCATCCTTATTATCCTCTTTCACTTTCAGATCTTTGCTCGCATTTCCAGCTAACTCAAAAACTTCTGCAGTTAAGTATTCTAGAATCGATGCCATGTAGACAGCAGCAATTGCACCAACTCTTCCATGTGCTGAAACTCTTGTCTTGAGTTGGCGATGAATACGACCCACATGAAACCGAAAGAAGACAACATTAAAAAGGATACTCCACACTGTAAAAAGAATTTCTTCGCAGCAGCCAGCAAGTAAAACTCAAGCAAAACATATCAGTTAGTTGCAAAAGCACTCCACACTATAAATAGGATCGTATTCATCGCCAACTCAAGACAAGAGTTTCAGCACATGGAAGAGTTGGTGCAACTGCGGCTGTCTACTTGGCATCGATTCTGGAATACTTAACTGCAAAAGTTTTTGAGTTAGCTGGAAATGCGAGCAAAGATCTGAAAGTGAAGAGGATAACTCCAAGGCATCTGCAGTTTGCAATCAGTTTGTAGAATTTATATTAACATGAGCGAATGCGAACAGAATGACTCATCGTGACTCGATACTGTTTTGACGTAATTACGAATTAATTAATATTGGTAAACAGCGATGACCTTGACTCATCGTGACTTGATACTCTTTGGCATAATTACGAATTGATAATATTAATATGCATGTACTTGTAAATGGCATCCATCGAGTTTGAGCCGCTTGTTTGGCAACGACTCTTTGTGTGCCAAATTATGTTCATACACAAAGGCACTATTTTTCATCATGGCATTTAGAAAAATGGACAGAAACAAGACAAAATCCAAAACTCGAATCATTCCTACGACAGAAAATATCCTAATACTTTTTTTTTGTTACTTGATTCATACGTCAGCGGTTTTGTTATGCAATTCATCCTAAGGAATTTGTTACAAATAAAGTATCGCAACTGTTTAATAGTTCCTTATTCTGTTTCGTTAAACCATGTTCAATGCAAGTCTCTTAGCAAAGTTTCTTAACAAAAAAAAATAATAAAAAAAAGTAGGAGAGAAAAGTAAGAAGTGGTTCTTAAATTTTTTATTTAAGAACCAAATCTTAACTTTTAAGAAAAATTTTAACTTTTAAGAAACTCATTTATTCTGTGTCATTTTTTGATTGGTTTAGATTTTTTCATTATTTAAAAATTATTATTTTATTTTTTAAAATACTCTCAAAAAACTTTTGCATTGAACATACTCTTAGAGCAACTTTTTAATATTTTATCATTTCTTTTTCATATCTTAGAGATTGTACTCTATCAATCCCTTTACAGAATTCAAAAGAGTTAGATCGACAACACTGGAAATTTCCAAGACACGAGTCTCTTTTATCTTTCCTAAGTTTTAAGAGGACTCATCAGGAAACCAAGACTGCGAACCACAGACCAGAAACGCCAACCAGAACCAAGCTTTAAGTGCCTTAAGAACTCAAGAACATTAAACAAAATCATCGAATGCGAGAGGAGCTTTTGTAGTCGGCATCTTCACCTTCTCTTTCTCAACTAGAGCTTCCATGTCTGAACACTTATGCTTCAATTCCTTCAGATCTGCTTCCATTTCTTGCATTCGAGTCTCATAGGCCTCCTCATTCTCCTTCTTTTCTGACACCTCGTTAATTTTCTTCTCCAACCAATCCAACTTAAACCCTACACCTGCCATAAATCCCAGTCCAGTATATGCATCAGACAGATCATCCTTGGAGAGTTCCTGAGGTATCTGGCGCAGAGTCTCAATCAGACTGAGCAGCAAACTCATGTAAGCTGTCCTAAGATTTGGGTTCTTTGGACGGAATTCAGATGCAATGTCTGGGTGCCTTTCAAACATATAGCTCACAGATTTTGCCTGACAGTGAAAACATAAGTATAATGTAAACTCCATACTCAGGGAGCAGTTTTCAGAGACACCACAAATCACCATATTATACAACACATCGTGTTTTCTCTCGTGGGTGAAATTTGGACACACAAAGTTCGTTACATTCTTAATTTCTTACCTGTGAAGGAAGAAGTTGAAAGCCTTTAACATTCATGGTTTCCGATATTGTTGAAGTTTCATCTGTTACATCTAGTTTGCCTATAGTTTCAAGAACATCTATCTCAGCAACAATTTGTAGTTCCCCGTTTACCAAAAACCCGCTATCTTTGAGATGAAGTTCACTAAGGGGAAACATGGATGGGAAACCCCAGTTGGAAGACTTTTCATCAAACCAGTGTTGTGTTTCTGTATAATCACAAAATAAAATAAATAAACCGAATTCAACAAATCAGTCAATTTACATCGAACTGTGGATTTAGCAACAATGTTCACAACTTGGCACAAAACATTTAAACTAATCTAAAACCACCCAAGTCAAACACCTGTGGGAAGGTATCAGTTACCTTTCAGATTTGACTGGGAGAATTTTTCCGAAAATTGATTTAGTATAGTTAGACGAAATTTAGTGTGTCTTCTCCATCCAGAAGGCAAAGAAGTAGGATCAGCAACACTCAGGAACAGAGACAAATAATTAGCATTATTATATCCCTTGGGATAGGCCAGTAGATGCCTACAAACAAAAACCAAAGAAAACAAAGGACAATATCACGTAAACCCTATAATGGACGAAAACGTTAGAAAGGTTCTTACCATTTGCAGCCACCGACGTGGAAATGATCAGAATAAATTTTCTCAGATTGCAAAGAGGAGAACTTCTTAATCGTCCAAGTGATCTTCTTTTCGTATTGCTTCTCCATTGTTCTTGATGAAGATTCTTATGCAGTCAAACTAGCAGAAGATGAAAAAAATATATATCTAAAATAAGAATAGAACCACCAAAAAAAAAACTAGCAGAAGATGAAAAGAACAAAGCCCCTAAAATTCAAGTTGAGAATGAAACAACAATCTCGAGCCGCTTAACCAAGATTGAAATTAAGAACCCAATAATATATGAAATGGAAGCCTTTATAAGTGCGAAAGCCACCCTAGGTCATTGTATGTTAGTCGTGTAGGTGACGTACACAAGGAATGAGAATCATCGCTTTTGTTCCTCCTCGGGTTACTTGGAGCATACTCATTGTGATTTGTGGATTCCATCTTTGGGGTGTAGGGTTAACTCCATCGATTCTTCTTTCTCCTCCTTTCATCTCAACAAGATTCCTCCTTCTTTCTTATCTAAGCCAGATTCTTCTGACTTTCTCATTTCCTTCCACTCTGATCTGGTTAAGACACAATGCAATTACTTTTTTTTATCAAGAAGCCTAGAGAGAATGTGGAAACTTCCGACCGTGGAAAACGAGTAGCACACTAGCACATGTACCCCAAAATTGTAAACGGAACAATATCTTTTAACAACAAAATTAAAATAGAGGTTAAGACACTAAATGACTAAGGATTTGGATCGTATTAGGGTTTGCTGGTATTAACCCAATTGTGTATGCATAATGCATATCGATCAAGAAGTTAAGAGAAGCACAAGAGATCATTTCGAGTATTCGATCTGGGTTTACAAAATTTCTCTAATCCACTGCATGACAGCATGACAGCATGAGCATCATCATGAATCATATGGTAGCGCATTTTCCCATGTAAATTACTCATGGCACAACATCATACAAAGGCATGTCATGCAAATCACATAACAAAGTTTAGACATCAATAATTTTACATGCACACTAACACCTTTAAAACTTCAAAAAGTAAAAAAAAAAAAAAAAAAAACCCATACAGTACAAATTTTCTTCACATCAAATTTAAACCAATATGGAACGAGAAAATACGATATTGTTTCGGCCTGATAGTATTCGCCTCTCTCGTATAAATAAAAATAAAAAGCCCAAGATATAAAACAATTACACGGCCCAATTAACTGAGCCCATTTTACGACGCCGTTTTTTTGTAAATCGAATAAAACCTTTCTTCGTCGTCACGCGCCGCCTTTCTTCCTCTCGATGGAGTAAACCCTAATTTTCCTAATCGCAGACCAGACACTATGTCATCAACGGCCACACAGACTTCGGTGACGTCAACTTCGGCGTCGGATGATGCAGCGGCTATTTCCACCGAGATATGCGACGCATGCGGTAGCCGAGATTCCTGGGTGATACACTCAGCGCGTGTCGGTCGCATCCTCCGCTTTCTCTGCACCCATTGCCTCCTCCGCCACCATCCGGGTCGTTTTGTCCATCCTGCTTCGCCTTGTAAGATTCTTCTTCGCGGCATACTTCTCCCCGCGTCTCCTGCACCACGTGCAACTCCCTGACTCACACCCTATGCGCCGGCGACGCAAAACCCTCTTCTTACGTCTGTCCTCCTTGCTGGGACGATTCCTTCTCCTTCTTCCGACCTATTATCGGCAGCAACGGCGCTCGCTACATGTACAAATCCCTGTCCGAGGCCTTTTTATGCGCCGCGAAGATCGCTGCCTCTTCCATGAACAAGGCCGTGGCGACCGCCAGATCCGAAGCTGATCGGAAGGGAGGAGAAGCCGCCCTGGCGAGAAAGAGAGCACGCGAGGCTTTTGAGGAAGTCGTCATGCTCAAGGCGAAGAAGACAAGGCCGGAGAGTTCCTAAGGCAACAGCATCTGAGTTTGTATGTGAGAATTATGCATAAAAGAAAATTGTCTTCTACTAGTAGTGTAAATGATTTATCAAACCACCTTTTCATCTCCCACATGGTATACAAGCTAGGACGAGAGTTAAGCTATAGATTAACAATACAACCTAAAACATATTTGTTACTTGGTTCATAAGTAAGCATACAAGGGAAGCTAAAAATGGAAAAGACTGTTCCAATTTCCCAATCATTCTATTATAAGGTGATACATGTACAAGGCATCCGATGTTAATAAAAAAAACTTCAACTAAAATCACTGGTGACTTCTTGATTCAAACTCTAAACGAACAGGCCAAATCAGAACAAACTTCAAGTGCCTAAGAAGTCAAGAACATTTAAATAACATCATCGAATGAGGGAGGAGCTTTTGCAGCTAACACCTCAGCTTTTTCATTCTCCAGCTGAGCTTCGAGATCTGAGCACTTCTGCTTCAACTCTTTTTCTGTTTCTTGCATGCGAATCTCACTAGCTTTCACCTTTTCTTTCGTCTCTGACACTTGATCAAGTTTCTTCTCCAACCAATCCAAGTTAAATCCAGCGTTAGTCAAGCATTCCAGTGCATCATATGCCTCGTTCAGATCATCCCTGGGGAGCTCGTGAGGCGACTGGCGCAGACTATCAATCAGACTCAGTAGCAAATTCATGTAACCTGCTCTAATATTTGGGTTCTTTGGACGGAATTCAGATGCAATCTCTGGGTGTTTTTCTAACATACGGCTCACAAATTCCACCTGAGAGCGAAAACAGATACATAAAGTAGAATCTATATTCAGAGAGCAGTTTTCCGAGACACCACAAAAGCACCTTGTTATACAAGTAGAACACACATCAGGTTTTCACTCGTTGCTGAAACTTCTACACATGCACAAACTTATAACATTCTTAAATTCTTACCTGTGGAGGGAGAAGTTGAAACCCATTAACATCTACTTTACCAATAATTTCAAGAAGATCTATCTCGGCGACAATTTTGAGTTCCTCATTTAACAGAAATCCGCTATCTTTGGCATGAATTTCATTAGGGAGAAGCATGGATGGAAACCCCCAGCTGACATACTTCTCATCAAACCATTGCTGTGTTTCTGTAAGACCACAAAACATTATTCATCTAATAAAGAACTTTCATGAAATATGGTTATCTGAATTGAACAACAATATGTTCACAACTTGGACTCGGACATTGAAACTAATCTAAAACAACTCAACTCAAACATCCTTGAGAAACACAGAATTCCAGTCCAAAATGAAACCCAAAACTCAACGATTCGTAAAATTTGAACTATCCTTTGTCCGAATTATAAGAAGATGTGACGAAACATGTTATTTGGCATTGTTACCATTCAGCTCATATTTTTGTGTGTATAATTTGGAGACAGAAACTCTTTCAAAAAGAATACAATTACCGTTTTGCCGGGAGAGTTTCTCCGAACGTTGATTTACAACAATTAGGCGATATCGTGTGTGTCTTCTCCATCCAGATGGCAATGATCCATAATCAGCGACTTCCAGAAACAGAGATAAGGAGTTATCAACCTTTAATCCTTTGGGATAGGCACTAAGATGCCTGCAGGAAAACGAATAAGCTATCAAAACTGCGGAGGATATCACCTTAATCTATATCACTATATGGATGAAAACACTTAAAAACCGTACCATTTGCAGCCACCGACGACGAATTTTTCTGAAAAGATTTTCTCAGATTGCAAAGAGGAGAAATCCTTTATCACCCAAGTGAACTTCGTATCAACTTTCTTCTCCATTGATCTCGATGAAGAGAAGAGAAACCTCTAGAACCCGAGTGTCACACACACCCAAATGTTTTGAATCGGACAATCAAATAATTTTGAACCACCCTAAAGAATTTACTTACTAAATGCTAATAGTGTAGAGAGGGATGCCAATCGCTGTCGCTTCTCCTAGGGTTACTTGGTGAATGCATATTCTTGATTCTATGTTTTGGTCCTAGGGTTACTTGGAGCATGCACATTCTTAAAAATCCATCTTTGAGTCCTATGATTAACTCTTGATCAATTCTTCTTTCTCCTCCTTTCCATCTCACCAAGATTCTTCGTCTCCTTCTTTCTTATTTTGGCCAGATTCTTCAGACTATCTCATCTCCTCCTATACTCATTCTGTTTTCATACCCGGGTGAATCGTGATGTTTTTGGGAAACTATTGATCATTGATACTCTCTTAAGAAGTATCAATGATCAATAGGTTCCTAAAACATCACGATTCAGAAGGTTATGATTAAAATCGTATATTGGAAAAACATTTTAATTAGAAGCGATACTCTGTTTCTCTTGTCACTCAGTTTTCATATGACAAAGACAATTTTATATGGTCAGTAAGTAGGTCATCCATTATTTTGATAGACCTAATCGTAATTACTCAGAAAACAGAGAGCTCTGTTTTCACCTCCATATACAGAGAAACAACCACTGTATTCATAGATACTATAAAACAAAACAAGATGAAACATATATTGAGATCACTCCCTCCTAATTCTTCTACGTTAGTAAATTGAGAATCATACGGAAAATGCATGAAGAAGAGAAAACAGAGAATCTATGTCTACTTGATGATTAACCTAAAGTGTTGCAGAGTCGACAAGGGGTTCTGTTTTTTTACGAGATCCCTTCCTAAAACAGAGAGTTAGAAAATGAAGGCATCTCGAATAACGTGCAGGGAGAAAAGCCTTGACTCAATCGTAACTTAAGCTTTTAACAACTTGTTCACCCGAAACCAGGGGGATAACCCTAAAACTTATTTGATACTTGATTCATAAGTAAGAACTAAGAAAAGAGAATTTTCAAAAATCTCTATCAAAAAGAAATTTTCTGAAACAATGAACGCTAAGACTATTCCAGTCATTACCTTTATCAAAAAGACTGTTCCAGTCATTATTGTAAGATGAGATAACGCATAAAGATTTTAAGAAGTAGAGGCTACAACTAAAATTGCTAGTGCATCGCAAAACCAAGACTGCAAACGAACATACCAGAACACAAATTAGAATCAAACTCCAAGTCCCGAAGAACACAAGAACATTAAACAACATCATCGAATGATAGGGGAGCTTTTGCAGATAACACTCTCGCCTTCTCCTTCTCCACCAGAGCTTCCATGTCTGAACACTTGAGCTTCAAGCCCTTCAACTCTTCATCCATAGCTTGCAGCCTAGTTTCACCAATCTCCTTATTTTCTGACAACTCATCAAGTTTCTTCTCCAACCAATCTAAGTTAAACCCTGCCTCTGTCATGAATTCAAGTGCATCGTATGCACTAGACAGATCATCCTTGGAGAGCTCCTGAGGAGCTTGGCACATAGTCTCAATCAGACTGAGTAGAAAACTCATGTAACCTGTCCTAAGTGCCGGGTTCTTTGGAAGGAATTCAGATGCAACCTCTGGGTGTCTTTCAAACACAAGCCAAGCCTCACAGATTTCCCCTTGAGATTGAAAAAGAGTGTGAATAAAGAACAACACAAAGCACCATATATACATATATACATATATTAAAGAGCACATCATGTTCTCTCTTGTGGCTTAAATATCTGCCTATACACAAAGTTGGTAACATTCTGAATTTCTTACCTGCGAAGGAAGAAGTTGAAACCCATTTACATCCATTGCTTCCGTAACTGTTGAAGTATCCTCTGTTACATCTAACTTGCCGATAACTTCAAGAACATCTACCTCTGCAACAATTTTGAGCTCCCCGTTCACCAGAAATCCTCCATCTGTGGCATGAAGTTCATCCAGGGAACACCTGGAATGACGACCCCTGCTGGGACACTTCTTATCAAACCACTGTTGTGATTCTGTTAAATCACACAGAATATATATATCATCAAATCAGTTTACACATTGAACTATATGCTTGAACGACAATGTTCACATCTTGGCACAAAACTTTGACACTAAACTCAAACACCCTTGGGATTTTATAAAAGTCCAGCCCAAATGAAAATGAAAGTGTTTTGGAGATTGGGGAGCGAGCAGTAAAGCACTCATCACCATTTCGTTTCGAGTTTTTCGCTGAGTGTTGATTAACTATAGTTAGGAGATATCGAGCGTGTCTTCTCCATCCAGATGGCAATGATCCATAATGGGCGACTTCCAGAAACAGAGATAAGCAATCATCAACCTTGTACCCTTTGGGATAGGCAGTGAGACGCCTGCAGGAAACACGAATCAAAGAATCACCAGAAACTGAGGAGAATAACCAAAATCAACGTGGACGAGAAACACTTGGAGAACAACTTAACTTCTCACCATTTGCAGCCACCGACCACGAATTGATCAGAATAAATTTTCTCAGTTTGCAAAGAGGAGAACTTCTTAATCACCCAAGTGATCTTCTTTTCATATTGCTTCCCCATTGAATCTTGATCAAGACTCCTCAGCGATCAAACTACAAGGACATGAAGAGAAGGAAAACCCTAGTGGCCGCCACCTAATTTTTTTGAATCGGACAATCAAACAACTATCTCGAGCAGCATGACCAAATTGTAATTAAGAATCCAATACGAACAGTCTTGACTCCTTTGTGACTTGATTGGATTACGAAATAACAAAATGCTAAGAGAGTCTACATCCTTCAGCCACTCTATTGTGCCTCTCTGTTCATACTATAAATGATTATTACTTTCCCAAACCATGAAGATTCACCAGGTACGATTAAAACCTTATATATATTATACTCTGTTTTTCTTGTCACTCTCTTTCCATATTACAAAGACAATTTAATATGTTTAGTATCTCCTCTAACTATTTCCTTATGCAAGATTTTACATTATATAATCAAACATATTTACGATCCATAGGAGAATAGACATCTTAAAACTTCCTTATAAGGTTATATTATTAAAAAAAGAAGAAAAAAAGAGAGCGACCTAAAGCCGGTAATTGCTACGAAAACAGATTACTCTGTTTCTCACTACATCCATCATCATGTTCAGTCTCATACTCTATAATCAGGGTCATTCTCCATGTGTTCATCTCCAATTCCATGTCATAAATCCTATTCCGTATTGTTGCAGAAGCATAAATGCAAGCCTTGAATCTCAAGGTGGTAAAAATGGAAATTATGGTCCAAAACTTAATGATTACCCACTAACTCAAAGCATGAATTGTAAAAGACGTTATTAATTTTTTACCATCAAGATTCACATCCGCAATAAATGTGACGAGAGTCCTCGACTACACAATACTTCTTCACAAGATGTTTACATGACAACTACTTATGCAATAAGAGAACGAAACTAAGTCAGTGGAACTCTAAAGTGCTTAAGAACTCAAAGTCAATCAAAGTAGAGAGGATCTTTGGCAGCAGAATCCTCTGCCTTTCACAACTTTCTGTTCAAACACATAGCAATTACTTTGTCATCAAGTAACCTAGCTTAAACCGTTTGTTCACAAAAAAAACGTGGGATATCATATAACAGAAGCAGGGCTTTCCCTAAAGTCACTGTTGACTTCTTTATCCAAAAAACATCACACAACCAAGACTGCAAACGAATAGACCAGAACACCAAACAAAAACTCCAACTGCTTAACAAGTCGACAACATTAAATAACATCATCGAATGAGATAGGTGTTTTTGCAGCCGACACCTCTGCTTTCTCCTTCTCCAGCTGAGCTTCGAGACTTGAGCACTTGTTTTTCAAATCTTTCAACTCTTCCTCAATTTCTTGCATCCGATTCTCACCAGCCTCCTCTTTATCCTTCTTTTCTGACATCTCGTCAAGTTTCTTCTCCAACCAATCCAATTTAAATCCAGCGCCAGTCATGGATTCCAGCGCAGCATATGCCTGGGCCAGATCAGCCTTGGGGAGCTCGTGAGGCGACTGGCGTAGAGTCTCAATCAGACTAAGTAGCAAACTCATGTAACCAGTCCTAAGATTTGGGTTCTCTGTACGGAATTCAGATGCAATCTCTGGGTGTCTTTCAAACATATGGCTCACAAACTCCACCTGAGAGTGCAAAAACAAAAAGTATAAAGTAAAATCCATATTTAGAGAGAAATTTTAGGAGACAACACAAAAAGCACCATATGTTATAGAACACATAATGTTGTCTCTCCTGGCTGAAGATAATTGAAATATTTTAGGCACAAAGTTTGTAACATTCTTGATTTCTAACCTGCGAAGGAAAAAGCTGAAACCCATTAACATCCATGGTTTCTATTATTGTTGATGTTTCCTCTGTTACATCGAAATTGCCAATAACTTCAAGAACCTCTATCTCGGCAACAATTTTGAGTTCTCCGTTTACCAGAAATCTGCTCTCTTTGGCATGGATTTCATTTAGAGGAAACATGGATAGACGACCCCAACGGGGAGACTTCTCATCAAACCACTTTTGTTCATCTGTAAGATCACAAAAACAGAATTCACATAATTAGTTACTTCATTTACACTGAAAAAAAGCATTGCAAGAACTACTCTCATGGGATTGAACAACAATGTTTACAACCTTAGCAAAATACTTCAAAACTAATCTAACACCATCCGTGAGAAACCTACAACTCCAACACCAAGACGAGAGCCTTACACGACATCAATAATCTCGCAAAACAAAACCACTGAACTATCCTACGTCTAAGTGATTATGTTTTGTTTATGAATACTGACATTTGGAGAAAGACACTCTTGCAAAGCGAGCAGTGGGAAGACACTGCCATAATTACGAATTAACAAATGCTAAGAGAGTTTACGTTCCTCGAGCCACTCTGCTGTCCTCGGCTCTTTAAACGTCACTCTCTGCTAGATTACTTTTGTATCCTCAGGATTTAATATCCATAAATCCACGTGACAATTTAATACTCCCTCTGTTCCATTTTAAGTGATTTTCTAGATAAAAATACACAAATTAAGAAAACTACCATTTTTAAGAAATTGTTATTTAATAAAGAAATTGAAAACAATAAAAAACTTTTCAACTTCTTCAACCAAAACTTTTTTTAATTAATGTATTAGATTAAAATAAATTAAAATTTTGCATAGATAAGTAAGAAAATCACTTAAAATGGGATAAAATAAAAGTTTTTAAAAATCACTTAAAATGAGACAGAAAAAGTACAAATTCTGTAAATGATCAATAGTTTCCATACCTAGCCATGAAGATTCACCAGGTATGATTAAAATGGTATATAAGTAAAACAGTTGAATTAGAAGCGGATACTCTGTTTTCATATTAGGAAGACAATTTAGTACTATGTTCTTTTCTGTTTTCATATTAGGAAGACAATTTAGTACTATGTTCTTTATGAATTTTCCTTATGCAACATTTTGATTGTGTAAATATTAAATAGTATCGAAATCTTAAAATTTCCTTCTAAGGTTATATTTAATATAAAAGAAAACACGCAAACGTAATTGCTACGAAAGCAGAGTACTCTGTGTTCTTTTTCATCAATCCTTCACCATATTAGTCCCATGCTCTGGTATTAGAAGTCATCTGTCCATCTCCTTGTCTTATAGATCCTATTCCGTATTTTCTGAGAAGCATAAAAGCAAGCAATCCTTAAATTCTCTAGAAGGTGGAGAAAAAATGAAGTTATGATCCAAACTTAATATATGATTGCCCACTTACCCAAGGCATCAATAGTAAACATATATTGAATCAATCCCTCCTTTCTTCGAAATTTATATAATAATGAAGAATCAAAAGGCAAGTGCATGAAGAAGCTAAATCAGAGAGAATCAATGCCTAGTCGATGATTGACCTCAAGTGTTGCAGAAAAGGAGTTGGGGGACGAAGATGCTTATATTATACTTACAGAGTCCGCCAACTATAGAGGTTCTTTGGCAGATGAAACAACCTCTGCCTTATCAGAGGGCATTTTTTGGATACCTAAAAACATAAATAAAATACTCCAATTCCAGTTTTCCAGAAAAGGGTTTGTCGAATTCAACACACTCTGTTCAGACAAAACCTAGCTTAAACCATTTGTTCACCCAAAACCAATGTACTCCTTTACAAACTACTTCAAAAACTATGCTTGGCAACAAACTTGAAAACAATGCCGTACAAATCAAACAACATCATCGAACGAGAGAGCAACAATGGCGGCAGAAACATCTGCATTCTCCTTCTCCATAAGAGTTTTCAGGTCAAAGCATTTCTGATTAAGTTTCCGAAGCTCTTTCTCCATTTGTTGCAGCCTAGCCTTACCGGTGTCCACTTTCTTCTTCTTTTCCTTTACTTCCTCAAGCTTTTTCTCCAACCAATCCACTTTAAAGCCTCCTTTTGCCACGTATGACACTGCAAAGGATGCTTCATCCAGATCATCATTAGATAGCCCTTGAGGCGACTGGCACAGTGTTTCAATTAGTCCAAGGAGGACATTCATGTATGTTGACTTCAGATGCCGATTCTTAGAACGGAATTGGGATGCAAAGTCTGGGTATTTTTCAAATATACGCCTCACAGATTCTACCTGTGAATGGTAAAAATAATTATGAACCATATCGTAGAGGTTTTAGGAGCCCTGAGCACGTACAGAAAACCTAGTAGTTTTGTACTGTGCAACTTAAATCCAGAAACTGAAGACCTTGGTTTCTTTATTTCAGGTTTCAGCTTCTCTGAATTTGCAAATGTTTCACTGAAGCATCCGAGATTATTTTCAAAACAGAAAAGCACATACTCAGGATTGAGTTTTTCTAACATCTTCAGGAAAAATCATATTCAGAAAAGGACGATCATACTAACATCTTCTATTCAGGATTGAGTTTTTCTATAAATAATACCCTAGTTAAGTACAAATCTTAACTCTCTTACCTGTGAAGGAAGAACTTGAAACCCATTGACATCAATGCTTTCGTTCATTTGTCGAGTCTTGTTGAGTAAATCGTTAGATTTCGCACCATGACTTTCCTCTATTCTGCCCAAAAGTACAGAATCCTCTAATTCACCTAATGTGCCAATAACTTCGTGAGCAACTACCTCAACAACAATCATTAGTTGTCCATTTACCAAAAATCCGCCATCTTTTGCAAGAAGTTTGGAAGGAGGAAGTACGGTTGGATAACGACGCATGAGAGACGTCTCATTCAAGCTAAACTCTGAATCTGTAGCATCCCGAGACAAATAGCATGACATTAATTACTAGATACTGTTTGAATAAATCATTACATTAAGTATAGTCCTGAGGATTAAACATCCAATCCAAACCAAAACCAGTCACTCAAATCAAAACAATTCTAGAGCAACATACAAGTTTTGCAAAATGCATAAACAGAATCTAGCAGCAGCATAAGTCCCACGACGAAAAGAATCATTAAATAACATGTTTTTTTTGTTTAAGCAGCTAGATGGGGTGATAAACAATGATGTGTATACTGAAACTGAAAACTAATTTAGAGGCAAGAACACTTTGCAATCATTAACCAAAAATGAATCAAAGAGCAAGCAGGCTATAGATAGAATCACCTGTCATTATGGAGAGTCTTTCAGATAGTCGATTTACTATGTTTAAGCGAAGTTTTACATGTCTTCTCCATCTAGACGGCAATGATTGACAATAGGCTACACCCAAATACTGATAGAAGAACTCTAGGTTATTTCCCTTGGATAAGGCAACAAGTTTCCTGCAAAAAGAACAAAAATAGAATCACCGCTACATCAATTTTTCCTAAAACTCATTAGGAAAAAAAAAAAGTTTTGGTTTTTACCATTTACATCCAGCAATCAGAAATGGATCAGAATTAAAGGTGGTAACTGAAAGAGAGGTGGGATTCTTTATCACCCAGACGAAGTTGTTTTCAGCTTGCTTCTCCATTGATGCGATGATGAAGATTACTCACAATGAAACTACACAAACATGAAGAGAGTTGAACACTAGAACAGAAAGGGTACGCAACCTATTTCATAAACCTACCATTCAATTAACTTAAGATTCCCCAATCAAGTCAACAGCTTTCGAACCAACACTTGACACAACTTAAACTAAGAACAAGTTTTAAGATATCAATTGATCGCCGAAATTAGAAACTACGTCCACCTTAAACAAAATAAGAAAATTCATAAGAAACAGACTCAGCAATAAACGAGTAAAATATATATAATTTCATAATTCATAAAAACTCGAAATGTAGCAGAACAAAGACTCGTTATACAGTAGGATACAATCATTGAAACTGTAGATTCTGATTTAATATTCTATCAGAAAAATTAAAATTAGATTATCAGTCTCGTTAGTGAAGATCAATCTCAGACTCATCTCTAAAAACTTACAAAAACGATGAATCGTGACGGTGGTCGGTGGATAATCAACAGAAAACCCGAGCAGAAAACAAAATCAGAGCGAACGAAATGAAGAAATATCTTGGAAGAGCAAGAGTAATTTTTTTGTCATGAACACTAAGATTTGGCTGGTCCCACTTAAGTACCGAACCGCTAAAATAAACAAAAAAACATCCTTGGGCCCCTTTTGGTTTTGGGCCCTGGGGGGAGTTTAAATAGGTTTACAAAGACAAGTTAATGGGCCAAATACAAAAACAGGGTACTCTGTTTTTCAACCAAATCTTCACATTGTTCAACTCTCCATCTCCTTGCCTTTGAATGTTTTAACTTGAGACTTGTTAAAAGACGTTAAAATACAGGGATTCACTAGAGCAACCATTGTTTCTTCAACAGGGTATGATTAAAATCGTATGTAGGAAGAACAATTTACTTAGAGGTGGATACTCTTATTTTCTTATCACTCAGTTTTTATATTACACAAAGATAATTTAATGCATAGCTTCGAGTATTAACTTCCTCGTCTCCTTGTCCTTAATCTATTGCTCCTTCTTGTCTTTGACTTGGACTAGATCCTTCTCCAACCAATCCACCTTAAAACCCGCATTTTTTAAGTATGTAAGTGCATTGTATGCTTCCATCAGATCTTCATTGGAGAGCTCCTCAAGTGATTGGTGCAGCGTGTCGATAAGACTGAGCAAGAAGTTCATGCATGCTGTCCTCAGATGTTGGTTCTTTGCACGCAAATCTACTGCAACGTCTGGGTGTTTTTCAAATACCCGTCTCACAGATTCCACCTGCGTGTAAAAAACATAGGTACAAGGCATATGAGAGAGCATCACTCTTTGGAGATTAGGAAACAGACCAAGACATGATCTTGCCTTTTTTTTAGAGTGACAACAAGTTTGCATCATTCTTAAGTCTCTTCTTACCTGTGAGGGGAGAACTTGAAATCCATTGACATCTTTGGATCCCGCAGCATCATCTTGCTCTGTCTTTTCAAGTGGCTCGGATGCTTCTTTAAACTCATCTAATGTGCCAATCACTTCAAGAGCCTCTATTTCGACAACAATCTTTAGTTCATCGTTGACCAGGAATCCACCGTCTTTGTCATGAAGCTTGGCAAGGGGAAGCACTTCGGTTAAACCCCATCCGGGAGCTTTCTGATCAAACCAGAGCTTTGTTTCTGTATAACAACATTTCACGCCATTAGTTAACCAACAACAAATATAGCAATATGCTTCCTGTGAATCGAAGATCAACACTAAACCATAAGAGTAAGATCCAAACCACTAAATCAACACAAACACCTCTTAGCAACATAGAAATTCTGGTCAAAACAAAAGATTAGCACAAGAGATCATTAATTACAGTCTCGCAGCGTATATAAGTAGACTGATGGAATTGGAATATATATATATATATAACTGCTACTGTCTAAGAGATTGCATTGTTCATATATGATTCTGACACTGACAAGGGCCTTTTACTAACATGAATATTCAACTAGTGAGCAAATTCACCTTTGTGTATGGAGAGTTCATCCGAGATTTGGTTTACTATAGTTAGGCAGAATTTTACGTATCTTTTCCATTCAGAAGGCAATGATTGACCATCAGCAACAGCAAGAGACACAATCAAGGAATCACCACCTTTATATCCCTTGGGATAGGTATGAAGACGCCTGCCACAAGAAAACCAAAGAAAAGAATTTTAACCAAACTAAAATACGGATGAGTGATGATGACTCATCAAGTTAATCAAAATCAGACAAAAGCATTAGGCATAAAGCTGTGTTTTTACCAATTGAAGTCACTGATGAGGACTGGAGCAGAATAAAGCTTCTCAGATGGCAAAGAGGAGAAATTCGTTATCAACCAACCAAACTTCTTATTGTTAGGCGTCGCCATCGATGTGATAAAGACTCCCCTACAATGCAAAATAAGTTTAATTGCTCTCTATAATGAGAATTGAGCTGCTTGTAGAGAAAGAAGAAGAGAAAGCAGAGTATAAATACTTTAAAAAAAGAGAATATGCTTTACCTTACAGGGTCAGCGACGTAGTTATATATTTTTTTTTTCCGGGGTTTCTTCTTGATAAGATATACAAAGAAAAGGCAGGAATCCCAAATTACGTGAGGGGATGGGAGGAACCTTAGGTCATCATGACTTGCAGGTCAATCATGACTTGAAGACTTAATAAACGGTCAGAGAGATGAATGTTAAAGAGAAATGCTTTATCATCAGGCTTAGTTTCTTCTAGCCCTGATTCTTTTCTTGAGAACTACATAAAACTTCAATATCTTACAAGAAGATTCTGATTTAAAAACCGAGACAAGAATAGTAGAACAAATCAGAACGCCAAGAACGTCTAGGAATGTAAGCGATCAAACAAAATCATCAAAGGAGAGAGGAGCTCTGGTGGCCGACAACTATGCTTTCTCCATCTCGAACTTGTGCTTCAAGTCATGAAGATGTGCCTCCATTTCTTGGACTCGGGCCTCGCAAGACCGTTCTTTCTCCTTCTTCTCCTTTAGTTGATGCAGCTTCTTCTCCAGCCAATCAACCGCAAATCCCACATCTTTCAAGTATGTTAACGCAGTGTCCGCTTCCACCAGATCTTCATAGGAGAGCTCCTCAAGTGGCTGGTAAAGCGTCTCCATTAAGCTGAGCAGGAAATTCATAAATGTTGTCCTCAGATGTTGGTTCTTTGCTCGGAATTCTACGGCAATGTCTGGGTGTCTTTCAAATATACGCCTCACAGATAACACCTGCGCGTGAAAAGACACCATTTAGCGCAGAAGACATGATCATAACTCGTGTATCCAGGTTTGAGAATGTCTAAAGATATAAAATGCAGAGTTGAGAAATAATCTTTAGCTTCTTACCTGTGAAGGAAGAACATGAAACCCATTGACCTCTAACTTTCTCAGGGGAATGGATTCCTCAAATACTTCTAATACACCAGTAACCTCAGCAATAATCATAAGCTCTCCGTTTACCAGAAATCCACCATCTCCTGCAAGGGTTTCTGTAGGGATTGCACAACCCCAGGTTGGAGATTGCTTATCAAAGCAGTGCTCTGAATCTGGAACATCCCAAGATGGAATTTTTCTCCCATGAGTAGATATAAAATCTATAAAAGTGCATCTTGGTATAAAACTTTAAATTTTGCCATCCAGAAGATGCCTGCCAGAAATTAAAACGAATCACAAGACCCTAAAAAGAACAGTCAACATTTTTTGAGAAAAGTTAAACAAAAGTAAATAAATACCATTTGAAGCCACGGATCACAAATGGATCAGAATAACACTTGTCAGAATTCAAAAAGGAGAAATTTTGTATCACCCACACGAACTTCTTTCCACCATGCTTATCCATCGATACGATGGAAGGTTCCTAGCAATAAAAAAACACTCTCTAGCAAACCTTCCACAATGGACTCTATACTTTTTTAAGCTGATATTACAACACTTAAAACAGCTTAAAACTAGTTACAACAAACAGAAGAAATAAAATAAACTAGCGAGTTGCAAGCAGCTCATACATCTATGAATTAAGTAATATCTCCATTTGTTACCTGTGAGGGAAGAATTTGAAACCCTTTATTATATGTCTTCCTCACTTGTGATGAATCAACATCATCATCATCCAGTACCTCTTCAGACGAATCATCATCAAAATCATCCAGACCCTCTTCAGATGCGTCGTCAGATCCCCCTGATACATCTGATCCGCCAATGACATTTAAAACATTTACTTTGGCTACAATCATAAGTTGTCCATTTACCAGGAACCCGCCATCTTCTGCATGAAGTTCAGTAAGGGGTATCATGGATGCAAAACCCCAGTCGCGAGGAAACCCATCAAACCAGTGCTTGGATTCTGTAAAACCACGAATTTGGTACTGTCTAAATATTAATATTGTGGCAATGATTTGGAGGTCGGCAACTTTTGCAATCATTCACCAATCAAGTCAAGTATTGATGAGCCGTATAAACAAAACAATTACCTTCCCTTACTGAGAGTGTTTTCGACATTTGATTTAGTATAGTTATGCGGAAATATGTTTTTCTTCTCCATTCAAAAGGCAGTGATCCACAATCAGCAAGATCCTCCAGATACAGAGACAAGTGGTCTTCAACGCCATTCCCCTTGGGATATGCTAAAAGCTGCCTGCCAAAAAGAAAACAAAGTAAAGAGAATCACCAAAAACTGTAGAGAATACCAAATCAACATATTTTATTTTTAAAAATCTTCTTTACCATTTGCAGCCACCTATCACAAATGGATCAGAATAAATTTTCTCAGATCGCAAAGAGGAGAAATTCTTTATCACCCAGACGAACTTCCCCATCGGCGTTACGTAGATTTCTCGCAATCAACCTAGTACAGGGCATAAAGAAAGGAGAAAAACATTACAAAGTCGAGAACATAAAAGGACAGACCCAAAATTGATAAAGCTACCACCACTCTGGAGGAAGCAAAACGAACAGAGTCCAAGAGGTGAAAGACTAGAGGATAATAAGTAACGTTCAACTATTCAAGTTTGTATTTTGAAAATTGAAGGGAGAAACAGGAACTGGAATGGACTTGGTTACGACTAGAGTAAATATTGGCCCTCCCGAATCTCTGCATTCAATCATCAATAGTTTCCCAGATACTCTCTTCTCCTTGTTTTTACTAGGGACTACTTAATGTAAGAGATCTTTTCTCAGCTTGCTCACCCGTTAAAATACGCTGATACGGTGAGAGGCAAGAGCACACAATTTAACCCAAGAAACTGAATTTGATAACCAAGTTCGTAAAACAATTGATCTATCTCTCTCTCTTCAGTGCAGAGATCGTGTTTAGGGTTAAAAAAGGAAGACAGTTCTAAGAAAATAAATTCAACCCTGTAAATAAAAAATTTCCACAAAGCAACTGTGTGACTCAGTGACAAACAGTAGCAAAACCAAATCAAACCGAACTTGTAGTCTCAACAAAAATCAATTCAAACCAAACAAAATTAAGTCGAGGCGAACCAAAATAAAACCAGAAATAAAGTTCATTTTGCCTTCTTTTTTTTGTTTTTTTTTTTTTTGTGATATAAAACAACGGATCAACCAGTGCAGTGGTTGTCTTTATGGTTGAAAAAAAGAGTGGATACCTCTCAGATTTCTCTGCTGTTATCTAATGTGCCAATAACTTCAAAAACATGTAACTCTGCAACAATCCTGATGTCACGGTTTCCGAGAAATGGGATGCATAACTGGAAAACCCCAAGTGGTAGTCTTGGCATCCAAATAGTTCAAGTAATAACGAATACAACACTGTAAAAACATTAAGAAAAACTCAAGACTAATCCGAAAACCCTCTCAAAACCAACATAGAATTCCAGTCCAAACAAGCTCAAGAGTTGGAGATTCATAAGAAATTGAGCTTTCCTTTGTCTAGGGTAAGCAAGTAGAAGGATGAAGGGACTATATATAATTGGTACAGTCAAAATGTTTAATCTGTGTAAGTGCTACTAGCACAGACCAGGACTATTCAACAAAATGTAACCAACTAGTAAGCAGAGTATTTGGGAAAGTAGATTTACTACAGCCATACGAAGTTTTACATATCTTCTCCACCCACAAGGCAATGATTCAAAATCAGCAACGTCCAGATAGACAGACAGTTGTTTCCCTTGGGATAGGCAAGAAGACGCCTGCAATAAAACAGGAAGAACAGAATCATGAAAACCATAGACGATACCACCTAATTCTAAATAAATGAAAACACATATATAACAAAAACGTCAACTATTTACCACTTGCAGTCGCTAATCAACAAGGCTGGAAGTCTGGAACAGAGTAACACCTCTCATATTTCAAAGAGAAGAAATCATAAATTACCAAGTCCAATCTTATCAATTGGCTTCTTCGCCGATCCTAGCAATTAAACTACCACAAGTATGATTAAATTAAACCCCTTTAACTGAAGAAAAGAAATAGAGAAAAAGAGAGGATATACTTACCGAGCCAGCAAGAGATAGAAGATATATGAATAATATGCAATGTATCTCGATAGACGTGGGTGAAATACAAGGACACTTCAAGGGCCACTCTCTGTTTCAGCAGACCAAGAGAGATTACTTTCTTAATCAAGATTCATATCCGTGTGAGAACTTCCTAAAGAGATGTAACAAATTTGGTAAGTGAAACTTAGATAGACCTCAGCCGCAAAATACTACCTTTCACAAAAAGTAACAACTTCAGAAATACATAAATCTTCAAAATATCTTACAAGAAGACTCTTATTTTAAAACCGAGACAGAAATAGAACAAATCAGAACACCAAGAAATTGCCTATGGATTTCAAGTGATCAAACAATATCATCCAAGGAGATAGGAGCTCTGGTGGCCGACAACTCTGCCTTCTCCGTCTCGAGCTTTTGCTTCAAGTCATGAAGCTGTGCCTCCATTTCTCGCACTCGGGCCTCGCAAGACAGCTCTTTCTCCTTCTTTTCCTTTATTTGGTCCAGCTTCTTTTCCATCCAATTCACCTTAAATCCCACATCTTTCAAGTATGTCAACGCAATGTCTGCTTCCACCAGATCTTCATTGGAGAGCTCCTGCAGTGGCTGGTACAGCGTCTCGATTAAGCTGAGCAGGAAATTCATAAATGTTGTCCTCAGATGTTTGTTCTTTGCTCGGAATTCTACNTTCCACCAGATCTTCATTGGAGAGCTCCTGCAGTGGCTGGTACAGCGTCTCGATTAAGCTGAGCAGGAAATTCATAAATGTTGTCCTCAGATGTTTGTTCTTTGCTCGGAATTCTACTGCAATGTCTGGGTGTCTTTCAAATATACGCCTCACAGATCCCACCTGCGAGTGAAAGGATGTCTAAACCATATCATACAAATTTTTTAGAACCATGATCTCTGATTTAATTTCAGAAACTAAAAAGTCTTTCCAGAGAGACTAACTTCAAAACAGAAAAACAAAAAGACACCATTTAATGCAGACCACATGATCACACCTCGTGTATATTCAGGTTTGAGAATGTCTAAAATACAGAGTTGAGAAATAATTTTAACTTCTTACCTGTGAAGGAAGAAGAAGAAACCCATTGAACTTTCTCAGGGGAATGGATTCCTCAAATACATCGTCTTCCGCAAGGATTTCTAAAGGTGTAGAATAACACCAGGCAAAGGCTGGAGACTGCTTATCAAAGTAATGCTCTTCGGATAGATATTCATCATCATAATCCAGATCTTCTTCAGATGAATCATCATCATCATCATCATCCACACCATCTTCAGAAGCGTCGTCAGATTCCTCTGATTAGTCTAATCCGCCAATAACTTTTAAAACATTTACTTTGGCTACAACCATGAGATCTCCATTCACCAAGAACCCGCCATCTTCTGCATGAAGTCCTGTAAGGGGTATCATTGATGCAAAACCCCAATGGCAAGGAGGAATCCCATCAAACCAGTGCTCGGTTTCTGTAAAACAACGAAATGGATTTCATCCCATTACTTATGTACACCAGATAAAGCACTACATGACTATGCACCTATCAACTGAACATCAATATTCAAGGCTTAGCACAAAAGAACAAAGCCACTCTAAACCACCTAACTCAAACACCCTAATAAAGAAATAGAGGTCCACTCAAGACAAGCATGAGAACAACATATAAATATAACCTCGCAGAACAACAGGACCCACAAAATGGATGAATGGAGTATGTAAGCATTGTTACTGTCTAAATACTAATATTGGTTGTATACGTTTTACTCACTGACAACTTGGAGACAACAATTTTTGCAATCATTCACCAAAATGAAAAATGTATTGATGAGCCATATAAACAATTACCTTCCCGTACTGATAGTTTTTTCGAAAACTGATTGACTACTGTTAGGCGGAAAAATGATTTTCTCCTCCATCCACAAGGCAATGATGCACAATCAGCAAGATCCTCCAGATACAGAGACAAGTAATCAACGTCATTTCCCTTGGGATATGCAAGAAGTTGCCTGCCAAAAGAACACAAAGTAAAGAATCACAGAATCTCTGGAGAATATCAAATAAACTTATGCACACCAGAACAACTGAAGAAATGTAGTATCTTACCATTTGCAGCCACCTATTACAAATGGATCAGAATAAATTTTCTCAGATTGCAAAGAGGAGAAATCCTTTATCACCCAGACGAACTTCCCACTAACTTTCTTCCCCATTGGCGAAAATTCTCGCAATTAACCTACAGCACATGAAGAGGAGAAAACACTTTCTCTTAGAAGTCGAAAACATAAAAGCACAGATCCAAAGTTGATAAAGCTACCACTCAAGCACAGTCTGGAGCAAATTACTGTAGAGAACGAACAGAGTCCAAGAGGTTCAAAAACTAGAGGATGAATGGTTAAAGGATTACACTTGAAAGCCTAGCAGAAAAAGAGAAAAAAAAAAAGAAACATCCAAGATCCTGTTATGAAAGTTGAATAAGAAAAAAAAAAAGTTGTAAGGGAGAAACAGTAATGGGAACGGACTTGATCACGTTAAAGAAGAAAGCAAGTCGCTTTATATTCGCATCGTTGGTTCCCAAGAAGAAGTTTTACATGGCTTGGGAAAATGGTCTGAGCTGGAGTAACTATTGGTGCTTCCAAGTTTCTGCATTCAATCTCTGGACCTCTCTTTTTCCCTAATATATAGTACTTAAATTAAAATCGCATCAATCATCAATTGCCATCCGGATTCATCATAGATGATAGTAAATATTAGAAGCAGCAGATATTCTGTTTTCCCCTTGTTATACAAAAGCGAGGCCCAATTTCACTTCTCTTCTCCATTCATTCTGATGGCAAAGATTGAGGATTTACAATACCCGACAAGTGTTTGCATTCCGCAATATCCCTTGGGTAAGTAACAATGAACCAAACAAAGCCTCATCGTCAGTAATGTGTTCCTAGATATACAAAAAGAAATTGACGAATTTGGGTTGCAAATTTTTAAAACAATACCAATTGCAGCCGGCGAACACGAAGCGGCGAGAGTAGCTACACTGTCTTGCAAAAAGGAGGAGACTTTTTTCAAAACCCAAGTGAATCTTTTCTCTAACTTGCCCACTCCCCATTAAAATACGCTGATAGGGAATCGTAATCGTACTGTGAAAGCAAAGGAAACTAAATTGGATAACAAAGTTCGTAAAACGATTGAGACCTATCTCGCTCTTTCTTCAGTGGACTCCTTGGTTTTAAAGGGCGCTAGGCGCAGTGGAGCGCAACTCTTCATCTATGCGCCTTGCGCCTTAGGCGCATTGAGGCGCGCGCTTTACCTTACTTTTGGAGAAACATAGAACCATGTGTATATGTTAACCATCGTGCTTATTACCTGCTCATCATCCCCAAGCTTCTTCTTCACCCAGGCCCGGCCCAGAGGACAGGCGGGCTAAGCCAAAGCTTAAGGACACCAAATATTTTTAAAAATTTTGGGCCACATATTATGTTTGGTATAATAGATTTATACATGTTTTCTTTTGAAGTCCACATTCACAAGTAATTTTTAGATTTTCTTTTATAGGAATTTTTTTTTATTTTTTTAAGATTTAGAGTTTTTATATAGTATAATTTTTATTATTAAAAAAAAATATACAGAGGGGGCCACCAAAAATTTTTGGCGTCGGACCACCATTTGAATTAGACCGGCACTGTCTTCACCCACCAAATCTCCTTTCAAGAGACGAAACCAAACGATAAAACCGTTTACAAGCCGTCCTCTAGGCTCAGATCTAAAATCTAAGAAAATCTACAACCTCTCAACAACCTTCGGAAAATTGTCAGATCCTGTGTCATCATCTCCTCCGGACCAAAATCATGGCTTTTCCCGTGATCTTGTATCGCATATCTTCATATGTGTTCTTGAATGATGGCCTCCCATGATTTTATCTATAAAGCGCACGCTTTTCTCGCCGAGGCGTAAAGGTCATCGATTCTGCGTTTTACGCCTCAGGTGCAGAAAGAGCGCGCTTTTAAAAACCAAGGTAGACTCGCAACAGTTATAGTGTTTAGGGTTGAAACGGAAGACAGTTCCAAGAAAATAAATTCAAATCTGTAAATGAAAAATCAAACAGTAGCCAAACCAAATGAAACCAAACTACTAGTCTCAACAAAAATCAAAACAAACCAAACAAAATGAAGTCGGGGCAAACCAAATTAAACCAGACATAAAGTTCATTTTGCCTTCCAAGAGAGGTCTTTTCCTTAAAAAAAAAAACCAACAAAACTCAAGTCTCAAAGAGCATTCAAACATTTTCCTATTCTCAAGCTCCTCTTTAATCAGAACAATCTGTACAAACATCAACAGGGATTAGGAAGTAGATGAATATTCGGAACGCCAGGATCAGGTAGTAGATGATTACTCGGAAATCTTTCCACATTAGTTTGTTCTTCGGACTGGATTTTACAGAATTTTCTACCTGCAAGGCTGCAAGCGGTAACAGATGTATATATACATGAGTCTTTGAAAATAAAAATTCTCCAACTTGCATATATGACTGAATTTAAAAGTGTTTTTTTTTCAGATACTTCAAAAAAGCTTTTTAAAAATATATAATTAGACTTCTAATCGCATCTCTCTTGTTAAGCAACACAAAGTTTGAACAATCCAATTTTCGTACCTGCTTAGTCCCATTGACACCATTGCTTTCCACTACCGGTGAAGATTTCTTGAGCAAATCATTAGACTCGGCACCAACAGTCTCCTTTTTCTTGCTCAGATGTTCAGATGCCTCTTGAGATTTCTTTGATGCATCAAATGTGCCAATAACTTCGAAAACATCCAACTCTGCGACAATCATGACTTCTCCGTTCACAAGAAATCCACCATCTTTCTCATAAAGTTTAGAAAGAAGAAGCATGGCCGGAAAACACCAAGTAGTTGACTTGCCATCAAAACAGTACTCTGTTTCTGAAACATTCCATCCAAATAGTTAAGTAATACCGAATAGAACAATGCATAAACTTAACTTATCCGAAACAACTTAAAACCAACACAACACACACTTGACCAACATATAATACAGTCCAAACAAGCATAAGAGTCGACGATTCATAAAACAATAACTTTCCTATAACTAGGGTGAGCCAGTGGGAGATTTGAATGGAATATACAGAAATTGTTACAGTCAAGTTGTTTATTGTGTGCAAGAACAGTACTAGTGAGCAGTACCTTTCAGTATGAAGAGACTTTGCGAGAGCTGATTTACTATCGTCATGCGAAGTTTGACGTATCTTCTCCATCCACAAGGCAGTGATTCAAAATCAGCAACGTCCAGATAGAGAGAAAGGTAATCACCGTTATTTCCTTTGGGAAAGGCAAGAAGACGCCTGCAAGATAAACCCGAAGGACAGAACCAAGATAACCATAGATGATCTTACCTAATTATAAATAAACGAAAAAAGTCAACTTTTTACCATTTGCAGTCGTTGATCAAGACTGGAACAGGATAACACTTCTCAGATTGCAAAGAGGAGATATCCTTTATCACCCAACCAAACTTCTTACTAACTGGGTTCGCCATTGATTTTAGGAGGGAAGATTACTCAAAATCCAGATAAGAGAACCTGAGAGAATAAAAGACCTTAAACTGAATGTCAAGCCGATAAAGCACAATCTTTTAGAACAAGTAAATATAGGCTAAGATTCCACTAATGACTCAGAGCCTCAGTAGCAAATTTTACTAGTTATTATGGTCAGAAACTGGACAGGGTTCAAGAGAAAGCTAAAATACCAATGGTTAAAGGAGTACACTTTATAGACTTAAGGATAGAGAGAAATGAACGCTGAACTCCTACAATGAATCAATGCTCTTCTGTGAAGTAGAAAGAGCATAAGTCTCTAAATTGTTCAAAATTTCATTTGGTAGAAACCACAGGAAAATGCTTAGTCTCTTATTAATCTTTTTCTAATAAATAGGACACAAACCTTAGTTGGAAATCAACAGATACGCATAAAATAACAGAGAACAAAGAAAGAGGCTACACTTAATAGAGCCAGTGACAGCGATGGAGTTCTGATTTGTTAGGGAGTTTCTTCCAGCAATAAATAATAAGTGTGTGAAGAAAATGAAAGCATCTATAAATGACGTGCAGCGAATACGAGCAGCCTTGGCTCATCGAGACTTGCTACTCTGTCATCATTACCATTTAAAAGTTTAAGAAATGGGATATTAGCGCCAACGGCTTTAAATCTCAAGAAGGGGGTAGATGAAAGGTGTGGTCTTCAGCTTTGACTCGGAGAACTACCAAAACGTTTTTGCTAAGTGAGTGAGCTCGATCAGCTTTTGCTAGTGGTAAAGCTTCATCTTCTTAAAGTGCCATTCTCTCTTCACTACTTCACAATATATGACAAACTTTCTACACAAGGGGATTCTCATTTCAAAACGTAGTCAATTAACTCCATGTGCCTAAGAACTCTCCAAGATCCAATGTTTCAGGAACAAAGCGATTTAGTTTGTCGTCAACAAACTCAGAGATATTACAAAAATTGTTAACTAAGACTTAGATAGACAATAGCGCCACATAGATTCACTTACCTTACAAGAGGACTTCTTATTTTGAAAGCAAATGAGAAACTAAAATAACAGAACACAAAATGTGCAAGAACTCAAGAGATCAAACAACATCATCGAATAACAGAGGAGCTCTGGTGGCCGACAACTCTGCCTCCTCCTTCTCCATTAGGGCATCCAAGTCTGAACATTTTTGCTTCAATTTCAGTAAAATATCCTCCATTTCTTGTAGCCGAGCCAAACCAGATTGTTCTTTCTCCTTGTTTTCCTTTAGTTGGTCCAGCTTCTTCTCCAACCAGTCCACCTTAAAGCATGCATCTTTCAAGTATGTCAGCGCAATGTCAGCTTCCACAAGGTCTTCACTGGAGAGCTCCTGAAGTGACTGGCACAACGTCTCGATTAAGCTGAGCAGGAAATTCATACATGCGTTCCTGAGATGTTGGTTCTTTGCGTGGAACTCCACAGCAATGTCTGGGTGTCTTTCGAATACATGATATGCTCTCAAACTTACCCTAAGCAACTCTCTCAAATTAAGAGATCAGTTGTAGTACTTAGGGATCGAATCCACAGAGAAGGGATAGTCACACAGCAGTTTTCTAAATTCGAATTAAGCTAAGTAAATAGAATTAAAAGTAAAGACAGAAAGCAATTAAAAACGATGTAAGTTCAGGAGACGAAACGCTAGGTTTAGGAAAATTCTCAGGTGATCTAAATTGCAGGTCTAGACAGGATGTTAGGAATTATGAAGAACTGTTCTTGAACTCGAAACACTAATGTAAAATCAACCAACTCTCGCTGCGAAGATTATCTATGTCTAAACCCTAGAATTCCAAATCTCTTTGCAAATTCAAACAATTCAGACAAGCATTAATATCAGGTTCGATTGTTCACAAAATCCTAAACCAAATCTCTTTGCGAATAGGTATTTTGCTCATCTAACATTAGTTCAGACAATTAATAATACTCTCGCATCTATTAATCAACCTAAGATCAGATTCTAGGTCATGAAGCTAGAATAAGCATTAAACACAAATCCAGATGAAGAACTCTAATGATTTTATCCTAACAATTTAATTTGATCTAACAATTCATTAATCACCTTTGAAAAACCCTAAACCTAACAACCAAACTACTCAGACATGGTGAATGAAGAAAACATCATGATTTGAATAGAAAACATAAAAGAAATCAATAGAAGAAAATAAAGGAGTTCCAAATCAGCTCTAAAGGAGTTTGATTTTTCTCTCCAAAAAACCTAAGCTTCTATGATTCTTAAAGTATGAGATACTGCCTAAACAATGGCTTTGAAAACTATATTTATAGGCCTAGGTTCGCATCTTCAATTCTTTGGAGGATTAGGAAAAGTCTTGTAGATTTCCTTTTCTTCAAAATATGGAAACTTCTCGATTCTGGAAATTGGAAAACCTGGTGTCGATCGACACTCATCGTGTTGCAATTCGTGACTTCATTCCATTAAGCTCCAAAATGTATCCAAATCTCAAATTTATCTCCAATTGTACCTGAACATGTAAAGACTCTATATAGACTCGAAAATAGCCAAAAAACTCTATAAAAACACTTATATCATGGTCTAAAAATGGGTAAAAACCATGATATATCAATACACATCGAACAGATTTAACCTGCAAGTAGAGACAGATGTAGAAAGCATATGAGAGAGCATTTCTTAGAGATTTTGAAAAAAAAAACCATAACACATCCTATTCCAGTTTTACTTTTGTCCTAGAACCAAGATCTCTGCAGCTAGCTTCCATATATAATTCAGAAATTTGAGGTGATAGTAAGGATCTTTAGGTTTTTTTTCCCCATCTTCTGTATATAAAAGTGTTTCCAGCCCTCGCAGCATATTGTTTTCGATACAGAAAAAGCATTTTCTCTAATGTAATACAAAACAAATGATCATGGATGTGTCTTGTAGACTAACAAGAAATTAGTAGCCATTTAAAAAATTTATACGTGTGAAGGAAGAACTTGAAAGCCATTTACATCCATGCTTTCCTTTACTGATGAAGCTTCACTGTGCAAATTATCAGACTCGGCACCATCTTCAAAATTTATCCTCCTCAGAGGTTTAGATGCCTTTTCAGATTTCTCGGATGCATATAATGCGCCAATAACTTCAAGAACTTGTACCTCCACGACAAGTTTGAGTTCTCCGTTTACCAAGAATCCACCATCTCTGTCATGTAGTTTTGAAAGGTAAAGCATGGATGGAAAACGCCCGTTGCAAGCCCCGGAATCAAACCAGTGCAGCCCGTCTGTAACATTTCACCCCAACCACTCAGTATATGAATGAAATGGAATATCTAGCATTGCTACTGTAAAAATGACTACTTGGTGGTGTATATGATACTGACACTGATAATGACCAATACCGAAAATGAATCGACTAGTGACCAAATTTTTGTAAGAATCACCTTCCATTACGGATAGCTCTTCCGAAAGTTGATTTACTATAGTTAGGCGATACTTAACATATCTTCTCCATCCTGAAGGCAATGATGGACCGTTAGCAAGCAACAGATACATGAACAAGTACTGAGGGTGATTTGCTTTGGTGGTGGAAGAAAGACACCTGCCGAAACACACACAAAAAAATGATTAGTCACATGAATTTAAATGAGAAAAAACAATAGGAAAAAAAAGAAGAAGGGAGTTATATTTACCATGTACAGCCACCAATCAAAAATGTGTCAGACCGACACTTATCAGATTGCAAAGAGGAGAAATCTTTTATCACCCAAGTGAACTTCTTATCACCTTCCTTCGCCATTGATTTGATGAAGATTCCTCAGAGTGAAACTACAAGAATAAAACCATAGAACAGAATAGTAACAGCCAAATATAAGTACCCATCAATCAAACAAAATCTGTATCAAAGGCTCGGATAAATGGTTAAACGATTACCCTTCAAAGTCGCGTAGTTATAGAGAGCGCAGACAATGCAGAAAACATCTAAGTTCGTCTATTCAACTTTGAAAAGTGAGAAACAGGAATGCAAAACATTTTTGATGGGATATCAAATCTCTTTTTATCCTCACCGCTGCTGATTCCCAAGATTAAGATGTTTACTGCTTAGGGAACATGAACCGAGCAAGAGTTACTATTGGTCTTGGGAATTATAAACTAAAAATTATGGAGTATAATGGAAGGAGATCCGTCCACAATATTGACAAAGACTCTTTCGAGCTTTGGTTTTGTGTTTTGTAGGTGAAGACGGAAACGATGATATTGGAAGGAGATCCTACGGAGATGATATGCCAAGCGGTCGAGCAAACCCACGTGGATCTTCTTGTTGTTGGTAGCCGTGGACTCGGCATGATCAAAAGGTTATACAACTTTTATCTTTGTCTGACAGTTTTGAACATTCGGCTAATTTGCGGTATTTGGGATATATATATATATATGCAGGGCCTTTCTAGGGAGTGTGAGTGATTACTGTGCCCAACATGCGAAATGTCCAATTATCATCGTACGACCACCTAGAGAAACCTCAACTAGTAGTAAGTAGTACTAAGCACTAAGGAACACAAGAGCCCAGTGAGGAAACCAAGTGATCGACAACTTTTTTTTGTTGGAATGTGATGACTACTTTCTATATTTCATTACGTTTGTCTAAACAAAAATAAATATGTGCCGGTGAACAATTTGCTTCTCTTCATTGTATTGGAATCACGTGACTCGAAACAAATAGTTACCCGCACGAAAGCCGAACTAGTTTGGGTTTCTTCTGATTCTCAAGTTTTCTCAAAATACGCAAGAGATTTTTGCGACAAAAAAAAAAACTGAACCAAACCTTTCGTTTGTATAGATTCTAAACCGGATAACCGGTTTGATCATCTCCTTAGAAAATACAGACGCTATACAGTTTCTAAATGCAAGTAAAACATGGAAGACGAAACAAACGTTACATAACAAGCCAACGTAGTACTTCTTGTTCGGACAAGTTTATTATACCTGTTGGCTCATTAAGATCTCCACGGCAACGGTTAGATCGTCATCGGCAGCAGCAAGTGCAACCTCCACTTGTGTCTGAAGCAAAACCCAGAGACTTTTAAGACAATTATTTCACAACTTGTTACGGTTGGTGTGAATCAGGAAACGTACCCTTTCGAAGCCCATGGCAACGAGTTTCTGAATTTGTTCTTCGGAAGCAGAGCCACGACCTTGCGTCTAACAGTTCAACGACAGAAATTCTTATATATGCTTTGAAAGGGCTCGGGTCTAAGGCAAATATCTAAGCCAAGGAACTAACCTGGGATTGAGGCAGGACCGCTGCATTTGCTATTGGCACCTGTCTGCAAAAGGTTGACAAAAGCGGCTCAGGTTAGTAGAATTGTACATGACAAGCTTATAAGTTCTACATTGTAGAAATCAAATACCTTGCGACGGGGCTTGGCTCTGTCATGCTGGTCACAGTTGAATTAGAAACGCGGTCTGGAGTGCTATCTTCCAACAGTCTAGCATGGAGGTTTGGGTCTGTATCTCCAGCTGGAGCGGTTGGATCACGGGCGGTGCTAAGAGTTCTACCTCTTCCCGGGAATCTACTGTCCTCAGAAGACTGCAAGTGAAGTAGTATGGTTCGATCATAGATGTGACTGCATCTTCCAAGTCAAAGAAAGTGGCATACAAGATTAGCATGAATATACCTGATTAGATGCTTCCCTCTGTGGCAACCATGAAGACAAAGATCTCCAAGCATTTCCTGTAGAGAAACCACTGTTCAAAGAAAAATGTCAACAGAGTGTTCTCTAGGCAAGCAGCTCAGTTTGTTGTATGTAGCTAGGGAATCGCACCTGGATGTTGTGTTTTGTACAGAATAAGTGGGCATGTAGCTGGAAGGATTCCCGCCAGTGCACATAATGAACTTGGGGCGCCTTGCGCAGCTAGACTGAAAAATGACATAGAATCTGAATGAGCGACGATTAATTCAAAGCGAAACATGTTTATTGCACCACTCACAGCTTTATATCAAATTAATAGCAAGACTAGAAAGTTGTTGGCAATTATGTAGCTGTAAATAAAGCGGTATGACTTTCTGATTCTCGTTGGCTTTTCAACTAACAAAAGAAAGGAAGCTTCAAGAAGCCTGATGTGCTGGAGTACATACCATCCAGGAGGCTGACTCAATGGTGGAGAAAAATGAAGAGCCAGGCATCAAGAAATTGAAGAGGCCATAAGAATCTGCAATCCAAAGTGACTAACAAATTAGCTGCCACAGAAACTGCAGATTTAGAAATCAGAAGGCAATGAAACAGGTTAAAAATCATACATGAAATTCCAGACAGGAGGCCACATAGGTGGCCAAGCAGTGAAACATTGGTCATGAGAAGCTGGAATGCTATCAATAAGATCCATGGATATCTGCATATTGACACAAATTTTACATCATATGTGCAACAAGAAATGCAGGTGGACATTAAGATGCCGACAAGCAAGACAATGAGCTTACAATTTAGCGGGCACGTTGAAGAGACCAAAGACACTGCATAGAGAAAAAGCAGCAATTCAAGATATATGAGACATGAATACAAAGGATTGGCAAAACTGCCCAAACTCAGAAGACATTAAACGGCATATATTAAAAATATATGTGCAGAAGGTTACTTTCACAGGCATGTGTAGCATTAACATGTTTGGAAAGAATGTTTCTGAATTCTAACTACTAATTCATATTTGCTTGCACTCTAATCTTCGAGAGCATTTTAAATTATTTGAATAGCCATAGAAAAGTTTTACCTCCTAGAGGTGACTCCACTGAGACTTGTCTCTATGACAATCATAGAAAACAAGACTCCAGAAAATCCAATAGCGCATTCATTCATGAGATGATCATATTGATAGAAGGGATTATATCCCGCCAAGGATGCTATAAGAAGATGCAATATGGCATTGGTTGTTGCCAGCAAAATGGTCAGGTAAAGCAAACGGACAGATCCCATGATTCTCTCCAGCTCGGAGCCCATAGGAACCAATGCCATCATGTTGAACAGAACATGAAGCAGCGATCCATGTAAAATAATGGCTGTATAAAACCTATAAACTGCACAACCGATAACCCCAAAAAGAGTGAGTAAGCAAGAGAAAAACAATCAGCACAGTTACCTAAATCAGTTTATAAGACAAAATATTGACAGTAGAAATATCAACAACTTGGATAATTTGTTTCAAGAACATAAATTAGCAAAGTTGAGAATCCCTTCTAACATGCAATGCTAGCCTCAATACTGAAGAGAGCATACCTTGGAACCGCGATATAATTGCCGAGGGTAAGAAGCATACTTCATAGAAAGTGTCATATCCAGTTAAGAGGCATATCAGGTAGATAAGGCCACAAACTACCACCACTGATGACGTGAGGAACGGTATGGCATTCCACCATTGTCCAACTCTAGTTTGAACCCCAGCCTATAATGATAATAAGAATCCACAGCAAATCAAAAACGACCCTATTACAAGACCTTTACCAGTTTTAAACTGAACCTTGTGCCAATATCTACTTGGCCAGACATAGAAACCTGATCATCTGGCTCAAGAACAGTAACATGTATAATTTGACCTTTTAATTAATTTCAGATATCTTACAAGGAGCTCCAAGGGTGATCCAGAGTCACAATATTATAGTGTAATGGTGGTGCTTTCGTATTCAAAGGCGGTGAAATTCTATTACAACACACAGAACTCAACCAACTACTGAAACTTCAAATTGTAAACGGGGACTGCTATAAACCCCTATGTTATGAAGAGGATCTTCCTACAACAAACGATTTGCCACAAAGCTATGCCGAATCCAAATACAAACTACTAGTTAATTCCACCGAAAAAACAACCACTCGAAATAATAATAGCTATCAGTCATAGCTCGTTCACTAGCGGATGCTCGGCAATCATCCAAAAGAAAACCTCAGCAATTTCTGTTTGAGATCAAGGAAAATAGTTGAGCAGAAGGGAAAATTTAGCAGATCTCACCTCGGTAACAATGTTCGGCCTCATTTCCCAAGTCGCAAGAATTAGTTCCCTTCTCTGCTGATTGTGTGTATTTGAATTTCGACGACCATGGAAGAGCCTTGCTTTTCTCGTCTCGTCTCTCCCACCGTAAGACTTCTCGAGATCTTAACTTCTTCGCCCGGTTTATAACTTTGGTCCTGCTAAAGCTTGGCGAACCGGGTCGAACCAGATTTTTTGTTCTTTTTATTTTTCTTAATCATTTTTAAAAAATACGAAATGAAGAAAAAAATTGAGTCGAGAGGAACATGGAAACTCAACCATTTATGCGGAAGATTTAGGCCCTGTTCGTTTCGGTAGTTGGATTTTTTGTTCCTGGTTTATAACTTTGGTCCTGATAAAGCTTGGCGAACCGGATCGAACCAGATTTTTTGTTATTTTTTTGTTCTTAATCAATTTTTTAAAAATACGAAATGAAGAAAAAAAATTGAGTTGAGAAAAAACATGAAAACTCAACCACCATTTACGGCTCTGTTCGTTTCGGTAGTTGGATGCTACATCTGGATGTTGCATTCAACATAGTATATGGATGCTGCATTTAAATATTGTTCGTTTTTTATTCTGTTTTTACATCCACATATTGCATCTGAAAGCTAATTTATTCGCTTCTAATTTTGAAACAGTATCGAGATGCAACTAATTGAAAAAGACTAAAAAGACATTATTTTGTTTGAAAAGAAATTAATAACTATCATACTTACATAAATATATTTAAAATTACACTTGAAATTAAATAATTAATGTTAGAAGGAGAATGAACACATTCCATAATCCCCCCTCCCCCTCCCATTAACGATAGCCCATCAAGACAAGGCCCGCCGAGGTTAAACCGACTTAAGAAAAAAAAAAACATTGAGGAAAAGGAAATCTACAAAAAATAAGGACAAAGATCAAGACGAAAAAGAATATTAACTAAAGAGAAAAGGAAAAGGAGGTAAAAGGAACCGACCTCCTAACCTTATAAATAGAGAATTCCTCACAACTTCGAAGGGATCCAAAAATTAGAAGAGCGGCGACTTATGGACAATACCTAATTCTCTAGAGATTTCATCTACCTAATTCTCTTGTAAACGAACTACGAATGGCTTGATCCCTTCTAAAATGTACATAGACAACATTTCTCAAGGTTCAATTATAAATATATAAAAACTCAAATTAGTTCATCTTTCCGATGACCTAATTTCCTTGTTATCTCCGAGCTCCGATATGATATTCTCTTAAACCCACAACCGTTTATTGCTTATTTGCCTAAGTCATATTCTAATTCAACAATTAACATATTTAAATAATTTCTTAATCTAAATTTTAGCAAAAAATTAAGGAAAAACGAAGTTTTATGGTTTTGCGGAAAAATGGGATTTTGCGATTTTGGCGGAAAACGCAATTCTATAGTTTTGCGAAAAACATGATTTTGCGGTGTTGGCAGAAAACGTGATTTTGCAGTTTTGGCGGAAAAACGTAATTTTGCAGTTTGGCGGGAAAACGTAAATTTACTGTTTTGGAGGGAAAACGCGATTTTACGGTTTTGGCGAAAAAGTGATTTTATGGTTTTGGGCGGAAAACGTGATTTTGCGGTTTTGTGGAAAAACACTATTCTGATTTGACAGAAAAACGCGATTTTGCAATTTTGACGGAAAACGCGATTTTCAAGTGTTGATGGAAAACTACAATTTTACAAAAATATAATATTTTAATAGTAAATATAAAATATTAGTATGTAATAAGAATAATAATCATAACTTTAGTTAGATTTCTATTATAAGGGTAATTTAGTCTTTTTTAGAGGAAAAATATGCATGCAAACTCTACCTTTTCTAACATCTTAAAAATCTAGATATTTTATATTTTTTAGATTTTGCATTCAGATGAAGCATCCGTATACATATTCTAAAGTGTTTAAACGAACAACATTTCAGCTGTAGCATCTGTATGCAAAAACGAACTATTCCTTATTTTACAACTGTTGACTTATTACACAACTATTGACTTATTTTACAAATATTAATTTAATTTACAATTGTTGACTTATTTTATAACTATTGGCTTATTTTACAACTTTTGACTTATTTTACAACTCTTGACTTATTTTACACAACTGTTGTAGTTTTGGCGGAAAAACGTGATTTTGCAGTTTTGGCGAGAAAACGTAAATTTACGGTTTTGGCGGGAAAACGCGATTTTAAGGTTTTGACGAAAAATGTGATTTTGCGGTTTTGGCGGAAAACGTGATGTTGCCGATTTGACGGAAAACGTAATTTTGCACTTTTGACGAGAAAACGTAAATTTATTGTTTTGGCGAAAAACGCGATTTTACAGTTTTGGCGGGAAAACGTAAATTTACGGTTTTGACGGAAAAACACGATTTTACGGTTTTGGCAAAAAAACGCGATTTTACGTTTTTGGCGAAAAAGGCGATTTTGACACTTATTTTACAAAACCATAAAATTACGTTTTTCGGCCAAAACTGCAAAATCACGTTGATAGTTGTAAAATAAGTTAACATATGTAAAATAAATCGATAATTGTAAAATCAGTCAATAAATGTAAAATAAGTCAACATGTGTAAAATAAGTCTAGAGTTACGTAGAATAAGTCTATGGTTGTGTAAAATAAGTCAAAAGTTGTAAAATAAGTCAAAATAAATCAATAATTGTAAAATAAGTAAAGGATTGTGTAAAATAAGTCAATAATTGTAAAATAAGTAAACGATTGTGTAAAGTAAGTCAACAGTTGTAAAATAAGTCAACATTTCTAAAATAAGTCAATATTTGCAAAATAAGTAAACAATTGTATAAAAGTTGTAAAATAAGTTGACATTTGTAAAATAAGTCAACATTTGTAAAACAAGTAAACATGTGTAAAATAAATAGAAAATTGTAAAATAAGTCCATAGTTGTAAAATAAGTCAACATGTGTAAAATAAGTCAAGAATTTTGTAGAATAAATCAACGGTTGTGTAAAATAAGTCAAAAGTTGTGTAAAATAAGTCAACAGTTATAAAATAAATCAACAGTTGTAAAAGAAGTCAACGGTTGTTTAAAATAAGTTAACAATGGTAAAATAAGTTAACGGTTGTGTAAAATAAGTCAACAGTTGTAAAATAAGCCAATACTTGTAAAATAAGTCAACAGTTGTGTAAAATAAGTCAATAGTTGTAAAATAAGTTAACAGTTATAAAATAAGTCAAGAAGTGTAAAATAAGTCAACAGTTGTAAAATAAGTCAACAATTGTAAAATAATGCCTTGTTCGTTTTGCATACATATGCTAAACACTTTAGAATCTGTATCTAGATGCATCATCTGAATGCAAAATCTAAAATATCTGGATTTTTGAGATGTTCGAAAAAGTATAGTATGGATGCAAATTTTGCATCTAAAAAGAAAAAGACTAAAATACCCTTATATTAGAAACCTAACTAAAGTTATGATTATTATTCTTATTACATACTAATATTTTATATTTATTATTAAGATATCATATTTTCGTAAAATTGTAGTTTTCCATCAAAACTTGAAAATCGCGTTTTCCGTCAACACTGTAAAATCTCGTTTTTCTGCCAAATCCGAATATAGTGTTTTTCCACAAAACAACAAAATCACGTTTTTCGTCCAAAACTGTAAAATCGAGTTTTTCGCCCAAAACTGTAAAACTGTAAAATCGAGTTTTTCGCCAGAATTGTAAAATCGCGTTTTTCCGCCATAACTGTAAATTCACGTTTTCCCCGCCAAAACTACAAAATTACAGTTTTTCCGCCAAAACTGCAAAATCACGTTTTCCGATGCTCTAAATTTTTTTTTTCATTTTCTTACTTTTCGGATATTCGAACGTGTTTCGATTTTTGACAGATCATGACGATCGGCGATCAAGTGAGATCGTATGAACACTGTCGCCATGGATCATAATTGTTTATGGTCGTGATCATGATCGATTCGAATTGTTTCACTAACTCAACACTTTCAAAAAATTAACAAAACACGGAATAATAATTTTTTCCTTTTTTAAACATCAAATTTTCATTAAAAACACTTACTTAAACAGCAGATTTTCAATGCATTGATTCAGATTTACTTAATCCGATGTTCTGGTTTAGTCCGAACTTCATACACAACAAACCGAACCCGTTCGGTAAATGTACCGAACGTTTTACAAAGGACACCGAACGCATTCGGTAAAATCTCCGAACGTTATCTAAGCCACCGAACGTGTTCGGTTCCGTTCAAAAAACAAAGAATGACTGTTTTCTTTTCAAACCAAGAAAAGAAAAAACCAAAAACAACTAATGGGTCATAATTTATTTCCTATTCAAAACGCAAAGAGGAACCGTGAGGAAGGCTCTAATTTTTTTTTTCATTTTCTTACCTTTTGGATATTCGAACGTGTTTCGATTTTTGACAGATCATGACGATCGGCGATCAAGTGAGATCGTATGAACACTGTAGCCATGGATCATAATTGTTTATGGTCGTGATCATGATCGATTCGAATAGTTTCACTAACTCAACACTTTCAAAAAATTAACAAAACACGAAATAATAATTTTTCCCCTTTTTAAACATCAAATTCTCATTAAAAACACTTACTTAAACAGCAGATTTTCAATGCATTGATTCGGATTTACTTAATCCGATGTTCTGGTTTAGTCCGAACGTCATACATAACAAACCGAATCCGTTCGGTAAATTTACCGAACGTTTTACAAAGGAAACCGAACGCGTTCGGTAAAATCTCCGAACGTTATCTAAGCCACCGAACGTGTTCGATTCCGTTCAAAAAACAAAGAATGACTGTTTCCTTTTCAAACCAAGGAAAGAAAAAACCAAAAAACAACCAATGGGTCATAATTTACTTCCTATTCAAAACGTAAAAAGGAACCGTGAGGAAGACTCTAAAAAAAAAAATTCATTTTCTTACCTTTCGGATATTCGAACGTGTTTCGATTTTTGACATATCATGACGATCGGCGATCAAGTGAGATCATATGAACATTGTCGCCATGGATCATAATTGTTTATGGTCGTGATCATGATCGATTTGAATTGTTTCACTAACTCAACACTTTAAAAAAAATTAACAAAACACGGAATAATAATTTTTTCCCTTTTTAAACATCAAATTTTCATTAAAAACACTTAATTAAACAGCAGATTTTCAATGCATTGATTCGGATTTACTTATTCCGATGTTCTGGTTTTGTCTGAACGTCATACACAACAAACCGAACTCGTTCGGTAAATTTATCGAACGTTTTAAAAAGGAAACCGAACGCGTTCGGTAAAATCTCCGAAAGTTATCTAAGCCACCGAACGTGCTCGGTTCCGTTCAAAAAACAAAGAGTGACTGTTTTCTTTTCAAACCAAGGAAAGAAAAAACCAAAAAACAACCAATGGGTCATAATTTATTTCCTATTCAAAACGCAAAAAGGAACCGTGAGGAAGGCTCTAAATTTTTATTTTCATTTTCTTACATTTCGGATATTCGAACGTGTTTCGATTTTTGACAGATCATGACTATCGGCGATCAAGTGAGATCGTATGAACATTGTCGCCATGGATCATAATTGTTTATGGTCGTGATCATGATCGATTCGAATTGTTTCACTAACTCAACACTTGAAAAAAAGTAACAAAACACGGAATACTAATTTTCTCCCTTTTTAAAAATCAAATTTTCATTAAAAACACTTACTTAAACAGCAGATTTTCAATGCATTGATTTCGGATTTACTTAATCCGATGTTCTGGTTTTGTCCGAACGTCATACACAACAAACCGAACCTGTTCGGTAAATTTATCGAACGTTTTACAAAGGAAACCGAACGCGTTCGGTAAAATCTCCGAGAGTTATTTAAGCCACCGAACGTGTTCGGTTCCGTTCAAAAAACAAAGAATGACTGTTTCCTTTTCAAACCAAGGAAAGAAAAAACCAAAAAACATACCATGGGTCATAATTTATTTCCTATTCAAAACGCAAAAAGCAACCGTGAGGAAGGCTCTAAATTTTTTTTGTCATTTTCTTACCTTTCGGATATTCAAACGTGTTTCGATTTTTGACAGATCATGACGATCGGCGATCAAGTTAGATCTTATGAACACTATCTCCATGTATCATAATTGTTTATGGTCGTGATCATGATCGATTCGAATTGTTTCACTAACTCAACACTTTAAAAAAAACAACCAATGGGTCTAAAAAAAAATTTCATTTTCTTACCTTTCGGATATTCGAACGTGTTTCGATTTTTGACAGATCATGACGATCGGCGATCAAGTGAGATCGTATGAACACTGTCGCCATGGATCATAATTGTTTATGGTCGTGATCATGATCGATTCAAATTGTTTCAGTAACTCAACACTTTCAAAAATTAACAAAACACGTAATAATAATTTTTTCCCTTTTTAAACATCAAATTTTCTTTAAAAACACTTACTTAAACAACAGATTTTCAATGCATTGATTCGGATTTACTTAATCCGATGTTCTGGTTTAGTCCGAACGTCATACACAACAAACTGAACACGTTCGGTAAATTTACCGAATGTGTTTCAAAGGAAACTGAACACATACGTTAAAATCTCCGAACGTTATCTAAGCCACCGAACGTGTTCGGTTCCGTTCAAAAAACAGAGAATGACTGTTTCCTTTTCAAACCAAGGAAAGAAAAAACCAAAAAACAACAATTGGGTCATAATTTATTTCCTATTCAAAACGCAAAAAGGAACCGTGAGGAAGGCTCTAATTTTTTTTTTCATTTTCTTACCTTTCGGATATTCGAACGTGTTTCGATTTTTCACAGATCATGACGATCGGTGATCAAGTGAGATCTTATGAACATTGTCTCCATGTATCATAATTGTTTATGGTCGTGATCATGATCGATTCGAATTGTTTCACTAACTCAACACTTTAAAAAAAAACAACCAATGGGTCTAAAAAAAAATTTCATTTTCTTACCTTTTGGATATTCGAACGTGTTTCGATTTTTGACAGATCATGACGATCGGCGATCAAGTGAGATCGTATGAACACTGTCGCCATGGATCATAATTGTTTATGGTCGTGATCATGATCTATTCAAATTGTTTCAGTAACTCAACACTTTCAAAAATTAACAAAACACGTAATAATAATTTTTTCCCTTTTTAAACATCAAATTTTCTTTAAAAACACTTACTTAAACAACAGATTTTCAATGCATTGATTCGGATTTACTTAATCCGATGTTCTGGTTTAGTCCGAACGTCATACACAACAAACTGAACACGTTCGGTAAATTTACCGAATGTGTTTCAAAGGAAACTGNTTGTATGCAAAAACGAACTATTCTTTATTTTACAACTGTTGACTTATTACACAACTATTGACTTATTTTACAAATATTAATTTAATTTACAATTGTTGACTTATTTTACAACTATTGGCTTATTTTACAACTTTTGACTTATTTTACAACTCTTGACTTATTTTACACAACTGTTGTAGTTTTGGCGGAAAACGTGATTTTGCAGTTTTGGCGAAAAAACATAAATTTACGGTTTTGGCGGGAAAACGCGATTTTACGGTTTTGACGAAAAACGTGATTTTGCGGTTTTGGCGGAAAACGTGATGTTGCCGTTTTGACGGAAAACGTAATTTTGCACTTTTGACGGGAAAACGTAAATTTACTATTTTGGCGAAAAAACACGATTTTACGGTTTTGGAGGAAAAATGTAAATTTACGGTTTTGACGGGAAAACGCGATTTTACGGTTTTGGCAAAAAACGCGATTTTAAGTTTTTGGCGAAAAAGGCGATTTTGACACTTATTTTACAAAACCATAAAATTGTTTTTTTCTTCCAAAACTGCAAAATCACGTTGATAGTTGTAAAATAAGTTAACATATGTAAAATAAATCGATAATTGTAAAATCAGTCAATAAATGTAAAATAAGTCAACATGTGTAAAATAAGTCTAGAGTTACGTAGAATAAGTCAACGGTTGTGTAAAATAAGTCAATAGTTGTAAAATAAGTCAAAATAAATCAATAATTGTAAAATAAGTAAAGGATTGTGTAAAATAAGTCAATAATTGTAAAATAAGTAAACGATTGTGTAAAGTAAGTCAACAGTTGTAAAATAAGTAAACATTTCTAAAATAAGTCAATATTTGCAAAATAAGTAAACAATTGTATAAAAGTTGTAAAATAAGTTGATATTTGTAAAATAAGTCAACATTTGTAAAACAAGTCAACATGTGTAAAATAAATAGAAAATTGTAAAATAAGTTCATAGTTGTAAAATAAGTCAACATGTGTAAAATAAGTCAATAATTTTGTAGAATAAATCAACGGTTGTGTAAAATAAGTCAAAAGTTGTGTAAAATAAGTCAATAGTTATAAATAAATCAACAGTTGTAAAATAAGTCAACGGTTGTATAAAATAAGTTAGCAATTGTAAAATAAGTCAATGGTTGTGTAAAATAAGTCAACAGTTGTAAAATAAGTCAATACTTGTAAAATAAGTCAACCGTTGTGTAAAATAAGTCAACAGTTGTAAAATAAGTCAAGAAGTGTAAAATAAGTCAATAGTTGTAAAATAAGTCAACAATTATAAATTAATGCCTTTTTCGTTTTGCATACATATGCTAAACACTTTAGAATATGTATCTAGATGCTTCATGTGAATGCAAAATCTAAAATATCCGGATTTTTGAGATGTTCGAAAAAGTATAGTATGGATGCAAATTTTGCATCTAAAAAAAAAAGACTAAAATATCCTTATAATAGAAACCTAACTAAAGTTATGATTATTATTCTTATTACATACTAATATTTTATATTTATTATTAAGATATCATAATTTCGTAAAATTGTAGTTTTTCATCAAAACTTGAAAATCGCGTTTTCTGTCAACACTGCAAAATCACGTTTTTCTGCCAAATCCGAATATAGTGTTTTTCCACAAAACAACAAAATCACGTTTTTCGCCCAAAACTGTAAAATCGCGTTTTTCGCTAAAACCGTAAAATAGAATTTTTCGCTAAAACTTTAAAATCGAGTTTTTCGCAAGAATTGTAAAATCTCGTTTTTCCTGCATAACTGTAAATTTACGTTTTCCCCGCCAAAACTACAAAATTACATTTTTTCCGCCAAAACTGCAAAATCATGTTTTCCGATGTCCTCAATTAGTCCGAACGTCATACACAACAAACAGAACCCGTTCGGTAAAGTTACTGAACGTTTAACAAAGGAAACCGAATGCTTTCGGTAAAATCCCTGAACGTTATCTAACAACCCGAACGTGTTCGGTTCCGTTCAAAAAACAAAGAATGACTATTTCCTTTCCAAACCAAGGAAAGAAAAAACCAAAAAATAAACCAATGGGTCATTAATTTCCTATTCAAAACGCAAAAAGAAACCGTGAGGAAGGCTCTAAAAAATTTTTCATTTTCTTACCTTTCGGATATTCGAACGTGTTTCGATTTTTGACAGAACATGATGATAGGCGATCAAGAGAGATCGTATGAGCACTGTCTCCATGGATCATAATTGTTTATGGTCGTGATCATGAGCGATTCGAATTGTTTCAGTAACTCAACACTTTCAAAAATTAACAAAACACGAAATAATAATTTTTTCCCTTTTTAAACATCAAATTTTCATTTAAAACACTTACTTAAACAGTAGATTTTTAATGCATTGATTCGGATTTACTAAATCCGATGTTCTGGTTTAGTCCGAACGTCATACACAACAAAAAGAACCCGTTCGGTAAATGTACCGAACGTTTTACAAAGGAAACCGAACGCGTTCGGTAAAATCTCCAAACGTTATCTAATCCACCGAACGTGTTCGGTTCCGTTCAAGAAACAAAGAATGACTGTTTCTTTTTCAAACCAAGAAAAGAAAAAACCAAAAAACAAACCAATGGGTCATAATTTATTTCCTATTCAAAACGCAAAACGGAACCGTGAGGAAGGCTCTAAACAAAAATTTCATTTTCTTACCTTTCGGATATTCGAACGTGTTACGATTTTTGACAGATCATGACGATCGGCGATCAAGTGAGATCGTATTAAATCAAACACGTTCAAAGCAAATGAATTTTTTTTTGTCAGTGTCTTGGTCACTGTTCCTTTTTGCGGTTTAAAAAGAAAATAAATTATAAACCTTTGATTTGTTAATTTTTGAAAGTGTTGATAGTCATTTTTGATTTTTTGATTGGAACCGAACACGTTCGGCTGGGTTAGATAACGTTTGGACATTTTACCGAACGCGTTCGGTTTTGGTCACGGTTCCTTTTTGTGGTTTAAAATTGAAATAAAATATAAACCCTTGCTTTGTTAATTTTTGAAAGTGTTAATAGTCATTTTTTGTTTTTTGATTGGAACAGAACACGTTCGGCTGGGTTAGATAACGTTTGGACATTTAACCGAACGCGTTCGGTTTTAAGTAGATAACGTTCGGTAATTTTACTGAACGGGTTCGTTTTTTTTGTTTTTCGTTCGGAATAAACCAGAACATCGGATTAAGTAAACCCGAATCAAGATATTGAAAACCTGCTGTTTAAGTAAGTGTTTTTTTAATGAAATTTGTTGTTTAAAAAGAAAAAAAAATTAGTATCCCGTGTTTTGTTAATTTTTGAAAGTGTTGAGATGCTGAAACAATTCGAATCGATCCTGCTCACAACCAGAAACAATTATGATCGATGACAACATTGTTCATACTATCTCACTTTATCACCGATCATCATTATCGGTTATAAATCAAACACGTTCGAATCAAATGAATTTTTTTTTGTCAGTGCCTTGCTCACGGTTCCTTTTTGCGCTTTAAAAAGAAAATAAATTATAAACCATTGATTTGTTAATTTTTGAAAGTGTTGATAGTCATTTTTGGTTTTTTGATTGGAACCGAACACGTTCGGCTTGGTTAGATAACGTTTGGACATTTTACCGAACGCGTTCGGTTTTAAATAGATAACGTTCGGTATTTTTACCGAACGGGTTCGGTTTTTTTATATTTCGTTCGAACTAAACTAGAACATCGGATTAAGTAAACCCGAATCAAGATATTGAAAATCTGCTGTTTAAGTAAGTGTTTTTTAATGAAAATTGCTATTTAAAAAGAAAAATAAAATTAGTATCCCGTGTTTTGTTAATTTTTGAAAGTGTTGAGTTGCTGACACAATTTGAATCAATCATGCGCACAACCAGAAACAATTATAATCGATGACAACATTGTTCATACTATCTCACTTGATCACCGATCATCATTATCGGTCATAAATCAAACAAGTTCGAAGCAAATGAATTTTTTTATTGTCAGTGCCTTGCTCACGGTTCCTTTTTGCCGTTTAAAAAGAAAATAAATTATAAACCATTGATTTGTTAATTTTTGAAAGTGTTGATAGTCATTTTTGGTTTTTTGATTGGAACCGAACACGTTCGGCTGGGTTAGATAACGTTTGGACATTTTACCGAACGCGTTCGATTTTAATTAGATAACGTTCTCTGATTTTACCGTACGGGTTCGGTTTTTTTCTATTTCGTTCGGACTTAACATAAGTTAATATTTGTAAAATAAGTCAATAATTGTGTAATAAGTCAACGGTTGTGTAAAATAAGTTAATACAGATGCTCGATGCAAATGCTAATATTTATATTTATTATTAAAATATCATATTTTCGACAAAATTGTAGTTTTCCAACAAAATTTGAAAATCGCATTTTTCGTTAAAACTGCAAAATCGCGTTTTTCTGTCAAATTCGAAAAATAGTGTTTTTTTCACAAAACCGCAAAATCAAATTTTTTGCCCAAACCCGTATAATCGCGTTTTTCGCCAAAACCGTAAAATCGCGTTTTCCTGCCAAAACCGTAAATTTTACGTTTTTTCGCCAAAACTGCAAAATTACGTTTTCCGCCAAAACTGCCAAATCACGTTTTCCACAAAATCACGTTTTCCGCAAAATCGCATTTTTCACCAAAACTGTAAAATCGCGTTATCCCGTCAAAACCGTAAAACTGTGTTTTCCCGCCAAAACCGTAAATTTACGTTTTTCCGTCAAATTTGCAAAATTACGTTTTTCCATCAAAACTGCCAAATCACGTTTTCTGCATAAAATTAGAATTGTTGACTTATTTTACAACTGTTGACTTATTTGACACAACTGTTGACTAATTTTACAACTGTTGACTTATTTTACAATTGTTGACTTATTTTATAACTGTTCACTTATTTTACACAACTTTGACTTATTTTACACAACCGTAAACTTATTCTACATAACTCTTGACTTATTTTACACATGTTGACTTATTTTACAACTATCAACTTATTTGAAAATCCTCGATTTATTTTACACATGTTGACTTATTTTACAACTAATGACTTATTTTACTCAATCGTTAACTTAATTTACAACTGTTGACTTATTTTACAATTGTAGACTTATTTTTCAACTGTTGACTTATTTTACAACTATTGACTTATTTTATACAACTGTTAACTTATTCTACATAACTTTTGACTTATTTTACACATGTTTACTTATTTTACAACTATTAATTTATTTTACAATAATCGATTTATTTTACACTTGTTGACTTATTTTACAACTGTTGACTTATTTTATAACTGTTGACTTATTTTACACAACCAATGACTTATTCCACATAACTCATGACGTATATTACACATGTTGACTTATTTTACATCTATCAACGTTATTTTGCAGTTTTGGTAGAAAAACGTAATTTTTCAGTTTTGGCGGGAAACATAATTTTATGATTTTGCAAGAAAACGTGATTTTGCGATTTTGGCGGAAAACGCAATATTATGGTTTTGCGGAAAATCATGATTTTGCGGTTTTCGCGGAAAAATGCGATTTTGCGGTTTTCGCTGAAAACGTGATTTTGTAGTTTTGGCGTAAAAACATAAATTTACGGTTTTGTCGGGAAAACACGATTTTACAGTTTTGGCGAAAAATGCAATTTTGCGGTTTTGGCGAAAAACACGATTTTACCGTTTTGGGCGTAAAATTGTTGACTTATTACACAACTATTGACTTATTAAACAACTATTGACTTATTTTCCAAATATTAACTTATTTTACAACTGTCAACTTATTTTACAACAATTGGATTATATTACAACTGTTGACTTATTTTACAACTATTGACTTATTTCACACAATCGTTGACTTATTTTACTACTATTTACTTATTTTACAACTTTTAACTTATTTTACACAACCGTTTACTTATTTTACAATGGTTGACTTATTTTATAACTTTTCACTTATTTTACAACTATTTACTTGTTTTACACAATCGTTGACTTATTTTACAAATGTTGACTTATTTTACACAACTGTTGACTTATTACACAACTATTGACTTATTTTACAAATATTAGCTTATTTTACAAATGTTGACTTATTTTACACAATCGTCGACTTATTTTACAACTGTTGACCTATTTTACAACTGTTGACCTATTTTACACAATCGTTGACTTATTTTACAATCGTTGACTTATTTTACAATTGTTGACTTATTACACAACTAGTGACTTATTTTGCATAACTGTTGACTTATTTTACATAATCGTTGACTTATTCTACATAACTCTAGACTTATTTTACACATGTTGTCTTATTTTACAACTATCGACTTATTTTACAACTATCGACTTATTTTACACATGTTGACTTATTTTATAAATGTTGACTTATTTTACAACCGTTGACTTATTTTACAACCGTTGACTTATTTTACACAACTTTTGACTTATTTTACAATTGTTCATTTATTATACAATTGTTGCTTATTTTACAAATATTAACTTATTTTACAACTGTTTATTTATCATACAATTGTTGACTTATTTTACAAATATTAACGTATTTTACAAGTGTTAACTTATTTTACAACTATTCACTTATTATACAATTGATGACCTATTTAACACCTCCTAACTTCTTTTACACATGTTTACTTATTTTACACAACTTTAACTTATTTTACAATTGTTGACTTATTTTACAAATGTTGACTTATTTTTCAACCGTTGACTTATTTTACGACTGTTAACTTATTTTACAACTGTTGACTTATTTTACAACTGTTGACTTATTTTACACAACCAATCATTTATTCTACATAACTCATGACTTATTTTACACATGTTGACTTATTTTACAACTTTTGACTTACTTTACATCTATTAACGTTATTTTTGCAGTTTTGGTAGAAAAACGTAATTTTCAGTTTTGGTAGAAAAACGAAATTTTTCAGTTTTGGCGGGAAACATAATTTTATGATTTGCGAAAAAACGTGATTTTGCGATTTTGGCGAAAAACGCAATATTATGTTTTTGCTGAAAGCATTATTTTGCGGTTTTAGCAAAAAAACGCGATTTTGCGGTTTTCCCAGAAAACGTGATTTTGCAGTTTTGGCAAAATACGTAATTTTGCAGTTTTGGCGGAAAAACATAAATTTGCGCTTTTGTCGGGAAAACACGACTTTACAATTTTGGCAAAAAATGTGATTTTAGGTTTTGGGCGTAAAATTGTTGACTTATTACACAACTATTGACTTATTAAACAACTATTGACTTATTTTACAAATATTAACTTATTTTACAACTGTCGACTTATTTTACAACAATTGAATTATATTACAACTGTTGACTTATTTTACAACTGTTGACTTATTTTACAACTATTGACTTATTTTACACAATCGTTGACTTATTTTACAACTCTTTACTTATTTTACAACTTTTAACTTATTTTACACAACTGTTGACTTATTTTACAACGGTTGACTTATTTTACAACTTTTCACTTATTTTACAACTATTGACTTATTTTACATAACCGTTGACTTATTTTACAAATGTTGACTTATTTTACACAACTGTTGACTTATTACACAACTATTGACTTATTTTACAAATATTATCTTTTTTACAACTGTTGACTTATTTTACACAATCGTTGACTAATTTTACAACTGTTGACTTGTTTTACACAATCTTTGACTTATTTTACAACTATTGACTTATTTTACAATTGTTGACTTATTACACAACTAGTGACTTATTTTACACAACTGTTGACTTATTTTACACAATCGTTGACTTATTCTACATAACTCTTGACTTATTTTACACATGTTGACTTATTTTACAATTATCGACTTATTTTACAATTCTCAATTTATTTTACACATGTTGACTTATTTTACAACCGTTGACTTATTTTACACAACCGTTGACTTATTTTACCATTGTTCATTTATTATACAATTGTTACTTATTTTACAAATATTAACTTATTTTACAACTGTTTATTTATCATACAATTGTTGACTTATTTTACAAATATTGATGTATTTTACAAGTGTTAACTTATTTTACAACTATTCACTTATTATACAATTGGTGACCTATTTAACACCTCCTAACTTCTTTTACACATGTTTACTTGTTTTACACAACTTTTAACTTATTTTACAATTGTTGACTTATTTTATAACCGTTGATTTATTTTAGAAATGTTGACTTATTTTACAAGTGTTGACTTATTTTACAAATGTTGACTTATTTTATAATTGTTGACTTATTTTACACATGCTGAATTATTTTACAACTTTTAACTTATTTTACAACTGTGGACTTTATTTTGTAATTGTTAACTTATTTAACGCATGTGGGCTTATTTTAAAAATATTGACTTATTTTACACTTGTTGACTTATTTAATAACTTTCGATTTATTTTATAAATTTTGAATTAGGCCATATTCGTTTATGTAGTTGTATGTTACATTTGGATGCTGCATTAAACGCTGCATCTGGATGTTGCATTGAACGCTGCATCTGCATGTTGTATTTAAATATTGTTCATTTTTATTCTGATTTTTACATCCACATATTGCATCTGAAAGTTAATTTATTTGTTTCTGATTTTAAAACAGCATCTAGATACAACTAATTGAAAAATATTAAAAAGACATCATTTTGTTTGAAAAAGGAATTAATAACTATCATATTTAAATTTTAGAGCTCTAAAAATAATAATATAAATTTTAGCAAAAAATTAAGGAAAAATGCACTTTGCGGTTTTGTGATTTTCGTGAGAAATTACAGTTTTATGTTTTTGGCAGGAAATGCGGTTTTGTGGTTTTAACAAGAAAATGTGATTTTCCTGTTTTGGCAGAAAAACGCGATTATGCAATTTTGGCAGAAAAACGCGATTATGCGGTTTTGGCAGAAAAACGCGATTATGCGGTTTTGGCAGAAAAACGCGATTTTGAAGTTTTGGCAGGAAAACGTGATTTTGAGGTTTTGGCGGAAAAACACGATTATGCGGGAAAACGTGATTTTGCGATTTTGGCGGAAAACACAATTTTATGGTTTTGTGGGAAAACATGATTTTGAGGTTCTGTCGGGAAAACGCGATTTTGCGGTTTTGGTGAAAACGTGTTTTTGCAGTTTTGGCGGCAAAACGTAATTTTGCAGTAATGTAATTTTATGGTTTTGCGGAAAAACGTAATTTCGCGATTTTGGCAAAAACACTATTTTATGGTTTTGCGAGAAAACGTGATTTTGCGGTTTTAGCGGAAAACATAATTTTGCAGTTTTGGCGGGAAACATAATTTTATGGTTTTGGGAAAAACATAATTTTGCGATTTTGGCAGAAAACGCAATTTTATGGTTTTGCGAAAAAATATGATTTTGCGGTTTTGGCGGAAAAAATACGATTTTATGGTATTGGCGGAAAACACGATTTTCCGGTATTGGCGAAAAACACGATTTTCTGGTAATTGGCGGAAAACACGATTTTCGGTATTGGCGGAAAACACGATTTTCCGATTTTGGCGAAAAAACGTCTGCAGTTTTGGCGAGAAAACATAAATTTATGGTTTTGGCGGGAAAACATGATTTTACGGTATTGGCGAAAAACGCGATTTTACGATTTTGGGCGAAAACATGATTTACTAGTTTTGATGAAAAATTACAATTTTACAAAAAATATTTTAATAATAAATATAAATTTTTTTTTTTTGTCAACAAATATAAAATATTAGTATGTAATAAGAATGATAAGCGTAATTTTAGTTATGTTTATATTATAAAAATATTTTAGTCTTTTTGTTTTTACATCTCAAAAATCCAATTTTTCGGATACAGATTTAAAAGTGTTTAAACAAGTAACATTTGATCATCCAGAGAACAAGATCTTATTTGTTTGCTGTGGTTTTGTATACTACTGATTGGATCCATCTATTTGTGAATCACTTCAGTTTGTTACAAATATTATAGTACCAAACTTATTCGACTGATTAATGAGACACAAAATCTGCGGTTGCAACGAGTTACAGACACAGAGAACGGTTGAACAATGAGGCAACGCAGAAATAATGAAAACTCCAAGACCAGTTGAGAAATGAGTTTTTGACCATCGATGGAAGAGAAAAGCGTTTCCCCTCCCCCCCCCCCCCCCCCCNTTAAAAAATTATATTTTAAAAATTAATTTATTGTAAACATAATACATTTGGTAAAGCCTAAAATATATTGGAAATGTTTGATAGAATCTGAAAATAACAAGGTGAGAAACTTAGTAGAGACTCTTTTGCTGGTCATCAAATGTTGCAAGTTCATGAAAAAAAGAAAAAGACTTCAATAATTCTATATGAGAGTGAGTTTGGAAGAACATTACCGATAGCATCACAAAACCACCAGCATTTTCAATCCGTTCACGCTCAGTCACTTTGATCAGGTTCAGAGTCGGTATGATTATATGCATCAGCTGGAAACACAAAGTTTCTACTTGCAAATCAAGTCCTCTTGAACAAACAAGGGCGAACACCCAATAGCTCACGCCGCTCGATCTCTCTGCACCTCTCCTGCAAGAGGTGTACTTCTCTCAGTTAATAAAAACATAAAATCTTACGAAATGGACTCGAGAAAGCAGAAGTTATCGATGTACCTGTGAGAAGAAGCAACAAAGAATCTACTGGACTTGCGAGGAATGATATCGTTTGGGTAACTCTTTCCAAACATTCTCTACTCTGCCAAGCATAAACAGATCAAGATCACTAAGCTGCTGACCAGAATGTACTCAAAAGACAATCTACGTTACGAAGAATAGCAAGCAATAGAAACACAAAACCATCATACAGTAGATGATGATGTCCCCACTCACTCCCCACAAATACTTTATCCGGTAAATGTGTTGGATGATAACCATAACGTGGCAGAGAGCCACAAAGTATCATCCATCTTTAAGAAGTGGGAATTAAGCAATGGCAACAACATATTGATATAACTGCATTTGTAAAAGTAAATCTTCTAACTTTCAACCCAACTGGATCGCGCACACATTTTTTTCTTTCATCTTGTTCTGTGATTCTAAATTAGGAGAACTCTAGGATCAAAGATTTGGGACTGGATAAATGACACTGTCTTTACAAGCAATACCTATCGAACATAATCTTCTTGAATGTCACAAGTTAAGAACCTGATAAAAGGGAAACGGAAAAAGTTTAAGAAATTTTACCAAGTAGGGAGGATCCGCAACGATTATATGGAAGCAATGTTTCAGCTGCAATGGCAGATCTTCTGGTTCGTTGTAATCATAAAACGTAAATTCACTTCCATATCTCTCGAATCTCATATCGTACTCCAGCAATTGCACCTTGAGACTCGGATCCCTTTTCTGACCCAATCACAAATCAAACCCGGAACACATCAATATCAGCAGCAGCAACAACAAACGTATCGATATTTAGCAAAACGGATTCGATACAAACAAATCCAGGGACTGATCTATTAGTAGTACCTTGAGATAAACATAGAGAGTCGGACAAGCGATGCAAGCGACTCGACAGCCTGAGAATCTACTGGAGAGAGTGGCCACTTCCTCAGCTACAGTCTCTGCGGTTTCAGGTTGGTACCAGAACTGGCTGAGTCTCCAATCTTCCGTAACCAGCTCCACTTTCTCGGAATCATCTTCTCCGGCGACGGAAGATGACGACGGCGGCGTGCTGGCGACTGTCTTGTTCTGGTCGGCTAGAAATTCCTGCAGCGCCGCCAATGCTTGAGAGCTCAACACTAGCGGATCGTCATCTTCTACATCTCCGTCTCGCGGAGCTGAAACTTCACCGTTTAGTTTCTTGAGCTCATCTTCTCCTTCCATTGCGTTTCAGAGTCGTCGGATACCTCGGAAAGGAGAGGACTTAACGGAGACGGCCAAATGATTGATTGTGTAGGGATTAGGGTTTTGATCCTGCTTGCGTTGATAAACGCCGTCAATATAAACTGGAGGGAAGCAAAACTGTGTCGTTTTGGTTGTACCTGCCAAATTTAGGAGAAACTGGGAAGCCAGCAAAAAAATTACAGTGCGATCGTAAAAGCTCTCTATGTTTAGTAGTTAGAAGGAAAAAAAAAACAGAGGATTCTATTTTTCTCCCCGCCAATGGAACATTCGCATTGATAGATTGAGATTTGATGAGAATCTCTTATTCAGAAATTGCCGCCATTATCGTTCTCTCTCACGTTCCCATCTAATCCTAGACACCAACCCCCCCATTCAAGAGTTTTCGCACGCTTTTCTCCTCATTTCCACTTTTTCGGATTCCTCTTTGGCTCTGTTGTTTTCTTCCATTAAAGTACCTATCTTCTGTCTCATTTCGTCTCATGGGTTCTGTTTGACTCGCATTTTTATCCGAGGTCTGTTTCCTCTTGACCCATTTTTTATCATCTCCTGAAATACAGAGCTTAAGAATCTCGTACTTTTGGGTGAATGTTACATGATTCGTACATGCAATTACTTGATTTTTTTAGAAAAGGCAAAGCATGAAAATTTGAAAAATTGGAGTTCGTTATGTGTGTTTGATTGGTGATGATCGTATTGTGTTCGATGTAATGTCTCAGTGGTGGTATTTGAATATCTGACATTTTCAGGGGCGTAGCAAGGAAAATCTTGAATCTGGTTTCGACTGAAAATGGGTTTGTATTCGTGAAAACTTCTATCATTCTCCTTTCTTTTTTTTTGGCTTGTTAATAATGGAGCCAAAAACATTTGATTTGGAATACATTTTCTGTCTTTTTTTTCCTGCAGAAACGAAGACCATTCTTCGATCGATCAGCTTTAATGACAATGACTCGGATTCAACCATCACTGAAACACCTGAAACTAAAAAAACGCTATACAACAGATCCCTTAGCGTCAAAGGGACACAGCGATCTAGAGTTTCTCCAGGAGAGGTGGAGAACATTTTTTCTGGGAAACCTTTAACTTTTATGAAAGAAGATGACAGATATAAAATGCGAAGATGGAAACCTTATTCCGAAAACGATATTGGAAACGAATTTTTAGCGTTATTAGGTGACGGAAGATACCAAGCTGCATTAAAGTTGCAGAAGGTTTACAGAAGCTTTCGAACCAGAAGAAGGCTAGCTGATTGTGCTGTAGTCGTTGAGCAAAGATGGTTCGTAGAGCTATAATTGTTGGTATTTTATTTATAGAGAGAATATAATTATGTGTTTAGTAACTTAATGGAATTTGCAGGTGGAAAGTACTTGACTTTGCTGAACTTAAAAGAAGTTCTATATCGTTTTTTGAAATTGAGAAGCAAGAGACTGCAGTTTCACGCTGGTCTAGAGCAAGAACAAGAGCAGCTAAGGTAATATTAAACACATCAAACATGTTGGCCTCATGCACCCATTTTCTTCCCTTGCTTTAATCTTTAACCAATGGTTTGGCAATTTCTAACCTTAGGTGGGTAAAGGCTTGTCAAAAGACGAGAAAGCTAGGAAGTTGGCTTTACAGCACTGGCTTGAGGCAGTAAGAGAACTCTTGTACCATTTGTCTTTTTCTGTGGCGATAAGTTTTGTGTAAAGCCATATGCGATCTTAATTCTCTAGCTTAACAGATCGATCCTCGACATCGCTATGGCCACAATCTGCAATTCTATTATCATACTTGGCTCCACTGTGACAGTAAACAACCCTTTTTCTATTGGTAGGTTTGCTATTACACAATCAATAGTGTGACAGTATCAGGAATACATACATTTTACGAGCTAACATCCAATTTTGGACATGTAGGCTTGACATAGGACAAGGAAAAGAATTAAACCACGAAAAATGTCCAAGATCGAAACTTTACCAACAAAGCATCAAGTATCTTGGTCCGGTGAGTTTTCCCCTCTAGTTACTGTGCTTGGTAGACCAATTAAGAGGAACTTCAGATTTTCTCCTCAGCCAAACTTGGTTTGCCAATTTTTTTTTTTTTTGAAAAACAAATACTCTTGCAATGTTATTGACATGCTAAAAAAATCTATTTTTGGTAATGCTTTAATCTTTCTTACGAACAGACTGAAAGAGAGGCATATGAAGTGGTAATTGAGGATGGGAAACTAATCTATAAGCAGAGTAGGATAGTTCTCGACACAAAAGAAGGTCCTCCAGATGCAAAGTGGATTTTTGTCCTAAGCGTGTCTAAGATATTATATGCTGGAATGAAGAAAAAGGGAAACTTTCAACATTCGAGTTTTCTGGCTGGAGGAGCTACATTATCTGCTGGAAGGATTGTGGTTGACGATGGCGTCCTTAAGGTAAAAAATAGAGAATGTTTCTTGGGTTGTTCCTCGTATATTCTTATGCAAAAGAAGAGAAGTAACTCTCTGTGTTAAGTTTGAGTTCTTCGGGTGATATTTTCAGGCAGTTTGGCCTCACAGTGGACATTATCTTCCAACAGAAGAGAATTTTCAGGCGTTCATGTCGTTTCTTAGGGAGAACAATGTAGACCTCACCAATGTAAAGGTAAATCCGTTCCAGTCTGAGTTTTAAGTTATCAACTTTTCATAGTTTTTGGATCTGGTTTTGTGCGTTTAGGCTATATTGATTCACGCAATTACAGAGACTTTCTTTTTCATTTTCTGCAGAAGAGCCCAGATGAAGAAGATGGAGAAACCCATCACAAGGTCAAGAGAATGCCTTCAAGAATCAAAGAGACCGAAGAAGAGCCATGTGACTTTGTGGACGCTGAGACCGGTGAAAGTCCAAACGGTAAACCCAACAATCATCCAGAGCTACACACATTAACAAGGTTCAATTCAAAACTTTCAAGACCGGAGATTCCCAAGGAAGATAACAAGATGATTGAGGATGATCAGGATGGTGAAGAAGAAGAAGAAGAACCTGAAACCCCTTCAGAGCAAGGGTATGAGACAGCAGAAGAGACGTTCATAGCTGAAGAAGAGTTCACATTCCCAAAATCGAACCTGTTTGATGAAGACATTGAAGAATACGAGAAGCCTGTCCCGAAGGAGAAGATAATGAAACGGATAGATTCACACAAGGGAATAAAATCTTACCAGTTAGCTGAGAGGCTACATTCGAGATGGAGTACTGGTGCAGGCCCTAGAATCAGTTGTATGAGAGATTACCCTTCAGAGCTTCAATTTAGGGTTCTTGAACAAGCTCAACTATCTCCAAGAGCTTCAAACTCTTGCAACCCATCTCCTTTTGCCCCAGTTAGATCACGAGGAACAAGTCTTGGGAGAAGTCCTTTGGCTCAAGAACTTGAGATGCTATAGGTCTATATATGTAAATGAAGCAGATGCTCATGTGATGAAGTGACCGGCTTGATTATTTTTTGGTTACGCAAGGTGCAGAGTAAGGCTTAAATGAACAATGGTCTTCTTATGTGTTCCTTATTCTTCTTGTCACCTTTCCATTATTTTATTTCTTCATATTTTTGGCGTGTGATTATTTTGTAATTCATTGATTGAATCATATAAAGTTGTCCTATTAATGTTTTTAGTAATCATCCTAAACCGACTATCTGTTAGGAAATTCTAAACAAATTAAAAATCCGTAGGAGCTGGTTCGATTTATGTGGTTCGAATTACTAAAGTACCCTCTTTTTTTTGAGAAACCACCAAAAGACCGAACCCTAATTCGTGTTCTTCTCATCGTCTCACGTTTATTATTTAGCTTTTGCGACATCAACTATTAGATTTGGAGCTGCGCTCAAATTTGTCATTGGTAATAATTCCTCCAGGTGAGTTCTTCTTCTCCATTCGTTTGAAGCACACTGTATTGATCTGTATTGATCTTTCTTTTTTTATTGTCGACCACTGTATTGATCTGATGTGAGGAAGAACATGGCAACTTTTAATTTTGGTGATTGTCCCCAATTGATTGTTGTGCCGCGAGTAGTTTTGAGGAGATAATAATCGATTTTTCCTTGAAAATAGCTGTTGTTCAATTTGTTATTGCTTTGATTGTAGTTTTGAGGAGATACAAAACATAACTGTGAAAAGCAAACACATATGAATTCTAAATCATCGGAAATTGTGAATTAATCTCTGTTTGTGGCTTCCGTTGTCAATTTTTTTTTCTGTCTTGCTACTTGAAACTCTTTGAATTGCCTTATTAATGTGATTTTTGTTTCTCTGTTTGTCTCTTGTTCCACTGAGATTGAGATTGGCTAGACTCTCGATTTACTTTATTTTTTCAGCTAGCTTATTTTGCTGTCTTTTGTGGGATGTAGGTTCTCCTTGCTTCCATTGCCTAACGTTTACATCTCCAGCTAAGAAAGATGTCGAAGTTCTTTGCTCAGGTTTCTCTCGAACCTTGTAACTTTCCGATAACTTCTTTAGTACGGTCTATTGGCTTGCCCTATTGGTTTTACTAACTTAGCTTTCTTATCGTACCTTGTTCACCAGACTGGAAGTGACAGTGAATATGAGAGTGACGTCTCGGAAGAGGCGGAAGAGGTCCAAGATACCAATGCTGGTGGTGCCTCACGTTATCTTCCAGGTGCCAGTGATAGTGACGACGAAGATCTCCGTAAACGTGTTGTTCAGCCAGCCAAAGACAAACGTTTTGAGGAGATGGTCCATACCGCGGAGCAGATGAAGAATGCCATGAATATCAATGATTGGGTTAGTCTACAAGAGAACTTTGATAAGATTAACAAGCAGCTGGAAAAAGTTATGAGGCTTACAGAGGCTGTGAAGGCTCCAGTCTTGTACATCAAAACCCTTGTGATGTTGGAGGACTTCTTAAATGAAACTCTGGCCAACAAGGAAGCAAAGAAAAAGATGAGCACCAGTAACTCCAAGGCATTGAATTCAATGAAACAGAGATTGAAGAAGAACAATAAGCTGTATGAAGAGGATATTAATAGATATAGGGAGTCTCCAGAAACCGAGGAAGTGAAGGAATCAGAGGATGAAGATGAAGATGAAGATGATGAAGATGAGGAGGGTGAGTTTGAGGAAGATGCTAATGTGGAGGCTGAGTCTGAAGAGGAGGAAGATAACAGTAGAGGTGATCCCTCTTGGGAGAAGATGCTACGCAAGAAAGATAAGGAGTTGTATAAGAAAGATCCTAAAGAGATGACATGGGATTGGGTCAACCAAAAATTCAAAGAAGTTGTGGCTGCCCGTGGCAAGAAGGGAACTTCTCGATTTGAACTGGTTGATCAGCTTACACACCTGACAATGATTGCCAAAACTCCAGCACAAAAGCTTCAAATCTTGTTCAGTGTTATTTCGGCACAGTTTGATGTGAATCCTGGTCTCAGCGGACACATGCCTATCAATGTGTGGAAGAAGTGTGTGAATAACATGCTTACGATACTGGACATTCTTGTCAAATATGATAACATCGTTGTCGATGATACGGTTGAGCCTGATGAGAATGAAACTTCAAAACCAGAAGATCATGATGGAACAATTCGGGTCTGGGGAAACCTTGTTGCATTCGTGGAGAGGATAGACAGTGAATTTTTCAAGAGTTTGCAGAGCATAGATCCTCATACTCGTGAGTATGTGGAGAGATTGAGAGATGAGCCGATGTTCTTAGCTCTTGCTCAAAACATCCAGGACTACTTTGAGCGGTCTGGTAACTGTAAAGCTGCGGCAAAGGTGGCCTTAAGACAAGCTGAGTTAATTTACTACAAGCATCAGGAAGTTTATGATGCCATGAGGAAACTGGCTGAGCAGGTGGTAGAAGAAGAAGAAGAAGATAGTGACGAGCCCAAAGAGGAGACTGGACCTCCTTCTTCGTTCATTGTTGTTCCAGAGATTGTTCCTCGTAAGCCTACCTTCCCAGAGAGTAGTCGAGCTATGATGGATGTACTCGTCTCCCTTATTTACAAATATGGAGATGAACGGACTAAAGCCCGCGCTATGTTATGTGATATTTATCACTATGCTCTAGTGGACAAGTTTGTTACAGCTAAGGATCTGTTGCTGATGAGTCACATGCAAGACAATATTCAGCACATGGACATCTCAACCCAGATCCTTTTTAACAGATCCATGGCACAGCTTGGTCTCTGCGCGTTCCGGGTTGGAATGATTAACGAGGCTCACAACTGCCTCTCCGAGCTGTATTCTGGTCAAAGGGTGCGGGAGTTGCTTGCTCAAGGTGTCTCTCAAAGTCGATACCACGAGAAGACTCCTGAACAGGTACATATTTTTGTTTGTATCACATAGTATTTTCTGTTGCATCTCAGGTTCATTGAACTTTCATCTCCGTAGCATAAGATTCTTCTTTGTTCCTTGTAGTGAGGAAGGAAGTTCAATATTGTATGTAGTTTTACTTGTCTCAGTTGAGGTTTTTAGTTTTCTGTTTGAGGAATAGTTTAATTCCATGAATTTTTGCCATTTTTTGTGTTTGTGTTAATAGACAAAACTCTTTCGCTTGAATTGAGGTTTCATGGTGTTTCATCATCAGACTACTTTAAAAAATGGAGCTAACTGTTTACATCCTTTTGGTCTCACCAGGAAAGATTGGAGAGGAGACGACAGATGCCGTATCACATGCACATAAGCCTTGAGCTTCTCGAAGCTGTTCATCTCATTTGTGCCATGCTACTAGAGGTCCCTAACATGGCAGCCAATTCTCACGATGCCAGACGCAAGGTGATTAGCAAGAATTTCCGTCGCCTGCTCGAGGTCAGCGAGAGGCAAGCATTCACTGCTCCTCCTGAGAACGTCCGTGATCATGTCATGGCAGCAACCCGAGCTCTCACCAAAGGAGACTTCCAAAAGGCTTTTGAGGTATTGAACTCGCTTGATGTTTGGAAAATGCTTAAGAATCGGGAAGCCATCCTTGATATGGTGAAGGATAGGATCAAAGAGGAGGCTTTGAGGACTTACCTCTTCACATACTCTGCATCTTACGAGTCCCTAAGTCTAGATCAGCTTGCCAAGATGTTTGATCTCTCTGAGAACCAAGTCCACAGCATCGTGAGCAAGATGATGATCAATGAAGAACTCCTTGCAAGCTGGGACCAGCCTACACGTTGCATCGTCTTCCATGATGTCCAGCACAACAGGCTGCAAACCTTGGCTTTCCAGTTAACAGAGAAACTTGCTGTTCTTGCAGAGAGCAACGAAAGGGCAATGGAGGCTAGGACCGGTGGTGGCGGTCTGGATTTGAGCTCAAGGAGAAGAGACAACAATCAGGACTATGCAGGAGGAGCAGGTGGTGGAAAGTGGCAAGACAACATGACTTACACCCAAGGAAGACAAGGTTACAATGGCGGTGCTAGATCTGGTTACGGTGGTAACAGATCATCTGGGCATGGTGGTCAGTCAAGAGAGTGGTCAGGTCAGAACCGAGGGACTGGTGGGTATGCAGGAAGAGGTGGAACAGGGAACAGAGGAATGCAGATGGATGGCACGAGCCGTATGGTAAGTCTTAACCGAGGCGTTCGTACATAGACTTACTTCAGGTACCCTACTAAAAGCCAAAGGAGGAGAGAAATCATAAGACTTTGTTTCTTCAACTGTTTTAAGATCAGGAAACCTTTTTTGGTTCTACTTTTTATTCTGTTTTGGTGTTATCTCGTTTGTTGTCGTAAGAGATTTTATTTGATCTCATTGGAGGAAACCAATAGATGTTGTCCCTTCTCTTCTACCTGGAAATGGGCGTTTTTGGTATTTTTGATTATGTTATGAACTGCTGCTCTTTTTTATGCTATGAATTTGTTGAGCAGTGATGAGAAATGAAATGGCATTGGCGTAGATCTTTATTCTTATAGAAGAGACGATTAAAATAGAATGTTGTTGATTTGGTGAGAGTTAATGAGTTATGTTTTCCCTCTAAAAAGCGGCTGAATAGCGGAATCAACGGTAACAATACAGTAAAAATACAAATAGTACAAGGGATGGTCAAGCTGGTATTATTGTGTGATGTCTTAAGAGTTTGTATTTCTGTTCAACATTGAACACTCTCCAGCTTTCTCCAAACTCTTTGGACAAGACCAGCTTCAGAGCATCCACACCTTCTGCTCAAGCTCCATCCATCTATTTTCCACAGATAACACAAGCACACAGAGAATCATAACTCCATTTCCTTGTGTTGATATATAAAACCACACTATTGTTTCAATGTTCAATGTCACTTACCCGTTCACGAGCTGGCTTGCTGAATTCCTGCAACAAGAACGCCTTTGGGTCCATTTGTCCTGGAGGCCTTCCGATTCCTTACCAATGTTGGATAACAATAATATCTTCCATTTAGAATCAAAGATGTTCATGAGGTAGAGAAAATGTTAAGACCAATTAAACCAACCGATTATTAGCCTTGCAAATTCCTTGTTGCCGCGGAAATGGTACATTACGCTTTTTAACCTGAGAAAAAATAAACTAATCCAAGTGCATATCATGATGGTGAATTATACATATTATATGATACATGACCGCCTAATTCGATTTATTCTCTGATACTTGAAGGAAAAAAACTGTTACCCGTTGTGACATCCATGGCCTCCTTTTTCTTGAAGACGAAGAACACCACATGGCAATTGCGTGTCGTCATGCACCTACAAACACAAAACAACTCAGGCTAACAAATGTTTTTTGGTGAAACAAGTCGTAAGGACTAGAAAGTGTAAGAGGATTACCACAAGAACACGATTAAGAGGTAACTTGTGTCTTGTAATAAGCCGCAAGAGGTCCACTCTGACAGATGTAAAGAGAAGTGCCAGTTACTACCACAAATCAACCAAATCTACAAAATGGAAGCTACATTATTGCTTTAAAAAAAACGAGTGAGTGAACGGACACAGCTGATTTAATTGGCAAGCAGTATATTTTTTTTTATGACCATGTAATAATCAATGGAAGCTTCTCATCTCATCAGGCCTCTTACATGTAAATGATGTTCAAGAATATGTGTGTTCAAACAGACAACATGAATCAGTCGGACCTTGATCTCACAATTTCAGATGCCATAATCTACACAAAGTTTCAAAACGTCATAACAGGAAGATCACCAACGAAACCTGAGAGGGCATCACACAAAATTTCAACACCAAACACAAAAGAGGATGATAAATTCAAGAAATCATTCACTCCATACCTTGTCCCATTATAGCCTTAAATTTTACAACATTCATCTCAATGCCCACAGATTCAGCAAAAAAATCTATCATTTCGAACCCAATCTGCCAAATTAAGAACAGGCTTTGAGAATCAGACTTGTTTATAACTGAAAACACATTTGGGGGTACATTACATTGTGTTTAGTCCCTTTGTACTTGTCCCCGGGATTGCCCAATCCCAGAAACAGCCATGGCCGATGAACGGAAGTGCAGTAGCAACGCCGTGACAGTCTACTACCCAGCATAGCTCTCAATCAAGCTTGGCAAACTTCTCCGACTCTAAAATCCCTAAACACCCTATTTCCTCCAATCTGGAACCAGATAGAATAATACACATCCAGATTGTTAGTGTTAACACAGGACTCCAAATTCGACAATTTTCTGTCTGAAATTTTCAACACAGAAGCTGTCTGATGCTATATTCAATGTTCCAAAGGTCGATCAAGAGATGAAAAGAGCGAACCAGAGAACGACGATTCACAATTTTATTTGGAAATTAAATTTCACTAAATTAAAACTCTAAAATATTAACCATTTGTATATGCGTCATTGCGTCAACCTTTCAACGATTTTATTATCTTTATCCAAAATGTAAGTTTGATACACAATTAATTTGCCATTTTGGAGTTGAGACTTGAGAGTGGCAATTCTCGAGACATTTCAGGCACTGGCAAATTTTAAGAATAATCAACCACCATTAGAAAGGAAATTAAAAATAAATAAAGGAAATTGACTAAATTTTCGTTGACTAAAGTCACGTTGACCTCACTTTGAGAAAGTGGTGGCTCAAAACTGGTGGCTATGAAATTTTCCTAATAACTTGGTCTCTCAATCTTTTTCCTTTCATCAAAATCAAAAATCTTACTATATTTATTCTGTGCTCTCTCTCTCTCTGCCAGCGAACATCCGTCGGAGCACCTCACTGTACGGCCCGAGAGACATCCCACGAGGATAAATTGGATAATTAGTCGTGTAATTCTGTTTTATTAGGTTCTTGAGTTTGAAAGTTGAAACCCAGAAATTCTACTGCCCCTCAAATTTTTCTACTCCATTTTATCGATTCTCTCTCTCCTCTTACTTGAGGGAGGGAAAAAAAAGAGGAGGAAGGAAGAAGAAGATTCTAGCAAGATCAATGGAAGGCCCAGGGACGTGGCAACGTTTGGTCCTCGTGGGTATTGTGACATGGATCTGTCTTTCTAGGTATCTGAAATTGACCCATAAATTTAGATCTCTTCTACAACCATGGGTCGCTCGTCAAGTCGTCGGTGGTGTTCCTCTCATTCTCGAGATCCAGGTGCCTAATTAGCCATAACCAAACAGCTCTAAATAGTAGAACCTAAACTTCATTGACTTTGATTTGGGGATCAATAAAATATTGGAAATTGTTTTGCAGAAACATCAGAATGGAGTGATGGATGCTATCTTCTCAGGGCTATCATGTGTTGTCTCAGTACCCTTTTATACTGCTTTCTTGCCTTTGCTCTTCTGGGTAACTTTTCTAAATTTCTTCACCATTGAAGTTGGAAACTTTGGTCTTAGATACGGCCTTGGATATGATTGTAACCTTAAACTTTACTCACTATTGCAGAGTGGACACGGTAGATTGGCTAGGCAGATGACTCTATTGATAGCATTCTGTGATTACTTGGGAAACTGCATAAAGGTATTAACTTTTGGGTGTTCTATATAACGCATTCTCTTTAGTTTAATAAGTTTAAAACAAGGAACTTTGGGTTTATACAGTCTTCTGTATTCAGGATGTGGTATCAGCTCCTCGTCCTAGCTGCCCGCCAGTTAGAAGGATTACTGCCACAAAAGATGAGGAAGACAATGCAATGGAATATGGCTTGCCTTCTTCTCATACTTTAAACACTGTTTGTTTATCCGGGTACGTTGTTATCCGCAAACTCTTTACCCCCCGTTTGTTGTAGAGACTCCTAGTTATTTCGTAGCTAGTAACCCTTGCTCTTGGTATACCAATGCCGTGAGAAGATAAAATCAGCTAAAATGCTGTAACCGGGATGCTATAGAATCCCATAGTTGACAGTGGGATCAAATGATGCTTACTGATAGTTGTTTATTCGGATAAATATGAAGCATTTAGTGTAATCTGTTTTTCATGTTGTGAAGCAAATGTTGTTGTGGGTATAGAGGTTTTTAACACTTGCCTCCTTATTGGTTGGTGTTTCAGATATCTGTTACATTATGTGTTATCCTCTTCTGGACACGAAAATGCGTCTATCCAATACTATGGATTTGCCCTTGCTTGTCTGTTGGTAGCCCTAATTGCCTTCGGTAAGATCAAACACATACCAGAGAAATGCACATACGTATTCGATTCCTCAATTGACATCACTGTTTTTCTTCCTAGGAAGGATTTACTTGGGTATGCATAGTGTGGTTGATATCATCGCTGGTCTTGCCATAGGAGTCTTGATTCTTGGTCTTTGGCTTGCCGTCAACGAAAAAATCGATGATTTCATTACCTCAAAACAGAGCGGTAAGCATCATTGCTCCTACTTTCACAAATGCTTCCACTTGCAAACACCGAATAACAGAGAAGCCATGACTTCTCTGTTGATTGTGCAGTTAGCACCTTCTGGACTGCTCTTAGTTTCTTGTTGCTCTTTGCTTATCCGACCCCCGAGCACCCAACTCCAAGCTACGAGTATCACACTGCTTTCAACGGGGTTGCGCTAGGAATTGTAAGCAATCAAGAAATGTTATATAGTGCAAATGTGTTGATGGTTTTTTTCAGACAATGGCTTGAATTGGTGGTTTTACTTGTCTAAGGTGACTGGAGTTCAGCAAACATACAGCCAATTCCACCATGAAGGAGCTCCACGAATCTTCTCACCCGAGCTTCCGGTTTCAGCCTACCTTGGGAGAGTCATGGTGGGGATTCCGACGATACTCTTTGTGAAATTCTGCAGTAAATCCCTTGCAAAATGGATCCTACCGACAGTATCCAACGCACTTGGGATTCCAATAAGATCCAGCACATACATTCCCAAGCTCAAGCTCGATAAAGAATATGCAAATGCGAAGAAGACGGACGAAATTAAGATCTCAGTTGGTTATTTACAGAAACTGTGCGAGTTCTTGAACCAGGACTCGTTTGATATTGACACCGGTATAAGGTTCTTGCAATACGCAGGCCTTGCCTGGTCTGTCGTTGATCTTGTTCCTTCCCTATTCACTTACATTAACTTGTAGAGTACAGCGTCATTGTCTGGTATTATAAAATCTTACATGCCACTGTGACCATATACAATGTCTCCATTGTTGTGGCAAAGAACTTCATATTCGTCATGTGACTCATGTTTATATCAAAAGGGTGCAAAAGCAGAAATTGAAGGGAAGAATTGCATAAAAATTAAATCAAAATAATAATATCTCACAAGAAACAGATTCTGGTGCAGAAGGGAACTGAATAAGTTCAGCCAAACACAGATGTTCATGGGGGTTCCAAAGTTCATTGACCTCGTTGCCTATATTACACTATTCCACGGGAGAGGGCTAATTTAAAGAAAAAGCAACCTGGGGCACAAATGCGTTTGAACCAAATGGAATAAGCAGAGATCTTCAAAAACCAACAACCGGACTTTGCAGCTGAGAGGAGGTGACTTGTGTTGTTTATAGGAAGTAGTCGGGTGTCCTTCGGGTCACATCTGGTTCTCCTCTCCTCGGGGCTGGTTCAAACTGTTTCACAATTTAGAATTTGTTAATTCTTATTCTTTCTTTCTTTCGCAGAGGTCATAATGTAGATTATTGGACATAGTTTGCGAAATATACCTGAATGAAGGTGTGGTTCCTGCAGTCATCAACCTCAAGAATGGAGGCCATGTTTCCACACCGATAGCAATAGTTTGGTGCACTGAAAATAGTAACCACCTTTTGCTCCTGTCGATGGGGAATATAAAATAGACATAGTGAGCAAAAGATTCTCAGGTTTGGCTAATCTATGGAAGGAAGATGAGTTTGATTGAATTACGTGTGCCCAGTTAAATCCATCCATAACCAGCTGATGCGCTCGAGCGATCAGCTTTAAGTTGTTAGTGTGGTTGAATTGTTCGGAGATGTCCTATGGGGAAAAAAAAGTGAATTACACACTTGTTTGGAACAAAAAAAAATAAAAGAAAAAAGAGATTCAGGACAGCTTCTGAAACTGAGGCTTTGTAATTCAATACCTGGCCAAATGTATATCCGGCACCACGGGGAGAGATTCCCCAGCCACATCTGTCATCCGGATCAGACCATAATAAGTCACACATAGGCCCTTCATGCGGAACTTCTTGAACTCGATCAAAGTTCCTAATGTTGTCAAGGGTCTCGATAGATGGTGACAATCCACCGTGAAGGCAGAATATTTCCGACTCCACCTGCAAACAAGGTCATGACATGGATAACCTCATTATTTGATGAAAACTAAAACTCTTAGAAAAAAATTCTTTATTTTTATTTAATTATTTTTTTTTAAAAAGATTGTCTACTCTTCGCTCTAGAGAGTATGGGTAGGAAATACGCTAACTCACGCACAAGCAAGCATCAGAAAAGCCAATCTTTTGATTATATCGACTATTGAGTGTGCCAAAACAGACAATGGATCATCTATAGGAGCAAGTTATCATAACTCCCGTGAGTTCCAATGAATTAAATTGCAAAAAGATGTCCGGTATAAGTACTAACCAAAGCCGTCAATGGGAAATAGTCAAAGAGGTCTGTAAATATTTTCCAAACGTTCGCATTGCCATACCTGCAAGTAGAAGCAAGCTTTGTTACGAAAATTGCAAAGGAATAACAAAAAAGACTTTCATACAGGCGTAAGAAAACAAAAATACAAGCGGAATCAATATTTTTTATTAGCATTAACAAACATCTAAAGTGTGAAAAATCCCACTGAGAAGTGAGAACAGTCAAATAAGTAAAGTAATTATAAGCCGGAAGGTTAACCCAAACTTGCCAAGACTAGAGAAAAGAAATAAATGAATGAAATTCTCCCAAGAACAAACATTAGCAGCAATAACGAAACCAAAAGGACGCGCAGAGTATTAGTGGAAAAAAATGCTATCATGAGATGAACATAGTGAGTTATCAGCTTATACAACATAAAGATGTACACCAGGAGACTCACTTTCGCAGACATTCATCATAAAATCCATAAACCTGAGTGATCTGCCAGAACAAAAAGACAATGTAGTAAACCTTGAGTCAGATAAAAAATTAGGAAAACGTATTTATAAAATGGTCTCATCTTAGATTTCAATTACAGAAAACAAAGGAACTATGTCAGTACTGTATACCGCAGAAGGTGAGCGTACAAGCACAGACAAATCAACTAACTTATAAAGTAAGTTTACCTGGCGACTTTCATGGTTTCCTCTAAGAATAGTGATTCGCTGAGGATATCGTACTTTCAAGCCAACTAGCAGCTGGAAATGGAATAGGAAATAAAGAAAGAGTATCAGCATGACTTCATATTCAAACCCAGATAAGTAAATCTAACAAACATACCTAGACGTTAAGGAGATAAAATATCTAATACAACAAGACGAGATGTCTTTCTACTAGGAAATCAGTAAATTCTTATTGAACAAAAAAGAAGTCTGCAGATAGTATAAGCATAGTACCGTTACAGTTTCAACAGAATAATATCCACGGTCGACATAGTCTCCCATAAACAGATAGTTGGTATCAGGGCACTGCAAAGAAAATAAGATGAACATTCATAAGGTTTTGTAAAAGCCGATGCCAAATGGACGATCAGAAATTAGATCCAGTACAACTTCCAAATATAACCCGAGTAAGGCTCCAAATAATTATAATTATTCAGAGAGCACCCACTTAGACTTTCTATTCCTCTTCTATTCCTCACCCAAATCTAATAATTTTTAAAAAACATGGATGCTGAATGAAAAAACAAAACTTGCATCTTCATGTCCATTGTGCATTTCAGTAAGTATTATAGATGTTACCTTTCCCCCTATACGGAAAAGCTCTGCAAGATCATGGAACTGTCCATGAATATCACCGCATATTGTCACGGGGCTTTTGACAGGCTGCATGCAGGAACAAGAAAAAAACTCTTACTTAAACCAAACAAAATGAATGTGTGCTTAAAATGAATTCAGGCTAGTTACACAGTCTACCACATGGGAATTATGATTACCAAGAGATGCAAGATCAAGAACTAACCTGAACGTTGCTTTCATCCATCAAGATCTCCTTAGCTTTCTCGCATAATGCTCTCACCTAAGAAATAAAGCAATACTACACATGATAAGTGCATCTTTCACCTCTTTTACCTACTAAAGAGATACAGTACTAATATCCAGAATCAAAAACATAGCATAAAAATGTCGAAGTAGAGACACCAATTTGACACAATCAGCAAACAGAAAGATCATTTACAGCCAAAATGACCTTTTTACAAATAGCGATCAGCTTTCCCTCGACATTAGCTCCAGAAGGTCTTTCTATCGAGTTGTAGTAACCTCTCTCTCACACCAGCAAAAGCTGTTTTCATTTTTCTATCTTTTTACCCAGTTGAAATTCCAGTAATGCATCTAACTGATGAGATTTAATATTGTAAATCACCTATTCAAAATGATAATTTTGCTGTGGGTCAGGCCAACCCACACTACAAGGGATATCAAAATGCAAGTGAATCACCTATTCAAAACCCTTTTATCTTGAAATGATACAGAAAAATCCAATTTTTTTTCAACCCATCAAAAACTGACGTGAGAAACACCCGCGAGAATATACACATACGTCGACCTCTACCAATTTCAGAAGATCTTCTCGACAAATCAAACATCAAATCGGATAAACGCATACTCGCAGAAAACAAAAACAAAAACAAAAACAAAACCTTTAATTCGAAACAAAATCAGAGATCCAATCATCGATACTGTCCAAGTTCACCCCGAAAACTAAAATTCGGATCCAATTTAAGCGACGAAAAGAAGAAAGGGTTATGTAACACAATCGCAGGCACCTGTTGCTCGGAGAGAGGCTTGCACTGCATGAGCTGCGAGATCTGCTCATCCAGATCGAGGGTTGAGTCCGTCGGAGTCGAATTCGCGCCCATCTTTTTGCTACTGCGTCTTCGTACTTTCCCCTCTAGTCGGATCCGGAAGACAGATCAGAAACCAGGACAAGGTTTCCAGATTAGGGGCAGCCCTAACCCTAAATTGGATGGATTCTGCGTATTCTTCGCTTTTCTCTCTCGCTTCGTGTGCAGTGAGAGGAAATCGAAATGAGAGGGGCGCGTGAAGAAAAAGGCGAGTGGGTTTGTAGCTTTCGAGCCGTGTGTATTAGAAATTTACTATAATAACCTTTACTCTTTTGAGATCTAAATTTTGAAAGAGACGTGGTAAATTTAGAGGAAGACGATGATAAAATCTGTTAATATTTTTCTCTGTGTTCGTTACTGTTCAATACTAAGGTTTTTGTGAAAACGAATACTACAATAATTTTGAGTTATGATGATAAAAGTGTCCTCTATCGATTTCATAGCTTTACATGATCAATGATCATAAACTCAGCTCAACTTTGAAGTTGAACCCTTAACCAATATCGTCCTTGTCTNATGGATTCTGCGTATTCTTCGCTTCTCTCTCGCTTCGTGTGCAGTGAGAGGAAATCGAAATGAGAGGGGCGCGTGAAGAAAGGGGCGAGTGGGTTTGTAGCTTTCGAGCCGTGTGTATTAGAAATTTACTATAATAACCTTTACTCTTTTTGAGATCTAAATTTTGAAAGAGACGTGGTAAATTTAGAGGAAGACGATGATACAATCTGTTAATCTGTTAATTTTGTGTTTGTTACTGTTCATTACTAAGGTTTTTGTGAAAACGAATACAATAATTTTGAGTTATGATGATAAAAGTATCGATAGTGTCCTCTATCGATTTCATAGCTTTACATGATCAATGATCATAAACTCAGCTCAACTTTGAACCCTTAATTAACCAATATCGTCCTTGTCTTTGACAACAACGGTACATAGACAATTTCTTGGCCCTTTGTCTATTTTTCCTTTGAGTTTGTTGCAGCATGTTGAGTTTGAAGTTTTAGTTTTGCTAGTGACAAGGAGAAGACAAGAGTAGAGATCAAACGTGGAATCCTCACATCCTTTTTATGCCCTGGTTCAGTTACCATCTCAAACCAAGAAACTAACAGTATTTGCTAGTAATATACAGAGAATCAACATTTGTCAATTTTTTTTATTGTAATAAATGAATTTATGCTACAAAGTAAGAACATAAAATGGCTTTTTATTACCATCTACACATTTGTTTATATTTCTCTGTTTTTCCTTTTGTTTGATCAAACAGACTTGTTTCTTGTTCACATATGTTTCCCTCCTAAGTTGGATAATCAGAATTCCTTTTTTTTGGTGTGCAGAGGATAATCAGAATTCTAAATCTGCAAGAAACTTGATTAAATGTTCAAATAATGACTAGTTGTAGTTATCGGAGAGTTTTTCTTTTTGTTAAAGAAGTTATCGGAGAGTTGCATAAATATTTACAAGTTCTTCACATGGTAAAAGTGTAGTAACATGTCATTGCTACGCAAACTTCAACCACTTACAAATGAGCTTTTGAGATTTATTCTCGAGTGAAGTGGTTGTAAAATGTTAACTACAATAAACACAAAATTAGTTTCGTAAAAAGCAAAACGTGAAATATAATTATATGAATAGAAAATAATAAAATTATCATCTTATTCATCTTCTATTTTTCCTCGATTGCTTATTTCTTTTCCTATAGTCCCATTTCCATTGATTTTTGACATTTTTCTTCGTATAATAAAAAATGACGAGAATTTGATGGGGGGGTGCACTATTCTCCGTTTCATGACTGTGTGGGCGATGAAGAGACTGAGATTACACATATCTCTTTGTCGAATATGAGAAGCTGAAATACACATAAGTATCTCTTTTTATTTGTGCCACATAATTATGAAATATTATTTCAATATTGTCTCATTATGTAAAACTTGTAAAAACTCTTATTTATAGTTTAATTAAACAGGAGTCTATAACCATTCCACAACTACATGTTACTACAGATTAGAGAAAAAGTTTGGCAATTTTCTGTGAGTGTAAAATTATTATCAACCTAAGAATGAAGTAGTATGGCATTTGGGCGAACAAGAGTTAAAAAAATTTTTGGCTCGGATCTCTTGTTGGGAGGGGAGCGTGAACGTGACCACCTTGGTCGGAATGGGAATTGACAGTATCTGACAATGTGTCCTGACTATTCATATATTCATTGTATGTCGAAATTTTTTGAGTTGCAATCTTGGCCATATATAGTGGCCATCTTTGCCACAGTTAAAGCAGACAAATATGAAATGGAGCATAAGTTGTAGATGATTGACCAACACGACGAGTGTTTCTGTTACCATAACACTCGTTTCCATAATGATCGAAACCATCATATCGAGGATCATTTTCACCCATTTCCCAAACAAATCGACTTAACTAAGAACAAGAGTAAAAAAAACTCTAAGAAACGGAGGTCACAAATCTTCTTCCCAAAATCCACATTCCAAGAAACACACAAATCCCCATTATTGAAAACTTGAATTGTTATTATTTAATTAAGTTAGAATACAATCAATTCTATCGAAGAGCTTGTATGTTTTTTTATAAATAAAATTTTAAGAGCAACCTCAATGGTAACATCCATGTATTAATAATAAAATAATAATATTTTTGTGTTTTTATTTAAGATTTATTAGACACTTATCTTATGTTTAAGACACTCAAATTAATTTTTTATTCACTTATATTTATAAGTTATTTTAGTTTAGATCTCCTAAGTTGTGCATTGGGGTTGATCTCTTAAAATATCTAAAATAAAAATAAAAACAAGCTCATCTCATATCCCCTCATATTTGCTGCGTAGGTCATTAGAAGAATAATAATTAAAAAAAAAGTAAACATCTTCTATTTTCTCGCGTTGTGTCCGATCCAAAAGAAAAACAAGGAATTTAGGGTTTTTCTCTCCCCCGAGCTTTTCCGTTGGGTGAACGACTACCGTTGAATTGATTTTTCTTCGACTCGATTCTTGAGGTTCTTTCTCTATATCCTCCCCTTTGTGTTTCCGCGCACGTATCTCTCGATTTCGAGTCATCAGATTCCCAGATTTTTTTCTCTTCGTTGTTTGATAGATTTGATTGGGATTTTGGGGTTTCCCGTTTCCAGCTTACGGAGTTCGATACCCAGCTGCTATTTGATTTCTTGGATTTCGTTTCTCTGCTAACTAGACCTAATTGGAATTTGCCAGGTTCCTTATTTTCGCGGATAAGAACGATACAAGTAACCGGAGCAGCTGCAATCGTTTCCTTCTTTCGTTGCAAGCTTTTCTAGATTTTTAGGACGTCACAAATTCCTCCAGTTATGAGTGCATCATGGGCAGATGTGGCTGATTCAGAGAAGGCCGGTTCCAGGGCAAAACCTGCTTACGTTCCCCCACATCTACGGAACAGGCAATCAGAGCCTGTTGCTCCTTTGCCAGATAATGATCGTGCAGGGTATGCTGTTCAACCGGCTGGGTCTCGCTGGGCTCCTCCCGGTGGTGGTGGTGCTGCTGCTGCCGGCGGCGGTGGCGGTGGCCCTGGCTATAGGACTGATGTAGGGCGTCCCGGCTATGGTTATGGTGGACGAGGAGGAGTAGGTGGTGGTGGTGGTGGTGGCTGGAACAACAGAAGTGGAGGGTGGGACCGTAAGGAACGTGAAGTAAATCCATTTGGAGATGATGCTGATGTTGAGCCCGTCTTTACCGAGCAGGAGAACACGGGCATTAATTTTGATGCCTATGAAGATATTCCAATTGAGACCAGTGGGGGAGACGTGCCTCCTCCTGTTAACACATTTGCAGACATTGATCTTGGGGAGGCTTTGAATCTGAACATCCGGAGGTGCAAATACGTGAAGCCAACACCCGTTCAGCGTCATGCCATTCCAATACTTCTCGCACAGAGGGATTTGATGGCCTGTGCTCAGACAGGGTCTGGGAAGACAGCTGCTTTTTGCTTTCCAATAATTAGTGGAATCATGAGAGACCAGCATGTACAGAGACCCCGTGGTTCACGGACGGTTTACCCTCTTGCAGTCATCCTCTCACCAACAAGGGAGCTGGCATGCCAGGTAACATTGAGAATCTACTCGTTCCCTCATAGAGTGAGTTTGTACTGAAAAAATCATGTGTATTTTGTATACGCGTTTCTCATTCTGTGGTTGTTTGGCAGATACATGATGAAGCCAAAAAATTCTCCTACCAAACTGGTGTGAAGGTGGTGGTTGCTTATGGAGGAACACCTATTAACCAGCAGGTAATTGTCGTGCACATATAGTTTTTTCTTGGTTTTCAGTTTTTTTTTGGTTATTGCTACATGCTCATATCACTGTTTTCTGTTTTACGTATTAGCAGCTTATACTTACTGATTTTGGTTCTACTAGCTCTTTCCTTCCTAATGCCAGTATGCTGTGTTGAAAATTGTTTTAATTTTGATGTCAACAATGCATAATTAATCTCGTACCTTAGAAACTTTTTTTCTATGCTATTTAACATTGCCATTTCGTTTGGATCATCATTACATGATATGCAGAAGCATTGGAGTTATTTTTCGTTGCATGTGTTAGTCAATCAGTTTTCAAGCATCGATTTGTTGATCGCATCGTTAATTGTTTGTACAGCTCAGAGAACTCGAGAGGGGAGTTGATATCCTTGTGGCAACTCCTGGCCGGTTAAATGATTTGTTAGAGAGAGCTAGAGTCTCAATGCAGATGATTAAATTTTTAGCTCTTGATGAGGCGGACAGGATGCTGGACATGGGGTTTGAACCACAAATTAGAAAGATTGTTGAACAGATGGACATGCCTCCACGTGGGGTGAGACAGACAATGTTGTTTAGTGCTACATTTCCAAGGGAGATCCAGGTTAGTTTTACTTTTCCACTGTTTCCTTTTCTTGCTCTTAAATTCTATCTAGTGAAGTAGCATGGTATGGAGAGCTTAATCTGTCAAAGGATAGCAGCGTTCTTCCCTTTATATCTGTATATCATGATGGTGAACTTTGAATCTTTGATGGTTTAGTTTTAGACAGGCAAAGAGGCCAAATGCCTTATTAGTGTTAGATTTCGTATGTGAGAACAGCTGCATAATATTCAGCACAAGAATGTTTGGTTCTTAACGTTTTTATTAATACCTGCATATTTGTTTCTTGTACAGAGACTCGCAGCTGATTTTCTGTCGAACTATATATTTTTGGCTGTGGGAAGGGTGGGTTCAAGCACTGACTTAATTTCCCAAAGGGTTGAGTTTGTTCATGATTCTGATAAGAGAAGCCATCTCATGGACCTGCTACATGCGCAGAGAGAGAATGGCATCCACGACAAGGTGATCGATAGTTACCATCTGTTGTTTACTTATTTAAGATTTATTATCATGTCACATGGATCATAATTTGTCACGCTCTGACTAATACTGTCTTTTCTTCTCTTTTCATACACAGCAATCATTGACATTGGTTTTTGTGGAGACAAAGAGAGGAGCTGACTCTTTGGAAAATTGGTTGTGCATGAATGAGTTTCCAGCTACCTCCATTCACGGCGATAGAACACAACAGGTTCGTTGATTGTTTGAAGTTGAATTCCATTAATGTAAATGTGAACTTCAAACCTTGCTATTGTGAAGTAGTATATATACTTCTCTCCAACTAAAGCTGAAACCAAACTGGATGATATTGGTGAAATGAACTCTTTCAAGTTCATCATCATGAAGTTTGTTATCTGTTGACTAAATCTGACTAACTTGTTTGTGTTGTTATGCATTTAAAGGAAAGAGAAGTGGCACTGAGGTCATTCAAAAGTGGGAGGACACCCATTTTGGTTGCAACAGACGTGGCAGCACGTGGTCTTGACATTCCACATGTGGCTCATGTAGTGAACTTTGATCTACCAAATGACATTGATGACTATGTTCACCGTATCGGACGAACAGGACGTGCAGGCAAATCTGGAGTAGCAACCGCCTTCTTCAACGAGAACAATACATCAATGGCTAGGCCTCTCGCTGAGCTGATGCAAGAAGCCAATCAAGAGGTGCCTGAGTGGCTCACACGATACGCTTCACGTGCTTCATTTGGTGGTGCTAAAAAACGCTCCGGTGGTCGGTTTGGTGGGCGTGACTTCAGAAGGGAAGGAGGCTCTTTCAGTAGAGGCGGAGGCGGTGGCGGTGGCGGTGGTAGTGACTACTATGGCGGAGGAGGGTATGGTGGCGGTGGGTACGGTGGTGGTCCAAGTGGTGGGTACGGTGGTGGTCCAAGTGGTGGGTATGGAGCAGGAGTGACCAGTGCTTGGGATTAGCCGATTAAGGCTTCCCAAATTTTCGTCCTTTTAACCTGACTATTTTGTTTCTGTCTCTTCTACATTCACAAGAGAGCACATGTTATTTGCCCTTTTACCTATGAGATCTCTCATTCAAGAGGTGGATATAAACTAATCTTGCAATTAGGTGAGTCTCTGTTTTTGTTTTCAGGCTATTTTTTAGGATTTGTCCTAGAAAATAGACAGTAGCGTTTTCCGATTTTGATCTTGTTCTTGGCTTCTTCTAACAAATTCATTTGTTAGTTTGAGATCCAATTTGTTTTACTTTTCTTTGTTGCGGACAATCTTTATTGCTTGAAATACAACCTCTCATTATATCCTTTAAGAACCTTGTGCTTACAGAAATCAAACTCAGCTCCATTGCTTAAGATAAAATTTAGTGAAATCATTGTTGCTGTGTGTGAACCCACAGCAGATAAAAGATACACAAGTCTCAACATTTGAATTCTACAAGTATTGCTGCTATTCATCTTCTGAATCTTCTTCAAGTTCACTTCCTTCCACAATCTCTTCTTCTTCAGAGCCTTCTTCTTCCTCAGGGCCGTCATCGTCTGGCTTATCAAGCAAAAGTTCCTCTTGAGAGACCATGCCTAACCCTTTAGCCCGGTAAAGAAACCCTGATCTCATCACATGATAGAACTTATCTCTAAGACGAGTAAGTGGATGAGGATCCACTAGTTTCCCTCGACGATACCCTTCTTTGAGGATCACAGTTGTCGTCTTACACTTCAACGAGAGGTAGAAAATGCCAGGGTATCGCGTGAACAGACGAGTGAACTTATGCGGAATGTTGAGCTCCGCTCTCATGCTTCTCAAGTAGTTCCTCTTGGTTTTCTTGTGGATGGTCAAGCTCAAGAGCTCGTGCAAAACTCCCACAGCTCGTTTCTCCATGAGATCGCTTTCCGGGTCAATGTTACTCGGGTCATCGTAAGGAGATATGTAAGGTAGGTTTTGAAACTCATCCATCCATGCTTTGACCTTCTTCTGTGCTCCATATCCTCTAGGAAAGCTCATAGGGAATGTCAATGCGGATTGACCTCTTTTGAACTCGCGGTAACGACAATCCTCCACGGTGTCAACATTGCTCTCGTTTCGCTTCTGCATCGCCGAGAATGCGAATTCATCACGCCAATTCACAAGCTTTAGGCAAGGCTCTCCATTAGAGGCCTTGACGAAGCAGAAATGATCTGGGTATTTCATGACTAGTGTCTTCTCGTAGTTGTCAGGTAGCCCCAGATCGAATTTCATAGAATGGAGCGATCGGAGAGAGACAGTTCTTGTTCTCATCATCATCAGAACTCTGCAGAGTCTCTCCACTGTATCAGTTTCGTGGCTTTGGTGAATGATCTCTTCCTGTGAATCGAGCATAAGAGCTGTGTCCGTTAGTTTGAAACACGGCAAGCTTGCGTAACGAGCATGCGGAAACTCGTGAAACAGAGTCGGATACCTGCAAAATTACTAGGTTGGTTTCGTTAGCATCCTCACGAGTTTCTATCAATCCATTTTCTAAAGGAGAAGCTGGTTGATACCTGCGCAAGAAGCGGAGAACAGGGACGGTGAGTCCGAGGAGTTTTTGCCAATCGGCGACGGATTTCGCGGTGAGGAAACCGGTGTGAGATCGTTTAATGGCGTCCTTGAGAATGCAAGCTGCTTTCAGATCGGTCTCGGTATCAATGATGTGATCCAGGTTCTTGTTCTTCACCCATTTCAATCTCACCTTGGCCATTCCACCTATTCCCCGCCATTGTTGATGCTGCTGAAACAGCTGCTTGCTCACTGAAAAGAGAAAGCTTTGGGATTTGACCAACATCTTTATAGAACGTTGCAGTTTTCACGATCTGAAAGTGGATGATGATCCGCAATTGAAAGTGCACAATGGGTTTAGTGTTTAGTGTTCTCTCGGACTTTAATCAAGGCTTATGTCATTGGAAGGATAGTGAAATGCGAGGTGAAGAGTATATCAGACAAGGTGCTCGACGAAATTCCTGAATGAATCTGAAAGCGAGATTTTTCGACTTCTCACTCTAGCAGGCCCACATGCTACAGTAAAGGGAAGCCTTTTAACTGGCTGGCTTCGCGATATATTTTTATTACAGACAGAACCTAAAGAGTTCCGACTTTTGTCTGCGGTAAAACCAAATTTGCAGAAACAAACAAGTTCCAACTCGTCGAGACTCGACTCGACTCGCGTCTCGGAAAGATTTGGGTCGTTTAGAGGTGCAAGCTTTTTCTGCTATTTCGTGCTCCTAGAGTTTAGTCCTGAGGCTTTGGTAGAAAAACTCGCTAAGCTTGGATTGAGAAAATCATGGAAGCGAAGAAAGTGGCAGAAGAGGAAGAAGAGACTTGGAGGAGAGAGATAGTAACAAGCGTGATGAGGATAGTGAGCACGAGATTGCCTCAGAGAGATCTAATTTCTCTCCTTCTCGTTAGCCCTTGGCTCTATCGCACCCTCGTCTCTTACCCTTCAATCTGGCTGGTAAACAAAGCTGGATTTCTTCTCAGGTCTTTCCAAGTTTCAATTTCTCCATAGTAATCTGATATGAATATTGTTTGCTCTCTTTCAGAACATCGAATTGCGCGAGATGACCAATGCAGGGGATCGGCTGTTAGCTGCTCTGTCCTTGGTTAGTTAAGATTACAAGTTTCATACTTTGATACTGGGTTTTGCTTGAATTCATCGATTTCTTATTGTGAGTGTTTGGAAAGTTTGAACCGAAGCGACTCACTGTGCTTCCAATTTTGCAGCCAAGATATCGTCAAGTGAAGCATATCAATCTTGAATTTTCCCAGGGTATTGAGGACAGTCATCTTAAACTTGTGGAAAAACGGGTAATTTTTTTGCAGATTCCACCAGTAAAAACATGCGTCTTTATTCATTGAATTCAAGAATATTCCTGACTACATAGATCTTTCTAACCATTTGGAGTTCTTACATATATTGGTATTGGGTGCTGTATGAACATTTCAGTGCCAGGATGCTCTTTTAAGTTTAGAATGCTTGAATCTGAATGGGTGCCAAAAGATATCGGACAGCGGAATCGAAGCTATAACTAGCATATGTCCCAAGTTAAAAGTTTTCTCTATCTACTGGAACGTGAGGTGATACTCTCTCTGACTCATTTGTGTCATACTTCTTGATTTTATCTCCTCAGACGAGCCTAATGCTAGATATTATTTCACAGGGTGACCGATGCTGCCATTAGCCATCTAGTGAAGAATTGCAGACATATCATTGATTTGAACATGAGTGGCTGCAAGGTATCTTAATCTCTATTCATGGAGTTTTATTCCTGATGGATAGCTGTAATTATGGCAATGTTCTACAAACATGGACACCCCTTTCTCTTCTATGTTTTCTGTGTGTATTGGATGGGGAATTTAATTTGGATGTGCACCAATTGATGCAGAGCCTAACCGACAAAAGTATGCAGCTAGTAGCTGAAAGTTATCAAGACTTAGAGTCACTGAATCTCACTAGGTACCTTAAATACGTTAAAGAGTCTTACTTCTCAATAAATACATATCCTTGTGGTTATGTGATGGTGACGGATAATCCATAACATTGTTGGATAATGTCATTCTTCACTTTTCGGTTGTTACAAAGATGGAAGCATGATCTGTAAGGCTACGTTGGTATTTGAATACTTCCGGTGTTTGGTCCTGTTGTTATGATGTTGCTAGGTGTGTTAAGATCACTGATGATGGATTACTTCAAGTGCTACAGAAGTGTTCTTCTCTCCAGACATTAAATCTCTATGCTCTTTCAAGGTATATAAGAAGCACAATTCTATTTGTCTCTGGCTGTATTGAAAATCTAGCTGTTCTTAGTTTTGGAACTGATATTGCAATTATTGCAGCTTCACAGACAAAGCTTACAAGAAGATATCACTTTTGGCTGATCTAAGGTTCTTAGATCTATGTGGTGCTCAGGTACTGCTTGGTGAATCCCATTTCATTTGGTTGCATTTTCCTTTTTCCTTTGTAGAGGAATAGGTTTATTCGAGATATTGGATATCTCTCACTAGCTTGTAGAACATAAATAAGGATTCGTTTGCTACCAATTCCATAGCACATATTAGAGACATTAATATGTTTTTCTTATTTCGATATAATCTGTAACTAAGAGTGCGACTTTGGTTGTCAGAATTTATCTGATGAAGGGCTTGGTCATATAGCTAAGTGCAACAAGCTAGAGTCTCTCAACTTGACATGGTAAGCTAAGTCTACAAGAAATATAATGTGCAAAAAGCTGCGTCTTCATTCCAAATGCTTTAATGCAAATGCTTCTTAAACATGGCAGGTGTGTGCGTATCACAGATGCTGGTGTGATTAGCATTGCTAATAGTTGTACCTCCCTCGAATTTCTCAGGTACTTAGTCCAATTCTAGAACTATTTGTTTTGATTTGTTAATGAGTCTTTTTGCAGACACCATTTGAATGAAAAAAAAATGAAAAAAAATACAAATTGCAGCTTGTTTGGAATAGTTGGGGTGACTGATAGATGTCTGGAGACTCTCTCGCAGAACTGCTCTGTTACACTCACCACTCTTGATGTCAATGGCTGCATCGGCATTAAGGTGTGTACTATGAAGATTTTCATTTTTCATTTTTTTTTTCCATTTTCTCCAATATACAGTTTCTACTTTGTGGAGATGCTCGAGACTAACACTTCTTCTTTACCTAATGTTAACCGCATGATTAATTATGCAGAGACGAAGCCGTGAAGAATTGCTTCAGATGTTCCCTCGTCTGACATGCTTCAAAGTACACAGCTAATTTGCTCATAACTCCAGGACTCTCAACAAATATCAAGCCCCTTACTAAAGGCAAGTGGCTCCATATGAGGATTCTCCTTAGTTATATAACTTACAGTCACATAGCATTTTAATCAGATGCTTAGTGTTATATATATATATATGTTTTATTAACAAGCCATGGTACATCCACAACTGATAGATATGACTCGTATAGCCGCTTTGGTTGTATTTATTAACTTGCATAACAAAGGATATTAGACTAAGTACCATACTGAGAAAGCTCCAGCCATCACTAAACCAATTTGCTTCGTATCTCTTCCTTTGACGCTTGAACCTGTGGAGACTGCTGCAATATTTTTGTTTGTTTGTTATTTTTTCTTGTAGTTCCAAGAAACGGGATGAATAAGGTTTGCACGAGTAGGATTGAAACTGTAGAAAGGTTAATATTAGTACCTCTAGATCCACCATTCTGAGAGGATTCAGTGAATTGCTTAAAAATCTGAGCGTCTAGTGAATCTGGAGGCAAATGTAGAAGCTCTTCTTGCAACAAAATGAAATAATGAGAAAGATCTAATTTTGCGACCAGAAAATTATCTTCTATATATTTCCAGAACATTTTGTGGAAGAGATTTGGGTGTGAAATTTCTCACCTGGGCATTGTGAGATATTTGCAGGGACATGACAAGTGGAAGGGAGGCTCATTGCACGATTGGCATCAACTTTGAACCCTAAACCAGGATCATCCCTGTCTTTGACAAGAGTACAGAGACATCTCTTGGTCTGCCCTTTGTCTAATTTTTCCCTGAGTGTGTTGCAACATGTTGAGTCTGGAGCTTTAGCTTTGCTAGTGACAAAAGGAAGACAAGAGTAGAGATCAGACATGGAATCCTGACATCCTTTTATGTCCTGATTTAGTTCTGATCTCACACCAAGAAACATTATTGCTACTGTTATGCATAGAGCCAGCATTTGTCGATTTTGATTGTGACCCATGAATCTAACCACCAGTTTATGCAACAAAGAACTCAATATGCCTTTTTATAAACTTATCTACAGAATTCTTTCTTGTTGTTCCCATATGTTTCCCTCAACTTGGGTAATCAGAATTCTAATTCTGCAAGAAACTTGATTAAAATGTTTAAATAATGACTACTAGTTGACATGTCCCTTGTCTGAATTGAAACTTGAGTTTTGAATCTTCTGCAGTTATTGGAGTATTACATAAAAATATAAAAGTTGTTCGCAGACCGTTTTCACAATCTCTGCAAGATATCCACAGGGAAAGAGTGTAGAACATTGATAGCTAACATACATGATGTGTTCAGAGAGACTTAAAGAGCCATTTGAAAATGAGCTATAGACACAGATTTTATCCTCAAGCGAAGTGACTGTAAACTCAAGCCACTATTTTCTTGAAGAATCTAAAGTTTACATTGTTACAATGACAAGCCATGGGAAGAAAAAAATCTACTCGCGAAGAGGAATAACTATAAGAAGAAGAAAATAACAACGAACCATAAATTGATCATACTTCTTACAGTGAGGTTGAAAGGAAAGAAAACTGTGATATAGAGTAGAACGCAAGCGAAAATCCCAGAAGGAGAAAACCCTGGGAGGACATGGCCACGAGATCTACCTCATGTAGCTTAATCATCTCCATCAGGACCAGTCTTTACATACCGGTTACTATGGTATCTCCATAAAATATTTGCTTCATCTGTGAGTTTGCAGCATCAGCGTCTGGTCTTGGGCATGCAGCGGAATTCAGCCAAAAGTGCAATGTGATCAGAAGACCATTCTGGAGATGGAAGAGCCGTGTCCTTCCTCAAGCTCTCTTCATCCAGCAGTTCCAATAACGATTCCACTGCTAGCGTATCCGCTGGAAAAAAAATAAAAAAAAATGTTTACAAGATGAAACAAAATCTGAGCTGCAAATTTGCAGGCACTGGCTACGAACCCGTGTAAAATATGTAATCAAGTGTGCCTATGAAGTCCCTGGTACAGTTGGTAAACAACGGTTCATTTGACGCAGGATCCATTCTTCTTCTTTGCTGCTCAGCAGTAAGGCTGCCTGCCATTCTTGCAAAGGATGAGTAAGCACTAACCTGCATTGTTCAGAAGATAAGATGATTATGCATATGTTGCAACTCTAAAGTTAAATTTTTAATTATTTGAGAAATATACCAATGGCAGCTGATGAGTTAGCTTGGTGTGAGGGCGCAAAATTCCAAGAGGATCAACCATCAAATCTGGGTGCATAGGATCAACCTTCCCCATAGCAAGAAGTGAATGAGGAGCACTGAAAATATCCGGAAGGAACTCGAAGTTAATACGACTAGTGACCAGAATCATAATCTCATTTAGATTTTGACATTTTTGCAATTTGGGCAAAACACCTTGCTGGTACTGTATTGAAATCTCCACAAACAAGCATTGGAATATCTGCACTGGCAGCTATCTTCTCTAGTCCCTTCAATAATGTGTGAACCTGTTTTGAGCAAGAACCAAATATGGATCAGTAGTGATGTTAGAATCCGAAAAATCAGCAAGTTTTTTGCAATCAGAAACAACGATCAACCTGCCAGAGCTTTACATCCTTCAGTTCATGAGAAACGTTTACATGCGTGTTAGCCTGCATTCATCAAATAAACAAAAGAGAACAAAAATTATCACCGCTAGACCTTTAACGCAGACAAAACTTCATCTTTAGAACCATCTCTTACAAAAAAAACAAAAGAGAACAATATTAAAGAGATGGAAAACTCACCACACAAAGTAGCTGGCGCTTCCCAGGAATGTCAGCAGCCTGGTTACCGAATTTTGCTTCCAGGACAACTATTAATGCAACATTGTCCTAAAAAGAAAGACTCTATATCAGTTTTACATGAAAATTAAACACCGAGAATGTGTTGAAACAAAAACCGCACAGTAGAACATCTTTGAATACCTTAACCAATCGATTCAAAGCAATTTTCTTCTGGGCAACAGGAATAAGAGCCTCAGTCAAAGATTGGGCAGCCTTATTGAACTCAACCTGGATGAGCAGCTTGACGACTTAGCAAAAGGGCGTAAATAGGTACAAGTAATAAAGTGGAAAACTAAGACCTACCTCGTATTTTTTAACATGAGAAAACCTGTCTCTTCTGAAAAAAGTAGCACATCCATCAATTGTGTTTGTATTACCGACGAAAACCTAAGATTATCGAGTGAATCAATATGTCCTGGTCAGCACATTTTGCCCCATAAGTGAGCAGCAAAAAGTTATGTGGGAATCAAAGGGAGGAATCCAAACAAACCTCATTTGTTTTCCTTTTAAAAAGAGCTTGGTATCCGTGCTTATCCAGCTCAGGAGCGAAAAACTCGTCAAAATGATCATTCTGTACCTGCAAGATGAAAAAAAGGAAAATATTGGAGAGGTGTTTTCTCTATAGACTAGCTACACGAGTGTACTTGTGCAGAAAATTATAACATACCTCCTGTAGACAAACTATATCTGCATGGTACTTAACAATTTCCCGTAATAAATTCTGTCTACGGTATGTCCACGAAAGAGCCCATGTGGGGCAGTAACTGTATATGTCGCTACTAGCATACGTATCAGCCAATATATTATAGGACAGGACAGTGAATGATCCCATAGACAAAGGTCGGCCATTAGAATCCGGGTGCCCGATAACATCAGCTCCACTCACAGGGATCAGCCTACGCGGAGAAGGTGATGGAGCTGGAATAACACGGGAAGTCAAAATGGTACAAGAATGGCCCACATTCTGTTTAGTCTCGGCATTGACCACTACACACTCAAACTTCAAAACATGGCCAACATCGTCAGCCATTGGTGTGTATGTCTTGGAGCGTCCAACCTCGACAAGTGTTTCCCCACCTGCGCCCGTCTTTTGGGTTATGGCTGAGGGATAAACTGACGCTGATCCATTTGTTAAGCTACTAGTGGTGCTGAGAAGACCAGAGCCTGAGCCTGAACTATTCAGACGGAGCAACTCTTCTTCATCGTTTCCTTCCGCAGCAGCACTTGCAGCACGCTCGTGCAACACACGGTGATGCTGCCAAGCATCTGAAAAGCACTTAGTTGAACAGTGGTAGCTTTTGGTGACAGTAACCTTTGACTTTAGACACCCCAGACATTGCAACGTGGCCATCTCGGATGGATGCACACTACAAATGGCAACTTTTTTATCGCTCTGGACCCGATACCTGCAAATCGAAACCCAGAGGATGAATGTCAATTACAGAATCTCAATTACAGAATCTAGAGACAGATTGAAGACTTATAAAGCCAACTTTCTAATGAAATGAATCATCTCTCACACTCAAATTTGCCAGAGAAAGACATTGGCATAACTTACCATCTGTATTTTAAGAAGTGACCTTCAAGCGGGGCTGACTCAGGGACATCGTCGGTGGTGGCGGTCTTATCCGGCCGCCGGAGAAGCACGTAAGGCGTAAGTTCGCAGCCAACAATAGGTATCTCCGACGGTAGATGCACTCGTATAACGCTAAGCATTGCTTTTCCGTAACTAACTGCAATTCTCAAAGCAATTCAACACTAACGAATCCCAAAGGCTGAGGCTTTTAGCTGTATATTGACACAGGATAACAAAGGAGATAAGAGCGGATCCCTAGTGGATCCGCCATTTACTTGACCCGAAAACCCACAAGCATTTGATGAACCCTAATAACCTCAGAACCCTAGATTACGCCCAAATTTTTTCAGCAGAAAATTTCTCCAAAACCCAATTTACGAGCCAGAAATGATGAAAATCCCTAGAGATTGAATCGAAGACGAAGAGTGGGATCGATTGTTTCGCTACGAGAAAAAAACAAAAGTATAATTTCGGACAAACCAATACGCTGTATTTTTTTTTTTTCAGAATGGGGACGAAAGGCTGCAGACTACTGTTTTTTATACACGCATATACAAATGACCTATATGATTGTTTACGGCTATTTCAAAAAATGTAAAATAAAATAAAAATGATCTTTTTAAATATTATAATTGTTTCGTTATTATTTGGAAATGTGTTTTTCTTTCATTTTCATTGCAATGTTGGTTTGCCAGAAAATAAATGAATTTCTAGAAATATTTTGAGAGAGAAGTATAGGATACTTTCTAATGAAAATGATAGGAACAGAGACTCTTTTCAATGAAACTTATAAATTAGTTTTTTTTTCCAGCAAAGACTCAAATATATATCGTTTCAAAAAAAAAGACTCAAATATATGATATTTGTTTAAAAATAAGTTGGTAATACTTTTCTGGCAATTAATTTCTAAATTTGTCAGTAATTACTTTTGTCCAGACCAAAATAAATATTCGTCTCTATCCAATCCTTGCTCGACGTTTTTATCACGCGCTAAGATAATTAATGCCGGCACACAGTTCACTTCGTTATAGCCACGCCGGCACGCTTTGTTTTATTGGAAACGGCAAACAATCTGAAAAAACGAGAAAGCTTGGAAATAATAAAGTTCATCGAAATACAAATATCTCTTCATCTTTTCTCTTTTGCTCACATTTCCCAGAAACCTTGTTTCATTGCTTCGTGTGCGATCGCGAGAAGAAGGGAAAATTAGGGTTTATACCCTGGAGCTTTTCCGTACACCATTGATCCTTGATCTAGATTTTCTTGCTATTCGAGTTTCGTAAGGTCTGGCTTTATCTCCGTGTGCATGGTTTTGTTCTATCTATGAAGCGATGTCCTGTTCGATTTCCTTTTGCTCCTAGGGTTTAGTGATTTGTGCATTTTTTGGTTTTAGGAAATGATTCTCCTCTGCTTTGTGTTAGTTCGTCGTGATTGTGTTTGTTACGCGACCTTCTATGGTCTCTGATTATTGTCGTATTCGATTAGCTGAGGTTTTCTCGATCCTTCTAGACACAGTTTGTCTCCCCAGTCGATCCGCATTTGTTCCATTTTTTCAATATATAGATTTGATGACTCTTTCTTATTTCCTACATGCAAAGCTGCAGCTTTCTGGAAAATGAACTTGTTCTAACTGAAATCTATTACGATCTCCAGGGCTTTGAACTACTCAAGATCGAAGACCAAGAAATTGGAAGTTCGTTTAGTCTTCTGGTAAAACCAAAATCAGTTCTTCTTTCCGAGAGGTTTTAATTTGCAGTTATGAGTTCATCATGGGCTGATGTTTCTGAATCGGAGAGGGCACCATCTGGTTGGGCTTACGGAAACTCTCGTCCGTCACGAACCAACTATGTTCCTCCGCACCTTAGGACCCGTACACCACCTTCGGAGTTTGCTGCTCCTTCACCTGGTAATGATCGTGTGGGATATGGTGGTGCACATAGTGGTTATGGTGGTCGAGGCCAAGGTTATGGTGGTCGAGGCTCAGGCTATGCTGGTAGAGGAGGAGGCGGTGGCGGTGGCGGTTGGAATAACAGAAGTGGAGGTTGGGACCGTAGGGATACTGAAACTAACCCGTTTGGTAATGATGGAAATGCAGAGCCGGCTGTTAACGAACAGGAAAACTCAGTCATTAACTTTGAGGCCTATGAAGATATTCCCATCGAGACAAGTGGGGATAATGTGCCACCCCCTGTTAATACATTTGCAGAGATTGACCTTGGAGAGGCTCTGAATCTAAATATTCAGAGGTGCAAATACGTGAAGCCGACCCCTGTGCAGCGTAATGCAATTCCCATATTGGCTGCTGGGAGGGATTTGATGGCATGTGCTCAGACAGGATCTGGCAAGACAGCTGCCTTTTGTTTTCCGATTATTAGTGGGATTATGAAGGAGCAGCATGTAGAGAGACCACGTGGAGTACGGGGTGTCTATCCTCTAGCTGTCATTCTCTCACCAACAAGAGAGTTGGCATGCCAGGTCTGATCACTGGTCTAATATCAAAGTCTATCTGTCTATGTTCATTCTTAGATGACATGAAGATTCATGAAAAATATGTCTTGTCTTATGATTTTTTTGGCAGATACATGATGAAGCCAGAAAGTTCTCCTATCAAACTGGTGTGAAAGTTGTGGTTGCTTATGGGGGAACACCAGTGAACCAACAGGTTTCTGTTACTGTTTGATAATTGCTTCATTTTCCGTGTCTCATACACTCATTTTGTGTGAGAAAGAGAGATTTCGTGTGCTTTTCCAGGCTGCAATTATAGTAGAGTTTCCAGTGCGCCTTGTTAAATTTTGTTCTGACAGTTGCTTTAGCTCTTAGTTTGGTTGATGACATGTCCTGCCTATTCTTTACTCGGTAGTCGGTACTATACCAGAACTCCTACTGTTAACGTGGGCGTATGATAATTAACTATTGTATCCTTCAAATAAAAAAGCTGCAGGAATCAGCTACATTTCATGATAGTAAGTCTGGTGATCTTGCTAATCTATTCTTGTTTTGCTGTTTAACAGATTAGGGAGCTTGAAAGAGGAGTTGATATTCTTGTTGCAACTCCTGGGAGATTAAATGATTTGCTTGAGAGAGGTAGAGTCTCACTACAGATGGTAAAATACTTGGCACTTGATGAGGCGGACAGGATGCTGGATATGGGTTTTGAACCACAAATCAGGAAGATCGTTCAGCAGATGGACATGCCTCCTCCTGGTGCCAGGCAGACAATGTTGTTCAGTGCTACATTTCCTAGGGAGATACAGGTTTGTGGAACTCTTTCACGTGTCATTTTCTATGTTTTCTCCTTACCGGAGAAGAAATTCCTCTAATGCTCTCTTGTATCTTCACTGTTATGACACTTCTTTATTTGCGGCGACTTTAGTGTCTCCAATTGTCTCTTTTTATAATTTGGATAAATCTGAATGGGCACTAGCCCGTAGTTTGTGCAAATGATTTGATATTTGAAGGGAATGAGGCAAGATATAGCGGGTTTTTTTTGCTAGTGATATGAAGACCAAGATATAGGTGCATTTCAATGAAATTTAATATGCGTGCGAGGAAGATAGAACTAAGAGTAGTTGCTTGTTGTATTCCTCTGACTACTGCTACTGCAATATTACTTATAGTTATAACTGTAGAAAAGAGTGAGATTTGGTAGGTCCGGGAAATGATAAGGGTGGTTGGTACAGAATCTTGTTATCCTTTATTTTTGGAAGGTTCACTTTGTTGTCTTAGTAGTGCTTCTTGTTGTTTTAGTTAAGACTTGCAAAAGTCTGGTTCAAAAAATCACAAGAACAAGACAAAAGCTACGTACTGTGCAGGAAATGATTCTTCTCCATTCTATATGCACATAATTTTTATTTCATTATTTTTGTGTGCAGAGACTTGCATCTGATTTTCTTTCAAATTACATATTTCTGGCTGTTGGAAGAGTGGGTTCAAGTACGGATTTAATTGTCCAAAGAGTAGAGTTTGTCCACGATTCTGACAAGAGAAGCCATCTGATGGACCTTCTTCATGCTCAGAGGGAGAATGGTAACCAAGGAAAGGTAATGCATACCAATATGATTGGTTTCTTGGTTAAAACTTAAAAATGAACATAGTCAACACTAGTGAAATTTGACCCAAAAAAAAAAGGAGAAGCCAATACTAGTGCTCCTTTCGGTTTCACGGTTTTGTTTCATTGTCTCTTTGCTCAATATGATGCATTGCGGTTCAAGAGCACCTTGACGATCCTGTTTATTTTATTCTACAGCAAGCGTTGACTCTAGTTTTTGTGGAGACAAAGAAGGGAGCTGACTCTTTGGAGAATTGGCTGTGCATCAATGGATTCCCAGCAACGACCATCCACGGTGACAGATCGCAACAGGTTAGTGAGTTGTTGATATCGAGAAGAGATATCCTAGAGTATAACTCAGGTGCAGGCAAAGCTAAAACCGTATTGTGTTGTTTATGCATACCAGGAAAGAGAAGTGGCACTGAGGTCATTCAAGACTGGTCGAACACCTATTTTGGTTGCAACCGATGTGGCAGCACGTGGTCTTGACATTCCACACGTGGCTCACGTAGTGAACTTTGATCTACCAAACGACATCGATGACTATGTCCACCGTATTGGACGAACAGGACGTGCAGGCAATTCAGGACTAGCAACTGCTTTCTTCAACGACAACAACACATCAATGGCCAAGCCACTCTCAGAGCTAATGCAAGAAGCAAATCAGGAGGTCCCTGACTGGCTGACTCGATACGCATCTCGTGCTTCTTATGGAGGTGGTAAGAACCGGCGGTCTGGTGGGCGGTTTGGTGGGCGTGACTTCAGGAGAGAATCTTTTGGCCGAGGCGGTGGTGGTGACTACTATGGTGGTGGTGGTGGGTATGGAGCAGTTCCCGGTGGTGGCTATGGAGCAATGCCTGGTGGGTATGGAACTGTTCCAGGTGGTGGATATGGAACCGTTCCTGGTGGAGGTTATGTACCTTATGGAAGAGGCGGTGGTGCTTACTATGGTGGAGGATATGGAAACGTTCCGAGCCAAGGGTATGGCTCTGGAGTGGCTAGTGCTTGGGACTAAGCTTTTTACTTAAATCATTCAAGAACCGATTATGTTCTCTCTTACTTATCTCTATTGTTTTATTAATAGAGTGCATCGATGTGTAAGTTTGCTCTTTAAATGGTTATGTAGACACGAATCTTCTCATGTTCACTATGAAAAGAAAACTTTTAGTCTACTATTATTTTCATGAGTTCAAGTCTTACAAAGCATGTGTTACTTTCAATTGATCTAAAACCATACCTTTATTAAATTGAAAGGAGAGGAAAAAAGCAATGGGGGTTTACTAAATTGAGGATCAAAATGATAAATAAACAAAGATAGCAAAGAGTTCGTGCCCTCTGTCACGCAGCTGCAGAAAACGCTAGAGATAACTAATTTGTAAAGAAACTTACCGTTGCTTACTGATTTTATTTTGTGGATATAACAAAAATGAAGAAATCACCATGAAATCACCATTTTGATGGATTTGAATTTTTTTTTTTTTGGTAAAAAATGGATTTGAATTTGTTATAGTTCAATTGATTCAGATCCTTAAGGATTTGTAACGTTCTTTTTATTAACATGATTTCGTGCGATGTGTTTATCACTTTGATAAATAATGCAATGTTGAAGAAAGTATTGAGAGAAATACACTCGGATCAACTTAAAAAGACCACTTGATTCAGATCATAGAGAACATTAAAGTTCTACGCCATGACGTACATACTTTCTTTTATATTGTATATAGTATCTACGGATATGTGATGCAGGAGACGGTTAACAAGATATTTTCTTATTTTAGTGTTTTCCTTTTCTAATTAGGATTCTAGTAATTTTCCTATTTTATGCATTAGACTTTCTCTATAAATAGAGACCCTAGGTTGTATGTTTTGGGGACAACTTTTATTCATAATTTTCAATCAAAGTCTTGAGTTTTCAAGCTTTACCTTTCTGGTGGATTCCAGAGCTTTTTCTTCAAGTTTGTCGCTTGCAAACTTGAGTATTCAATTCCAAGACTAACGCTTGTTGTCTTGGTGCATTCCGACTGCGTCAAGTGGTATCAGAGCAGGCTTTTTCCTTCTCTTTTCTAAGCTTGAACAGCTATGGGTGATCGATCGTTAACCGAAGCCGACATGGAGGGTTTAAGAGGTGAACTCGCCAATTTAAACACTCAGATGGCGGATCTGTTGACAACGCTTAACAATCAGTTTGCGGCTTTACCCCAGCAGATTGCTAACGCGATACAAGGAGGAGGAGAACAAAGGGGACCAAATCAGATTCAACAAGGCAGAAACAATCAAGGTATTGTCCAGCCAATTCAGGTCCAGCAAGGTGAAATCAACCGACTGCCTGTTGGGAACAATCGACAACAAGGCAGACACAACCGTGTTGTTGATAACAACTCCAGCTCGGAGGAGGACTCTGAAGAGGAAGCTGAAGAACGAGGAAATCAACAAAACAATCATGACTATCGAGTCAAGGCTGATATTCCATTATTTAATGGAACTATGGCAGTTGAGGAGTTCTTGGATTGGCAGATCGACGTTGACAGATTTTTCGAAGTCATGGAGGTTCCTGAGAGTAAGCAAGTTAAGATGGTGGCAATTAGGTTGAAGAAGACTGCTGCTGTTTGGTGGGATAAATTGGTTATCCAAAGGCAACGACAGAGGAAGGGTCCCGTTAGAACGTGGCGTCGAATGAAACAATTGATGATGGAGCGTTTCTTGCCAGAAGACCACGAACAGATTCTCTACAAGATGTACATTGATTGTGTTCAAGGAAACAGAACAGTGACGGACTATACGGCCGAGTTCATACGTTTCTCTGAACGTAATGACTTGAATGAAACAGAAAATCAGAAAGTGGCGAGGTATATCAGTGGTTTAAAGGGCTCTCTTCAAGGGAAAATAGGGTTACAGACTGTGTGGACGATTCAGGAAGCATCTAGTCTAGCCTTGAAAGCAGAATTGATGGAGAAATCATCACGAGGGTTCACAAATTTCAAAAGACCCTCGGGTCAGAACAACTTCGAACCAGCCGGAGAGAAAAACAAAGGCGTAGCCGACAAGGATCCAAATACTAACAACAAGGGAGCTAGTAGTTCTAACAGCAACGTTCAAAAAGACAAAACACCAGCTCCGAAGCAGAATAATACTTATGCTAGACCATCCCTTGACAAGTGTTTCCGTTGCCAAGGACAAGGTCACAAGTCAAATGTATGTCCCAGTCGAAGGACGGTTGCTTTATTAGAAGAAGAAGAAGATGATTTTGCGAATAATGAGGAGTATGAAGGGGTTGAGTTTGCGGAAGAAGAATCTGAGGACAGAATCAACATTGTTTTACAGCGACTGTTACTATCATCCAAAGAAGAAGGACAACGCAAGAATCTGTTTAAAACGCATTGTTCTATTCAAAACAAGGTTTGCAATGTGATTGTTGACAATGGGAGTTCCGAGAATTTAGTTTCTCAAAAGCTGGTAGATTATTTGAAACTGCCCACGACTCGTCATGAGAAGCCATATGGTCTCGGATGGGTGAAGAAAGGATCTAAAGTAGGGGTTAGCGAAACTTGCAAAATTCCTTTATCAATTGGTAAGCATTACAAAGAGGAGATAATCTGTGATGTTTTGGATATGGATGTTTGTCATATTCTCCTTGGCCGACCATGGCAGTATGATAACGACATTACGTACCGAGGACGTGACAATGTGATCATGTTTACATGGGGAACTCATAAGATTGCAATGGCTCCTGTTAAGGATTTTGGTAGTGTTACAAAGGAGAAGAAGTCAAGCTTCCTAGTCATGTCGCATGATGATACAGAACTTGACAAGGCTGTTAAGGAATCAAAGTGTTTTTATCCGATTGTGATCAAAGGGTTGATGAGTGCCGTGACGGAGGAGACAACAACTCCACGTGAGGTGTTAGAAATTTTGGAAGATTACAAGGAGTTAGTTGCGGAAGAGCTACCTAACGACCTGCCTCCTATGCGTGATATTCAGCATCACATTGACTTGATTCCAGGTTCTAGCCTACCTAATCTTCCCCACTATCGACTTAGTCCTAAAGAGAACGAAATTGTAAGGGACCAGATTGAAGATTTGCTGAAGAAAGGGTTAATCCGTGAGAGCATGAGCCCTTGTGCTGTACCGGTTCTTCTCGTTCCAAAGAAGGGTAATCAGTGGCGAATGTGTATTGATTCAAGAGCCATCAACAAGATAACAATCAAGTACCGGTTTCCTATCCCTAGATTAGAAGACATGCTTGATGAGCTAAACGGAGCGAAGTTATTTTCGAAAATCGATCTTCGAAGTGGATACCACCAAATTCGCATCAGGCCTGGAGACGAATGGAAGACTGCTTTTAAGAGCAAAGACGGATTGTATGAATGGTTGGTGATGCCTTTCGGATTATCAAATGCTCCTAGTACTTTCATGAGGATGATGAACCAGATTCTCCGTCCTTTCATTGGATCCTTTGTGGTAGTTTACTTCGATGATATTTTGATCTATAGCAAAACCAGGAATGACCATTTGGAGCATTTAAAGCAGGTTTTGCAAGTTCTCCAAGAAAATCAGCTGTACGTGAACCTAAAGAAGTGTACATTCTGTACAAACAAGCTGTTATTTCTGGGTTTTGTCATTGGTGAGGATGGGATTCAGGTGGACGAAGCTAAAGTGAGTGCAATCAAAGATTGGCCTGTTCCTAAATCCGTAACTGAGGTACGCAGCTTTCATGGTCTTGCTACTTTCTATAGAAGGTTTGTGAGAGATTTCAGTACCATTACTGCGCCTATTACTGAGTGTTTGAAGAAGGGAAAATTTCAATGGGGTCCGGAACAAGACGAGAGCTTTGCATTGATTAAGGAGAAGCTTTGTACTGCTCCAGTATTAGCATTACCGGATTTTGATAAAGTGTTTCAAGTGGAGTGTGACGCAAGTGGCGTGGGAATAGGGGCTGTATTATCACAAGAGAAGCGACCTGTAGCTTTCTTTAGTGAAAAGCTAAGTGAAGCACGTCAGAAGTGGAGTACTTATGATCAGGAGTTCTACGCTGTGTTTCGAGCTTTAAGACAATGGGAGCACTATCTGGTTCAGCGTGAGTTTATACTTTTTACGGACCATCAAGCTCTTAAATTTCTTCACAGCCAAAAGGTGATCAATAAGATGCATGCTCGATGGGTTAGTTTTCTGCAAAAATTCCCTTTCATCATACAACACAAGTCGGGAACACTTAATAAGGTTGCAGATGCTTTGAGTAGAAGGGCTTCCTTATTAACTACCTTAGCACATGAGATTGTGGGTTTTGAGTTCTTAAAGGATTTGTATGAACAAGATGAAGAATTCAAGGAATTGTGGGTCAAGTGTTGCAAGAAGCATCCTTCGGCTGATTTCCATGAACGTGACGGCTATCTTTTTAAAGGAGATAGGCTTTGCATTCCTTGTTCTTCTCTGCGCGAGAAGCTGATACGAGATTTACATGGTGGTGGTCTTAGTGGTCATTTGGGACGAGACAAGACAATCGCAAGCTTAGAGGAAAGGTATTATTGGCCGCATCTTAGGAAGGATGTTGGAGCTATTGTTCGGAGGTGTTATATATGTCAGATTTCTAAGGGTCAATCTCAGAATACGGGTCTTTATATGCCATTATCTGTTCCTGACGACATCTGGCAGGATCTATCGATGGATTTTGTGTTGGGATTACCACGGACTCAACGTGGTGTGGATTCTGTCTTTGTTGTTGTTGACAGGTTCTCCAAAATGACTCACTTCATTGCTTGTAGAAAGACCGCAGACGCAACCAACATAGCCAAATTATTCTTTCGAGAAATTGTGCGTCTCCATGGAGTTCCTAAATCAATAGTTTCAGACAGAGATACCAAGTTTCTCAGTCATTTCTGGATTACATTATGGAGGATGTTTGGAACAAGTTTGAAGAGAAGCTCTACGGCTCATCCGCAGAGTGATGGACAAACTGAGGTGACAAACAGGACGTTGGGCAATATGATACGAAGCGTTTGTGGTGATAAACCAAAACAGTGGGATCTCGCTTTGCCACAGGTGGAATTCGCATACAACATGGCTGTGCATTCAGCTACAGGGAAGTCACCATTTTCCTTGGTGTATACCTCTGTTCCGAAGCATGTGGTCGATTTAGTTCCATTACCGAAAGCTCCTGGGGTTAGTGCGTCAGCTGAGGCAATGGCTAAAGACATTCTGGAAACTAAAGAAGCAGTTCGAGCAAGATTGGAAGCAACTGGGCAAAAGAATAAAAGGGCTGCAGATAAACGTCGCAGGCTCAAGGTTTTCAAAGAAGGAGATGAAGTAATGGTGTTTCTCAGAAAAGAAAGGTTTCCAGTTGGTACTTATCGCAAGCTTCAGCCTCGCAAGTATGGTCCATTCAAGATATTGAAGACACTCAATGACAATGCTTATGTGGTGGATCTTCCCGACGACATGAACATCTCTCATACGTTCAATGTAGCTGACATTTATGAGTATCATGCCGATTGTGTTCTTTATCCAGATGAGAACTCGGGGTCGAGTTCTTTGGAGGTGGAGGAGACTGATGCAGGAGACGGTTAACAAGATATTTTCCTATTTTAGTGTTTTCCTTTTCTAATTAGGATTCTAGTAATTTTCCTATTTTATGCATTAGACTTTCTCTATAAATAGAGACCCTAGGTTGTATGTTTTGGAGACAACTTTTATTCATAATTTTCAATCAAAGTCTTGAGTTTTCAAGCTTTACCTTTCTGGTGGATTCCAGAGCTTTTTCTTCAAGTTTGTCGCTTGCAAATTTGAGTATTCAATTCCAAGACTAACGCTTGTTGTCTTGGTGCATTCCGACTGCGTCAATATGAATCAATGAATTGAAAAAAAAAATTATTAAACTTACCAATAGTAGTTTAATTTGGCTTTGTTGGTTTTATTTATAGCTATAAGCATCGGTTTTGTTAATTGAGCTTCTTTAATAGCAAATCTATGTGGAGATCCGTATTTAAATCATTCTTATTAAAAAAAAAAAAACAATGTTCATACAAAAATAGAGATAAAAGAAAGGGTAAAGTAAAATCTTCTTTGTCCAATGGATAAGATGTTGTTTTGATATTGTTAGTTGACATTCATTCGTACGTGTTTTGCACAAACTAAATACTTTCTCTCTCTAACATTTTATATTACAAGTAGGCTTCCATAGCCTTTTTGGATTCATTGAGACCCTTTTGGTTTAAAGCCGCAATCTGTTAATTAAATTAATTAAAAAATATAATAACTAGATTAAATAAAGTAGATAAACTAACTACCTCATGGCGTAGAACTTTGATGTCCACAATGATTTTTTCAGATGATCCAAATGTATTCCTTTCGAGACTTTCTCCAACATAGCTTCATCTATCAAAAATGGTGATTTTATGGTGATTTCATCATTTTTGTTATTTCATCATTTTGGTTATATACACAAAATAAAACCGTAAAGCAGTTACTTTTGGCCTTTTCAGCAGTTTCGTGTGTGGCTCTTTCTTCAGCAGTTTCGCGTGTGGCTTTTTCTGCAGCAGTTTCGTCGTCTGCGACTATTTTTTCAGCGGCTTCATTGTAGGGGGTTATATCTTCAGCACCTGAGTCCGTGGATTCATCCTCCAAATCCGAAAAATCGCAGGCATTTGCCTCGGCGATACTCTTTTTCATAATTCTCCTAGTCTTCAACAGTTCTTTGATCTTTTCCTTCCCTTATCGATTGCTCTATTCAGACTTTGGAAAGTCCACAAGTTTATGAAAATGTTAAAGAAATAATAATTTTTCTAAGTAAAACTGACATTGGTTATATATTGGGTAGTCCACCAGTTTATCTGGGCTTAGGCCCATTGGCTAAACAATTACTACTAATTTTTTCTCCTGGCTAATGAATTCTTTTAATTTTTTTTTTTCTAAAATGCAAACTTTACGCCTGCGTTGGCTGATTTTTATTCTGTCTTGGCAATAATGAATTATCTTTCTTTTTTTTCGTCTATTGATTTTATTATTTTCAAAGCGAAAATCTGTGATGAAATACAAGGTGAAATACAAGATGAAATCCCTAAGCCGGAGGAAAACATAGATATCCACGGAAACATAGCCTGCAAACTCGAGCTAACATAGCCTAGAATCTCAAGAACCAAAGCAAAACGGAAAACTAAACTTACGACGCGGAATTGAGATTTTGCTAACTACAATTTTCAACTTTCAACAATGAATGATCTAATAACCGCAAAAAAAAACCACTTTATATAATAGTAATATTCTCATGTTTACTATGAAAATGAAACTTTTAGTCTACTATTATTTTCATGAGTTTCAAATTTTACAAAGCATGTAGGAATTTTCTGCGACGCATATTATCACAAACATTGGCCTCATTAGTCATTTCTCATGCTATTAATCCAGTCTGATGGATTGAAGTTTAGATCATCAACCGTAAGGCTTATACCCTCTTCCGAACTGACATGGAACTCAAACGAAGACGAAGTAGGAGTATTCTCCCAGCAGAGCACTCGAGAATCCAACTCGTTGGAAAGCCTCTTCTTCATCCTGGTATCTTTCTGTTTTCTTACAGTGTCATAACGAATTGCAGGCGATCCTGAAGAGCTCGACAGAGGCTACGAAGGATTCAAGAGTCTTGGATTGCGTAACCATGGTAAGGCAATGAGGACTAATTCATTTTCACTGTGAAATGGTGGTCAAGATGGTAATAAATTACTTATTTTTTGGGATTACAGATCAGTTGTCTTTAGTACAAGAAACTAGACTTTGAAGAGTTTTGCGCTTCGACTTTAAGTGTTTATCAGCTAGAAGCAATGGAAACTTGGGAGCAACACACACAGCCTGCATATGAATTGTTCGAGAAGGATGGAAACCGAGTCATCATGATCGAGGAACTTGCATCGGTAATAAGTTTTTTGCCTTTTTCCACACACGTAGATATGTGAAATTATTGATGTCTTGTGTGGTTCTTGATGTGTTTTTGCAAATGTGTTTTGTTGACAGGAACTCGGACTCGGTCCGTCGGTTCCCGTTCAGGTTGTTCTTCAGGACTGGATACGACATTCTGATTTCAAACTCAGTTTCTTGGGCTTTGTCAGACTCTTACACGGGGTGTCCTCTCGGACATTGCAAAAAGCGTAGAGGAGCTTATTTCCTTCACTCACACATATACTTCTCCTTGGATCTTCAAGGGCCTGCTGCCTTTAGGACAGGAACCTTACACCAAGTCTAAAGATTATGACACTTAAGGTAACCTGAGAGGAACTCATGATCAAATCGGCTGTTGCAGAGAGCTACCACACTGTCAGATGAAGTTGCAGCCTAGGGATAGCTCTGGTTCGATCAAAGGACCAAACCCACTTCTTGATCTCAGCGTCTTGTTCTGTTATGTATAGTTGTCTTCGCATTCCTCCTCCTGCTCTCTTCGGTTATTTCCATCGGGAAATAGGGTTTGCCGTTTGGTGGGCGTGACTTCAAGAGAGAATCTTTTGGCCGACGCTGTGGTGACTACTATGGTGGTTGTGGTGGTGGGTATGGAGCCGTTCCCGGTGGTGGATATGGAGCAATGCCTGGTGGGTATGTAACCGTACCAGGTGGTGGTTATGTACCTTATGGTAGAGGCGGTGGTGCTTACTATGGTGGAGGATATGGAAAGGTTCCTAGCCAAGGGTATGGCTCTGGAGTGGCTAGTGCTTGGGAGTAAGCTTTTTACTTCAATTATTCAAGAACCGATTAAGTTCTCTCTTACTTATCTCTCTATTGTTTTATTAATAGAGAGCATCGATGTGTATGTTTGCTGTTTAAACGATAATGTAGACACGAATCTTCTCATGTTCACTGTGAAAAGAAAACTTCTAGTCTACTATTATTTTCATGAGTTCAAATCTTACAGGGTTTTTTTCTCTAAATTGAGGATCAAAATGATATAAATAAACAAACAAAAGGGTTAGACAAAGCCACACAGAGGTCATTTATAAAGAATGACCAACTTCAGAAAGCGATCTGCCTTACTTTGGATCAGAACCACTTTCGACCTTTTGTGTCATCTCTATCACATATTTTGGTAGAGGTTTTGTCTAAAGAGTTGCTGTCATAATCTGATGAGTGAAAACCGGAAACAAAAAAAAAAAAAAAAACCTATCTGTAAGCGAATTGCAATGGGGTGAATGGTGGTGAAGGCGGGTTAGCGTCTGGTCCTAGGCATGCATCGAAATTCAGCTAAGAGTGCAATGTGATTAGAAGACCATTCCGGGGAAGGAAGAGCTGTATCCTTCCTCAATCCATCTTCATCCAACAATTCCAATAAAGATTCCACCATTAACGTATCCGCTGGAAACCAAAACCAAACAAAAAACTTCCGGCTTAGTTAACCTGTCATCATTTCCTGACGTAGTAGAAGAAATTTAGGGGAGTTGAAAAATGGTGAAACCTGTGTAAAATATATAGTCATGAGTGCCAATGAAGTCCCTTGTGCAATTGGTAAACAAAGGCTCATTTGTATTCAGATCCATTCTCCTTCTGTGTTGTTCCAATCCAAGACCCATTGCGATTCTCACAAACGCTGAGTACGCACTCACCTGAAACCATTTTTTACTTATCAAATATCCCGAAGAGAGGTACAAGAAGGATTAATTTCATTTATTAAGGCAAAAAAAAAAAAAATTTGTCACCAGAGGCAATTGATGAGTCAGTTTGGTTTGAGGACGCAGGATACCAAGGGGATCAACCAACAGATCTGGGTGCAACGGATCAACCTTTCCCATTACGAGAAGTGAATGAGGAGCACTGTCATAAAAATTCCAAAGGCAGAGCTTTAGCTTTATACACCAATAATCACTAAGAAAATACTGAATTTGATATATCAGGTCAGAAGAATAAACAAACCTCCCGGGAAGCGTATTAAAGTCTCCACACACAAGCATAGGAATATCGGCACTAGCAGCTATTTTCTCCAGCCCCTTTAATAAGGTGTGAACCTAAACTCAAAAGAATAAAACAAATACTAAGGTGAATACTACTTCTCTTGAGTTCAACGAAATTTGACTTCTTTTAAGATAGAGAGATACACATACCTGCCAGAGCTTCACATCCTTCAGTTCTTGTTGAACATTAACATGTGTGTTTGCCTAAACTCCAACAAGTTACATCAACAAAATGAGAAAATTAGCCCGGTTTTTATACAAAGAGCAGAAAAATAACTGGATCTTATGAGAACAGTCTTCTTAACAAACAACTGAATACGAAGGAAATAGGAAATTCTACCACACAAATAAGCTGGCGCTTCCCAGAAGGATCAGCAGGTTGATTACCAAATTTCGCTTCGAGAACAACTATCAACGCAATGTTATCCTACGACATAACAATCACCAGAATCAGTTATGCAAACAGTAACTCTCTAATAATCAGCTGTGGCCAAAAAAAATGTATAGCATGTCAAAAATACCTTGACTAGTCGGTTTAAAGCAGTTCTCTTCTGCGCAGGAGGGATTAGAGCCTCAGTCAAAGACTGAGCAGCCTTATTGAATTCAACCTGGATTAACAGTCCCATGAATTAGTATGAGGAACTAAAATAGATAGAGGGAATAAACATACGGAACAGATACAAACATCATATTTCTTGACATGTGAAAATCTATCCCGTCGGAAAAATGTTGCACATCCGTCAATCGCACTTGTACTTCCGCTGAGAACCTATCAAAGAGTTAGTTATGGTTAAGAGACTTTGCAACATAATTCACTACAGGAAGAGTGTGTGTGGAATCAATGACCCAACCTCATTAGTCTTCCTCTTGTAGAGAGCTTGATACCCATGCTTATCCAACTCAGGAGCGAAAATTTCATGGAAATGATCACTTTGTACCTGCCAGATAAAAAATGAACATTTATAATGCTTAAACTGGTTTCCTTCTGATTTGAAACGAATTCTTTGCCAAGTCAGTACCAAAAACATACCTCTTGAAGGCAAACTACATCAGCACGATAACCAACAATCTCCCTTAATAAATTCTGTCTGCGGTATGGCCAAGAAAGAGCCCAAGGAGGACAGTAACTGTAAAGGTCGCTACTTGCAGAAGTATCAGACAAAATATTATACGAAAGAACAGTGAATGATCCTGCAGACTGAATACGACCATCCTGATCTAAGTGACCCATCACATCAGCTCCATTGACAGGAATAAGCTTACGGGGACTTGGAGATGGAGCGGGAATAACACGTGAAGTCAAAATGGTACTAGGATGTCCCACAAACTGTTTAGTCTCTGCATTAGAGACAACACACTCGAACTTCAAAACATAGCCAATATCATCAGCTGTTGGTGTGTATGTTTTGCAACCCCCGACCTCGATTAGCGTCTCTCCATTTTTCTGCGTAATATTAGAAGGATAAAACGGCGTTGGCCCATTATTGGGGAGATTAAGATTTGACATTGACCCGGATAAGCTACCGGCGAGAGCCCCAGAGCCCGTGCTGTTGAACCGGACTAACTCATCTTCCTCGTTTCCATTCTCCGCGGCTGCTCGCTCGTGCAAAGTCCTGTGATGCTGCCACGCATCTGTAAAGCATTTTGGAGAACAGTGGTAGCTTTTTGCAACAAGGGCTCTACGCTTTGAACAGAATACGCACTGCAAGGTGGCTTGTTCCGTTGGATGCACACTGCAAATCGTTACTTTCTTATCGCTCTGTACACGATACCTAGGGGAAAAACAAAAAAAAAGACGAAAGAACGAATCTTAGAATGAGATCAAACCTAAAAACCCATAATCGTTCCCCCATCGCCAAACCAAATAACTTAACTTCCAACAACCTAAATCTCTGAATTCAGATCAAAATTGAAACTTTGATTAAACCCCAATTCCACAAAGGATCCAACCAAAACAAGCAATCAGACAAAGAGCCAATCGACGCAGGAATCAGGAGTAACTTTACCATCTGTATCTCAGGAAGTAGCCTTCGAGAGGAGCCGATTCCGGAACATCGTCAGTGGCGGCGGTCTTATCCGGACGGCGAACGAGAACGTAGGGGGTTAATTCACAGCCCACAATCGGAATTTCGGAAGGTAGATGCACTCGGATCACGCTCAGCATTGCTTTTCCGTCGCACGGCGGTTGTCGAAGCACTCTAACACTAAGCAGATAATCGAATCGACACCTTGATTGGCAGTATATTCTCCTGGAAATCCAAATGAAATAGGCTCGACGGTAGGCTGATCCACCATTTACTTTCACCTTAAAAACTCGTCAGAGCTTCGTCGAAAACTCCCCGAAACCCTAGATTTCGTCTCCACAAAATTTCAGTAACCAACTTGGGTCCCGAACAAAAGTAAAATGAAAAGAAGAAATACGAATCGAGAAAATCTACAAGAGAGATGTGGAGGTGGATCTTTGAGAATAGTTCAAGGATCGATTCTTACGCTGAAAATGGAAAAAATCAATGAAGGATTTTTTTATTATTTTTAAGACTTAAGAGTGGGATCAATAAAGAAATGAACAAATATTAGCTTTAGCCTGTAGACCAAAGTCACCAAACCAAAAGAAAACAAAGATTTTTTAAGATTTTATAATATATAATCGTTCTATTTTTTGTGCCGGTAATTATAACTTTCAAAAACAAAATTGTTTTGGCGCTGAAAATTTAATCATATTTCGAGTTTTTGTTGGTTTTTTTTTTATGAAAATAAATCTATTTGCGCCAAGGAAATAAGCTTATAACTAAATTATCATTAACAAAGTAAATAGAGATTGATGATTTGTGTAGCCTTACGAAATCAAAACTGTCAATGAACAGAACAAACAAACAAACAAAAAAACAGATTTTTTGTTCTGTTAACAAGTATTAAAAAATCATAGTATCTTATAGTTTTTTGTTTTATCGATTACTCTAAAACATTAAGCGAATTTCATATTAAATAAATAAAACTTAGAAGTTAAAATCAGGTTAAGATTAAAAAGTTGACGCTCGATAATATTTATTATATTTTCATCTGAAAAGAATTGTTTTGGTATGAAAAGGTTGAATACTACAAGTATCTGGTTGGGTGTTTATATATCTTTGATGTCTTCCAAGTATTTTTTCAATATTTCAAATCATAACTTAAAGGACTACGCAAACCGGTAGAAGAGAGATCTGAAGATCGAGGGGGAGAAATTAAAAAGGTTTTGAATCAGGTTATAAAAGTATTATGTGATTGCTTGTGTTTGAGTAGTTACAAATCATTAGAGACAAGACATGTATCTTAGAGAAAAAATTGTGAGTTTAAGTGTGCAAAGAATGATGGAGGGTTTGCGGGATAATTTAAGCTTATAAAAGACATTTTCATTGTGCGAAAAGAAGTTGTATTTATATAGTGTACCTATATATCTTAACTAAATTCGTGTACTAGATTGTCAGAGTTTTTAGTTTAAGATATACCAGATCTGAAGTATATAGTCTGTGAGAACAGTAACATACCTGATATAATATTCTACTAGTTTTACTTTGTGTCCTAAACGGTGTGCATGTCGCCATGTTGGCTAGGTTCGACGGGCGATGGCAAAGATGTCTTGTCGTACGAAAACATACAATGCGGCGTAAAGTGTAGAAACACTTCCGAGTAGCATTGAGACCAGGAGCATGGATGAAAGTATGAAACCACTCGCTTTCTCATCTTCGTTCGTGTGTGGAAGCTTCCGGTATCCGAGTGAGGAAAAAAAGTTATGATGTAAAACCAAATTAAGTGGGATTTTTTTTGTCATCTATTGATTGCTTTTTTCGTTAAAAGAAAATTCTCCAACCGTTTCTTAGCTAATTCTGAATTTGGAAAATAAAATAAATGGTAACAATAATAATATAAAAAATATCATTTTAGGATATGTCTCTTAAATATAATATATACAATCATTACTATAATTGTGAATATATATCCTACTACCATGTAGTACTTAGCATATGTGCAAAAGCTTGGTTTAAATTGGTATGTTAATTTGGATTAGATAAATATAAGTGGTTCAAAGCTAATTTTTTTTTTTTTTGTCTCTGAAGATTTTGGTTGATTATATTCAAATTTGGTTTCGCTAAGTTCAGTTTTGATCCGGTTTGCTTATTTTTAAAAATGTAAAACATAACTTTTGTTTGTTTTGATGTGGTTAGTTTTTGAATATATAATGGTTTGATTCTGTTCAACTCTGTTCAGTTTGGTTTGAATAATTAGTAGAACTTTTATCAAATTTAGACAACTATTAGGAAAATAATTTTTATACTAATTAAAGAAAAAACAAATAATGTTAGGTTTTCTAATTTAATATTTTGAGCCTTGAGCACTCTGTATATATAACTAGCAAACAAAAAAAACAGAATGCGCTACTGAATAACTTACATCGATGACGATGAGTGACCGTGTAAAACTTTTCCATAGCATGGTGGTAGGAGCTATGACATGTCATTATGATGGTAATTCATTTCTCAATCAAACTCTGTTGATTCTTTATAGTTTTGATTGATTTTTGTTTTCTTGTTTTCTGTTAGTTTTGGTTGAAGCCGTCAAAAATATACATGAAATGAAAGTCGAGCTAACAGTGAAAGAGAAGAACTGCATAAAAATGGTGCATAACAATCTTATCTTTGAGATGAAAAAGACATGGGAAATTTTCGATACAGTGAACCGTACGGAAAAAATAGAAGGGAATGAGAATCTAGAGATGGTTCAAGAGTATTTGCAGAAGCAATTGATTGACCTTAAGAAGACCACTGATGAGATTAAAAAAATGTTGAGTTTATATGTCTAAGTTTAATTGGGTATTTTTTATGTATTATAATTTATGTAAACCAATGTTATGAAAAAGATGAGGTATAATATAAAAAAATTAAAGGAAAGATGGAAGAGATGAGGAGAACCCACTTTTTGTTTTTCAATTCTTTTTCTAAAAGTCATCCAAAAGTGATAAATAAGTAGAATTGGAATAAAAAGAGTGATTAATATATAATTGTTTGTTATTTTACACAAAACTAGAAGTTTATATATTTTTTTTTCCATTTTCTAAATTTTAATATAAAATACCTTGTTAGATTTTTTTCATAAATTGAGAAGAAACAACCTGGATATTCGGTTGCTCACTTCTCAAAACCAAAATTTCTATTCTTTTCAATTTATACTATATAATAATTTGAAATGTATAAAGTTAATATATTACATGTGTCCATGTTTTTTTGGTAAAATTTATTACCGTTTCCGATTTTTGACTGACGTTATAAAAATGATAATATGAGACGGAGAAAGAAAGTCAAAAACAAAACTATACAACAAACTACGATTAAAGACACGAACCGATGAACATAACTAAACAGATCCGAAAAACATAATAAACCAGGACCACGTTGGTCGGCTGGACCGGTCAAACCATGTTCATGTGATTGAACCAGCCGGCTAAAGGTTTGAATTTCAAACCCCACGTTTTAAGGAAAACAATACCCTGAGACCATCTCTTATGGATTCTTAGCATTATTTTAATTATAAATTTTGAAAATATTTAAGTTAAGAATTTTTTTAAAAATAATTAAATTTATATGTTTCCAATGGTAGAATACTTGAGATTCTTAAAAATAAAATAAAATATTATTATAAAAATTATAATATTTTAAATAGAATTTATTTTATTTAAATTATTAAAATTTTTATATTTTATAAAACTTAAAAATTATTGCATTTCATAAATTTTGTGAAGTTTTAATTTTGTGAACTTTTGTGAAGCTTTAATTTTTATATTTTGTGAAATTTTAATTTTTGTGAAGTTTTAAAATTTTGTAATTTTTTTTTTGTTAAAATGAACCAACCAATCACAAACTGACACGTATAGGATTCTTAACAATTCTAAAAACTCTCTTTTAAGAATCATTTCTTAACATTTTATTTAATTTTAAATTATTTTTTTAATTTTTTCTCTAAGCAATATAGGTTAAGACCATTGGAGGTGCTCTAATAAAGTATTCGTGGTCGCGACTCGTCACGTCAGTCACTCGTAAAATCGATCGTCACCGTGGTAACGTCAAATTCGACTTTTGGCGACTGAGCTGTTGTAATCGGTGCCTTCGCTTAGCTACATTAGTGAAACTGACACTTGACTGCTTGACATGACACCTGAAACAACTTAATTTTTCTTCCTGCTGTATTCGCAGAACCAAAAAATTGCTTCCAGAGCCTGAGATTGAGCTCCGTTCTAAGTGTACTTATATGCATTTTGCCTGGGAAGTTCTCTGTTTCCAGTTCATCCTGCATGAGCCTCAGCCATGGAGATTTCGCCAATCACAACAACCGTCTACTTAGCTTGCTCAATGCCTGCGGAAAAGCTCCTTCCTTTGCAAGGACCAAAGCTCTTCACGCGCTCTCGACCACGTTATGCTATACCCTTAAGCAGCCCGTTTTTATCTGCAACAACATCATCTGCCTTTATTCGAAGCTTGGCGAGGTTTCCTTTGCAGCCAAGGTGTTCGATAAAATGCCTGAAAGAAACACAGCGTCCTTCAACACGATCATTAGTGGGTATAGCAAATGCGGGTATGCTGAGAAAGCCTGGGGTATATTCTCTGAGATGAGGGATTTTGGATATTTGCCGAATCAGTTTACAGTGGGTGGTTTATTGTCATGTGCATCGTTGGATGTTTGTGCCGGAACTCAGTTGCACGGTTTGAGCTTGAAGTATGGCTTGTTTCTGCCTGATGCATTCGTCGGTACTGGTTTGTTGTGTTTGTACGGGAGGCTTGGGTTACTGGAAATGGCGGAACAGGTTTTCGAAGATGTGCCGTTCAAGAGCTTGGTAACATGGAACCATATGATGTCTTTGTTGGGGCGTCGTGGTTTTCTCAAAGAATGCATGTTTCTCTTCCGTGAGCTTGTTGGGACGGGGAAGTGTTTATCTGAAGGCTCTTTCTTGGGTGTATTGTCGGGTGTTTCTTGTGAAAATGACTTGGAAACTAGCAAGCAATTGCATTGCGGTGTTTCTTGTGAAAATGACTTGGAAACTAGCAAGCAATTGCATTGCTCAGCAATGAAAAAAGGGTTAGACCGTGAAATTTCCATCGTCAACTCTCTTATCAGCGCATATGGAAAATGCGGCAACACACATATGGCAGAGAGAATGTTTGAGGAGGCAGTTTCCTGGGATATAGTGTCATGGAACGCCATAATTGGTGCAACAGCCAAGAGTGAGAACCCATTAAAAGCACTCAAACTCTTTGTAAGTATGCCTGAGCATGAGTTTTCCCCTAACCAAGGTACATACGTTAGTGTTCTTAGTGCCTCTTCTCATACGCAGACATTTAGTTTCGGATGCCAGGTTCATGGCACACTAATCAAGAATGGCTTCGAATCTGACATGTTTTTGGGGAATGCATTGATCGACTTTTATGCTAATTGTGGTAGTTTGGATGATTCCCGTCTATGCTTCGACTCTATACATGATAAGAACTTTGTGTGTTGGAATGCACTGCTTTGGGGTTATGCCAATAAAGATTGTCCCATTTGTCTCTCTTTGTTCCTTGAAATGCTTCAATCGGGTTTCAGGCCAACTGAATATACTCTTTCGACAGCCCTCAAATCTTGTTGTGTCATAGAGTTACATCAGCTGCACTCTGTTATTGTGAGAATGGGTTTTGAAGATAATGAGTATGTGTTAAGCTCTCTTATGAGATCCTACGCCAAGAATCAACTGATGAGTGATGCTCTTCTTCTGCTGGATTGGTCTAGCGGGCTATCTTCTGTCGTCCCACTGAACATTGTCGCCGGAATATATAGCAGAACAGGCCAGTACCATGAATCGGTGAAGCTGATTTCGACACTAGAACAACCCGACTCTGTATCTTGGAACATTGCTATTGCGGCTTGCTCTCGTTCTGAAAACCACGGAGAGGTTATCGAACTTTTCAAACACATGCTTCAATCTAATATTCGCCCTGATAATTACACATACGTTAGTATCTTAAGTATGTGCTCAAAGTTCTGCGACTTTACGCTTGGAAGTTCTATTCACGGTGTAATCACCAAAACAGATTTCAGCCGCGCAGACACATTTGTTTGCAACGTATTGATTGACATGTATGGGAAATGCGGAAGCATTAGGAGTGTAATCAAAGTCTTTGAAGAAACTAGAGAGAAGAACCTCATTACATGGACTGCATTGATTTCGTCTCTTGGCATCCATGGATATGGACATGAGGCATTTGTAAAGTTCAAGAAAATGGTATCTCTGGGATTTAAGCCAGACCGTGTCTCTTTCATCTCTATTCTAACTGCTTGCTGACATGGTGGCATGGTAAAAGAAGGAATGGTGTTGTTTCGGAAAATGAAGGATTATGGAGTTGAACCAGAAATGGATCATTATCGTTGTGCCGTTGATCTTTTGGCCAGAAACGGTTACCTCAAGGAAGCTGAGCAACTGATTTGTGGAATGCCTTTCCCTGCAGACGCCCCTGTATGGCGCACTTTTCTTGATGGTTGTAATAGATTTGCAGAAGCACAGAGAAGCACTCTCAGTTTCGTCTCTGTTCAGTAGTTTAAGAACGCAAAATTGCAAGAGAAGTGTGAATCTCTAGATTAGTTTTTATTTATTTCTCGTCCTTTCTCCTGCAATGTTCATATTTTTGTATGGTGAAACTAAAAAAACTTCAAAGTCGTCTAATCACAAGTTCAGAGAAATAGTCTTGTATTTTGCAGTTGTACAAAAGGTGAGCTCTCAGTAGCAAACAATCCAAACTTTGATCAGTCACATTACTTATAAAACGATGCGTTGTATATCGTAAAAAGATTTTATGGTTAAATCAACCCGCGGCTTGGAAATCTCCAAAGTCATCATCTGGTGCATCTTCAACGCTTATTTCTTTAGCATCTTTGTCTTCTTTCTTCTCTACTTCTCGCTTTGTATCTAAATCTTGTTGTTCAGACGATCTTTGGAGGCTGAGGCGTGGTGACAGACTTGATGGGGACTTCTGAGCAGTTGTGGCAGGAGAAAGCGGTCCAGGAGGTGGCGGCGGAGGGATGATTGAAGGAATTGTTTCTATCGACTTGCCTTTGTCCTCCAACGAGAGATTGCTCAGACTCTTCTCTACCATTTTCGGCTTTGTGTCTTTATCGCTCATCTGTTTCAATCATTTTGATGTGAAAAAACAAGAATCTTGCGGAAACTGTATCTACACAATAACTGTAAATCTCACATTTTTCAGTTGGAGAACAATGGTTTCTCCTTCCTTTAAGCTGTAATCGACGGATGAAGTGTTCTGAAAGTGTTGTTCCATTTCTTCTGCTGTTTTCTTCTTGTTCAAATATCTTTAGCAAAGAGAAGAGAGAGAGAGAGAGACACAGAGATAATATTCAGAAATGATTTAGCTATTTTGAAAGAATGTCTTAATGTCTAAATCGAAAAGAACACTTGGAGATTTGGAAGTGGAATGTTACTTCATGTGGTCATGTAGTGCTGCTTGGAAATCATATGCTTCAGTTCTTTCCCGGAATCCAAGTCCAATAAAAGCATGTCGAACACGACCACCTGCAATGCTTCAAATAAGCATACTCAAAAACAACTAATAAAATTTCACATCTCAGTATATTTTGATGGTCAGTGAGTACCTATCTTTTCTTCAACTCGGAGAACAAAATATCTACAAGACAAAACATAATTTTTTTTTTAGACTAGCTGCACATCATGAGAAGAGCAAGTTAAGTTCTATGTTTAAATTTTTTGTTACCTGCTACTGTCGATTACGGCTTCTACTGGATGAGGTTCACCATCTCGCAGAAAGGCCTGAGCATAAAGTTCCCCTGTGGTTTTATCTACAAGTTTAATAATACATTCTTCTCCTTTGCTCACCACTTTCAATGCTCCTTCCCATGCCCATTTGTTCACGTCCCACTCATCTGCTCTGCACGGATCAATTATATAAAAGGTATCAGCGAATGTCTATCTCCATCTTCCAGTGGATTACTCGGTGCATCTTTGGCCTAAGAAGACAAGTTGAGTTGACCAAAACCGAATGTAATTAGATTTATTTTTTTTGTGTTGATACAAATTAAGTTTAACCGAACATTCCTACTAACTTCAAGAATTGGTTCAATAAGGTTTGTTACGAGTTATTGATCACTGGCTAAGCAGCAGGTAAAAAGGTTTTGCAAGAATGTCCTAACTACAGATCAGAATGGCTTAGACTTTTTCTGTCATGGAGGCAAGAAGGAACCTGTAGGAAGCTGCACTTTTCCTTGGGGGTATCTGCATACACACAAAAACAAAATAAAGACAAAGACGAGCTCACTTGCTGTAACATACAGACACAGGAGAAAACATAAATCGTAAGATAAGTTTCAAAACGAATCCCCCAAGCTCCAATGTTGTCTATATTATCCATTTATCTTTTGGGAATTTTCTAGTTTATCTAAATAACGACACTTCACAATGTCAATGAGTTCAAGGCAGCCAATTTGGAATCTCAAACAGTACCGGAACGAAGATATAATTATGTCACAATTATCTAAACAAGATTATATTAAGAAATCATCGAGCCTGGTATTGGTTAAATTATTATTTTTTTCACCAAAATCCTTGAGAGAATCTACTATACGAAATCTCTTTCAAAAAACTATTGCGTGATAGTTAACTGTGTAATCGATCACGCGGCACTTAAACCAGCACAATTGTGACAAAATTGGGTGATGAAGACATGAACTTGACATATGCAGATTAAGATAATTTCGTCAACACCATTAGTAAAATTCTCTAATACCAGACTGAAATATACTTAACTAACTTATGATCAGATCCTAAACCCTCTCCAAAAATCATCGAGTGAACTTACAAAAAAGGCCGTAACTTCAGGGATTCATCACAAATTCCAAGTACCCATCTCATTATGACCTAACAAGAGCTAGAAATTTACCAGATAAACATAGCATTCAGGCACTTGGAAGAGAGCAATCTCTATAGCTTCTCTCTCCTCGTTATCGTCGACGGTCACAGGATCAGTGGAAGATTTCTTGTTTTCCTCGATATTCGACGAAGACGAAGCTTGATCCATCTCAGAACCAATGAGAAAAACTCAGATGACTAATCGATCAAACACCTCGTAAAAATCTTCCCTGTTAAGTCTTTGCCGTACTGTGTGATTACAAATCTTTCCTCCAGTCGCGAAGACGAAGAAACGCAGCGTTAGGTGTAGTGTACCATTACTTCGATCTGAGCTTATCTCAAAACCATCCGATCTTCTTAATTATTTTGAATCCTGACTGTCCATTAGGTTGACTTTTAAGACTCCTGATATAAACTAGACACGTGTATCGACCGACGCTGGTAAGTCAACATAAAGTGGTTGATGGACCAACCAATAGAGAAGAACGTCCAACTTTAGCCTTCTGGGCTATAAAGAATGGGCTTTGGGCCCATTATAAAATACATTGGATATGTTATTTTGTTTTGATTAATTATTTGCCTCTTCGTGATGTTGAGTAGGCAGAGTGTGTGCGCTTTATTTATTTCTCCTCACTGACTCTGTCACCCTAATTTGAGAGCTCTCTTAGCGCAGACATTTGCATCACTGAGAAAATGGCGGCTGCGACCTCATCCATCGCTCCTTCCCTCTCATGCCCATCTCCTTCTTCTTCATCCAAAACCCTTAGGTCTTCGAAACCCAGAACCTTGGCTCTCCCCAATATCGGTTTCCTCTCTTCGGCTTCCAAGTCTCTGAGGTCACTAAGTGCCGCCTTCGCTGGAAATGGGATCGGTTCCGCCACTGGATCTTCCCTCTCCGCTCGAATGGTTGCGTCGTCTGCGGTCAGAACCCCTGTTTCTCTCGATTTCGAGACATCTGTCTTCAAAAAGGAGAAAGTCTCTCTTGCTGGTTACGATGAGGTTTTTTTTTTCTCATCACCCCCTTTTTCATTTCTATTTGAATTTGTGGTGATTCTTTTTTTTTTTGGCTATGTTTTGGGTTTATCATTTGCATGTGGCTGATGTATATCATTTGTTATTGTTGCTAATGTTTGCTTTTTGCTAATCTTTGTTTAGTACATTGTGAGAGGAGGAAGGGATTTGTTCAAGCATCTTCCAGATGCTTTCAAGGGGATTAAGCAGATTGGTGTGATTGGCTGGGGATCTCAGGTAGCTATTATGTTTGTCTCTTATTTTATTTTGTTTGTGTTGTCCCTAATCATCGTGCTTCGTGTTTCGGTACTTACTGAATTGTTGTGCTTTAAGTTTTGAATTCATTACTTAAGAAGCAAAGCGTACAACTTCTTGGGGTTTGGTTCTGTTAGATAGTGTTTATGCACTTCTCGTTCTCCAGAGAGCTTGAAACTCAGCAATCACACTTGTTTACTTTGGATTGTGGCGATAGTGCATTGATTACGTCATGTTAATGGAATTGATCATCAACTAAAGTAGTGTTTCATTTTCATGATTTTGATGATACGTTTGAGTTTGAATGAACAAAGATGAGTAGATAAGTGGCATGCTTTTTCTCTTCTGCACTTCTCGTGCTAAATTCAATATCTGTTTGCAGGGACCTGCTCAGGCTCAGAATTTAAGGGATTCACTTGTGGAGGCAAAGTCTGACATTGTTGTCAAGGTAATCCCAACTGATGTGCTAGCTTCATTCTTTTATATTTGTTAGCTTTATCTTTGCTTTCTGCTGTTACTTAAGGCTATATCCTGACTTGGTTTCTCATTTTTTTCTACTAAAACGTAGATTGGGCTTAGAAAGGGATCTAAGTCATTTGAGGAGGCACGTGCTGTTGGCTTCACAGAAGAAAGTGGTACTTTGGGTGATATATGGGAAACTATCTCTGGCAGCGATCTTGTATTGCTTTTGATCTCTGATGCTGCTCAGGTAAGCGCATTTCAGAATCTTGAATTTTTTCTCCGTAGGTATATGAATCGACTTTAATGTATCCTGTTTTTGCAGGCTGATAACTATGAGAAAATATTTTCTCACATGAAGCCAAACAGCATTCTTGGTTTGTCACACGGGTTTCTACTAGGGCATTTGCAGTCCATGGGACTCGATTTCCCTAAGAACATCAGCGTGGTCGCTGTTTGCCCTAAGGGAATGGGTCCCTCTGTGAGAAGGCTTTACGTCCAAGGAAAAGAAATCAACGGTGCTGGAATCAACGCCAGTTTTGCAGTCCACCAGGTTTTTATCTCTCTATCTGTCTATACAGTGAGAAGGTATTAGACCTCCTGCATTCATTTTTCATCACTGATACTATTTCTGTTTGCAGGATGTTGATGGTAGAGCCGCAGATGTAGCTCTGGGATGGTCAGTAGCACTTGGTTCTCCTTTTACTTTTGCTACTACTCTTGAGCAAGAGTACAAGAGTGACATCTTTGGAGAAAGAGGTGAGTTGGTGGGCCTCACTTAAAGAACTTTCTTTTTATCGCTCAGCCCCATGCTTAAAAACCTACCTTGTTCTTTTTTTGTTAATAGGCATTTTGCTTGGTGCTGTTCACGGAATCGTGGAGTCTCTGTTTAGAAGGTACACTGAAAATGGAATGAGCGAAGACTTGGCTTACAAGAACACAGTAGAGTGCATCACAGGAACAATTTCGAGGACTATATCTACCCAGGTTAGTAGGAAGATATAGACGAGACTTGTTCATTTTTGGCCAAATCGGCTATCAAAATTCGAAACCTGTTTCTGATGAATTGTGAAATTCAGGGAATGTTGGCTGTGTACAACTCCTTGTCTGAAGAAGGTAAAAAGGATTTCGAGACTGCATACAGTGCATCCTTCTATCCTTGTATGGAGATACTCTATGAATGTTACGAGGATGTAGCAGCTGGAAGCGAAATCCGGAGTGTTGTATTAGCGGGTCGTCGCTTCTATGTAATGATTCCTCTTTCAAACTCTTTCCTTTTTTACATTTACCCAAAACACAATTTGTTGTGCAGCCATTTTGATGGATTTTCTTGCTTGTAACAGGATAAGGAGGGATTGCCTGCATTCCCAATGGGAAAGATTGATCAGACAAGAATGTGGAAGGTCGGTGAACGCGTCAGGAAGTCCAGACCAGCTGGTGACTTGGGTCCGTTGTATCCCTTCACCGCTGGAGTTTACGTTGCACTTATGATGGCTCAGGTATGTCTTATATTCGGTTTGGTTTCTGTTCAAATTTTTTCTTCGGTTTATGCATTATAGAATCTGTGTTGGTTTCAATTTGGATTCAGGCATTTAGAAAATATATCTCTAATCTGAAGATTTTTCAACGAACTTGTGATTTCAAGTGGTTTGTTGTCTTTTTGGTTCGGTCTAAGTTTGGTTTTAAAAAACAAATGTATGTTTAGTTTGTGAAGTATGTTAAAGAAATTGCGAATTCAGTTGGTATGTTTCCTTTTTGTTTCAGTTTGGTTTTGGTTTTAGAACATACATCTTTAACATGACAAAAAATCCAAAAAATTGTGATATTATTTGGCTGGATCGGTTTTGGTTAGGATGGATTAAACCGGATTGGGAATCCATTTTTTTTTATTCTCAATCCTCCAGTGATTTCTCGGAATCTAAAACTTGGTTTCTGATGTAGATCGAGATCTTGAGGAAGAAAGGTCACTCCTACTCGGAGATCATCAACGAGAGCGTGATTGAATCCGTGGACTCTCTAAACCCGTTTATGCACGCAAGAGGAGTGTCTTTCATGGTTGACAACTGCTCGACCACAGCAAGATTGGGATCGAGGAAGTGGGCCCCGCGGTTCGACTACAACCTGACCCAACAAGCTCTGGTAGCTGTGGACAATGGTGCAGCAATCAACAGAGACCTGATGAGCAACTTCTTCTCTGACCCAGTCCATGGTGCTATCGAGGTCTGTGCACAGCTCAGGCCTACCGTGGATATCTCCGTGCCTGAGGATGCTGACTTTGTTCGACCTGAGCTGCGTCAGTCTAGCAACTGAGTGAAAGAAGGGTTATAAGTTTATCAGTGTCTCTTATTGTAATCGGATTTTTAAGCAAGTCAAGAGTTTGGGATGTTTTTAGGCGCGAGTGTTTTGTTTGGAGGATTTGAATAATTATGTCTCTTTGAAATTCCATTAATGGTTCTCTCTGCTCTGATCTTAATTCTTGTTAAAGTGAGGGTATTAATATTGCAATATCTGCAAAAGTATTAACTTAATTTTGGGTATGAGAGGCTAGAGTTTAGTATTATTTAGCGGCTATTGATTCTATTTCAAATTCTTTAACCGAGATAGGATAAATGTGCTGTTTTAGATCTACATTTAAACGTTCAATTCAGAATAATTTAGTTTATTTGATCCAAATTAATACGAAATGCATGGCTTTTAGCTGCATGTTGAATGATCGAACATTAGGATAAAGGGAATTTTTCTTTTTTTTGTTGGTCGTCTCTTTTAGTTTTAGGATAAAGGGATAAGTTTTTGCCAATGGCAGATAGATTTTATTCGTCGTATACTGTGTAGTCACTAGTTTCCAAGTTCAAATATGTATTCATATAAATAATTTGTGTTTTTTTCTCCCCCAAAATTAAAGATAAAGAGAAACTTGGCGGAGCACAATGCTTTTTGACTTCGAACGGTGACGCAGATCAAAAAATACAGATCAAGCAGATCATACAGATCAAGCAGAACAAACACAGATCAAGCAGATCATGCAAATCAAATGCAGATCAGTAAATAATCATATTATATTAAATAGTATAATAATATAATAAATACAGATCAACCAGATAATTTAGATCAAGCAGAACAAACGTAAATCTAGCCGATCAAACAAATTAACCGAATTATTATATTCGATTAAACGTTAAAAAACATATAAATGATGTAAATTAAATATCTAAAACAAAAAATTCAATTTTATATATAAACGATAAATATAACTGTTTTAATAAATACGGTTAAAATGTAAGTATTATCTAAAAATTAAATATGATTACAACATACGATGAAAATTTTAAAATAAAATACGATTACAACATAAGATTCAAATTAAAAAAATTAAAATTACTACAAAGTATTTTTATCTGCCCATAATGTATTTGCAATAATTTCTCTGATGTTTTCCATAAGATCTCTTTTTCCTATTTCTGCTTCTTTCATATCACTTGGTTCAACCAGAGAACTAGTGTTGTCAATCTCTGTATGTCTCATTGTATCAGCAAAATCCTCATCTGAAAAATTTGAAATTCTAATAAAATTATGTAATCTCATTGTCGCCATTACCACTCTTTTTTGAACATGCATATCATATCTAGGAAACTCACAAAGAATCCTCCATTTTTTCTTCCAAACTCCAAATGTCCTCTCAATCACAGAACGTAAAGATGCATGATATCGATTAAACAACTCTTGTTTGTTCTTGGGAGGAGGACCACTCTCGAACTGTGACATATGATACCTAACAACCACGTTTCGTGAAGATCTATAGGGAGCCAAAAAACCTTGTTTATTTGGATATCCAGAATCGACTAGATAATACTTATCGACTGGAGGTAAAGGAAAGTCGGAATTACTATCTTGCGCCATTGTGAGGACAGTTGTATCATGACATGAACCTGGTGCTCCATTCCAAACATATGTGAATAACATATTCAAATCACATATCGCCATTATATTAAACGATGTTATATTGTGCCGGTTCCAGTACATTCCTTGTATTTCAGGCTTCACTTTAACGCAAACATGAACTCCATCCATGGCTCCAACAAAACCACCAAAATATGGCCAGTATGTTACATCCATTACTAGTCGTTCGGGAATCCGTCTTAGCTCTTGCGTCGTCGGAGTCTTGATATAATCACAAGCAAGTAACTCAGTCGCCCTAAGCACTTCAAAAAATTTCCGATTCACTGTCTCTTGCGTTCTTCCAAATCGTAACCCAACATCTCTCTGAACTTCGTTATGTCCACATATCCGTAGAAACATGGCCACACTCTCTTCAACGCTTACATTTAATGTTGGTTGTAAACCGTAACTCGTTTGCAATTTATCACACAATGTTTGAAAAACACCAAGTGACATTCGCAATAGTTGAAGACAAGCAGCATTATCTTCTTGTAATCGACACCAAATATTTCTCCATCCCAAACCGCCATCAGTTTGTGCTGGTCCTCTTTCAAAATATCGATTATAGTAACTTAATGATGGTTGAATTATTAACTCTTCAAACTGCTCGTTTTCCAAATTCCACAACTCAATTCTCTCCTCGTAGGTTAGATTGTGGACACCACGTGATCGCAACTGACATATACGAAAATCCTGAAAATTTGTAAACATGAGATAAAAATTAAATCAAATTTGTAACCACGAGATAAAACTTAAGGCAAATTGATATGAAAATACAATGTTCAATAATACATAATACATAATGGATATTATAAAACCATAAAGTAAAACATAACATAATTGTTATAACAAAATACAAGCACTACTAAACTAATCTTCGCCTCCTGAATCACTTTGATGACTTTCATTTAAATTTGGTCCTTTTTTGTTTCCCCAAATGTTGAATAATCCTCCAACTCTGCGCGTTCTTGGTATTCGTGCATCTGAAGAATAATTCGTGAAACCAAATTCTGGTGATACTCCCCTGTGAACGTTTGCCGAAGTACGACCTTCTTCTTCTTCTAGTGAAACTCCTGTTTGACCATTCGTTGTAGTTTGTACTTCAGTTCCTAATGAAAATCCGTGTTGAACATTTGTCGGAGGAATCCATCGTGCAGCATTTGGTGATGAGTTCCATTGTTGGTTATGTGGTGATGAACCCCATTGTTGGTTATGTGCTGATGAACCCCATTGTTGGACATTTGATGATGAACCCCAATGTTGAACATTTGGTGATGAACCCCACTGTTGAGCATTTGGAGGTGTTCCCCAATGTGGAATATTAGAAGATGAACCCCATTGTTGAGTATTTGGAGGTGTACCCCATTGTTGCGTATTTGGAGGTGTACCCCATTGTGGAACATTTGATGATGAACCCCATTGCTGAGCATTTGGAGGTGTACCCCATTGCTGAGCACTTGGAGGTGTACCCCATTGCTGAGCAGTTGGAGGTGTACCCCATTGTTGAGCAGTTGGAGGTGTACCCCATTGTCCACCTGAAGTTTGACCCCATGAATTATTGCCTCCAGAAGATGGATTACCAGAAAAAAACCCCCTAAATTTGGACTCCCCGAATTTTGACCCGAGGCTAACCGCTTTCCAACAAACTCGCTGTCTCGTGTATATCCAATGAGAGCTTGTAAAAATTGCAGCTTATCTTCGATAGTGTTTTCAGCTCTGTCAATGAAGTACTTACGCCAAAATCTATCAGCTTTTAATTCTTGAATGCATGCCCAATAAAAGTCAGTGTTCTTTGGGACCTCCATCGATTCAAATATCTTGAGAGCCATGTCGCATTCATCGTAATCCTCTTGATCAAAAAAATTTGGGCGCAGTTGTTGTAAACTTTGGCGTTGAAACTCTCTAAAACCATCCATGGTATCTATTAGAGTTGTCTGAAATGATTGTTTTCTACGACCTCCTCTTGAACCATTTCTGGCAGAAGCTCGTGAGCTTCCCGCAACTCTATTTGTACCACTTTCACGTCTTAATCTTCCTTGCTGTGGAGCTCTGGAAGCAGAATTCTGAAACGGATGACCCGGTGGAGAATTTTGACGCATGGATTCACGGATAAACTCATTTGAAGGTCGTGTTTCATCATCAATGTTAACACGATACACCTCTTCATTTTCTTGTGTCTCTGGAACTTGAGTTTCTGGCATACCATCACCATATGTTTCCGAATTCAGATAACCTTCATCATTAGCTATGCCCTCGTTCATCATTTCTTCTCTTCTTTGGTTCGCAGAGTATTGAGATTGCGACTGGACGTCATATAATTTGAAACAACGTTGCATAATATCCCAAAACTCTGGTGGTTTTCGTTTAAACGATTTTATAATTTTACAAACCTGTCAACAAAATTATTAAAATTTTGTTTAACAAAGTTTTCATATTCGTAAAATTACTTAACATATTTTAGGTGTGGTAAAGATTAAAAGTACTTACTTCACGATCTTTCCACCATGAATCAGATGCCGATATCACGAATGTAACAGGATCAACCGCGATGCCCGTAGACCTTTGCATAAGACTCATATACTTCTTGTACTTTCTTTTCATTTGATCAAGTTTTTCTCTCAAGAACTTGTAGTTTATATCAAGATTGAACTCTTGGTTGAACTTTTCAACCATAAACTCTTTACCAAGTAGGGACGGATCTTTTAAACGATAATTAATCATGGCAAGTGCTTGGTCGTACAACTCAAGAAGTATTTTTTCTCGTCTATGATCCCATTTCAGATGGTCTTCGCTCTATAAATTTTAAAATTTTGTAAATGTATTATTCACCTAACCTCTAACAAAACTATAGCATTTAAATATAAAAGTAAGCATCTTACCCGTGCTGATGTTTCTGTATGACGAGTATTAGAATTCACGTTTTGTCCACGAGACGCCATATCTACAAATTTAAAAATGATATTAATTTAATAGAAAAATGTTTATAAAATAGCCTTTTTTAAAAAAGAATCCAAAATAACGCAGTGATTATTAAAATATATTATTGAAAACAAATTTGTATTATTAATGTCCATTTATAAATTAAACTTCAACTTCTAAGAACATATATGTTTATCTTTTTTTTTTGCAGCATAAAAACATATATATTTCTCTATTGATCTAAATGATAGAAAATTATAAAAAAGTAAATACTACAACATAAACCTCAACTTATCTTTTAACATATTAAAATTTTAAACATAAACCTCAACTTATCTTTTAACATATTAAAATTTTAATTATTCATTAAAACATAACTAATTCACAATAAATTTAGCATATAACTTTAACTATCTTACTATTGAAAATAAAAATAAAAAAATATACCTTGATTTTGAGAATTTCTTTGATGAATGTAGATATATAAGGCAATCTAAAAAATAAAAATAAAAACTAATTAAATAAAAAATAAAATGCATGCATGTGTTATAATATATATGTATGGAACAAATAAAAATTTATACTAGATATTTCATTGTGTAAAAATATTAAATGATTATAAAATAGCTATTTAATTTTATAAATATATGAAATCAAAATATGAATTATCAAGTAACATGCATGAATTTATTAAACTAATTTATATGAATATTATAAGATAACAATTATTTTTTGTAAACAAATTTTTATTCATTGAAACATAACTACTTCAAAATACCGTTAGTATATAACTAATGAAACACAATTTTTTTTTTAACTATCTTACAATTAAAAGTAAAAATAAAAATAAAGATATCTTGATTTTGAGAATTTCTTTGATGAATGTAAATATATAAGACAACCTGAAAAATAAAAAATAAAAAACTAATTAAATAAAAGATAAAAATACATGCATGTGTTATAATATATATGTATGGAACAAATAAAAAATTTATACTAGATATTTCACTGTGTAAAAATATTAAATGATTATAAAATACCTATTTAATTTTATAAATATATGAAATTAAAATATGAATTATCAAGTAACATGCATGAATTTATTAAACTAATTTATATGAAAATATTATAAGATAATAGTTACATTTTGTAAACGAATTTTAATTATTTTATTTATTTAATTATTATCAACAATAGAATAAAATAAACTATAACATATATGTTGCTCTATTGATCTAAATATTATATGATTATTTAATGAAACTATATATTTATAAATGATAGAAAAAAATCATCAAAAAAATTATATACAAATTATGCATATGTATTATATATATATATAAAAATAATAATAGTAATAACATTGTTATGTTTATTAATATTTATTGAAAATAAAAAATTTCAAAACTAATTATTACACTAAAAAAACGAAAAATATAAAATCATACTTTTGATGGGGAGAAGATGTATTTTGTTTGTGATGAAATGAATTAACAATGGACTTATACTATTTATAAGCAAACTCAAAGAGAAAAAAAAAATATATATATAATCTAACATGCATTGGGCGCCTGCCTCTCGCCCAAATGCTTTCCTCTCTTACCTGCAGACCAACAAAAATTACTCTAACACTTATCTGCATGCAGATAACTAATATTTTATTGATTTATTTTGTTTTGCAATAAATATAGATGAATGGGGCATTATTGCAGTTTGTACTGCATTTTAGTTGTACTGCACTTGGACTGCATGGCTCATTCAAAGCCTTTGTCTCTCTTTTTATTCAGAAATGAAGAATCTAAATTATTAGAATCACATGTAATGACATGTGCTCTCCCTCCCTCTGCACATTTTCATTATATGTCAAGTCTTTTTCTCTTCTTCCCATTTTTAAAAAATGAGATATAAATCCACAAAGCTTGAAGAAAAAAAAAGAAAACAGAGAGAAAAAAAGGTTCCGAATAAATAAACTAAAAAAATTCTGCAATCATTGGATAGTGTGGCTCAAGAATTAGAGAAAGACAAGCCCAGCATGTGTAGCCAATCATATTGTATAACTCTTTTCCCACATTTCATGTTCATTTATCCCCAAAAACTAAAAAACTAAAAATAAACTTTTCTCTTCTAACTTGAAACAATTGCTTTCCAGACTTCTTCCAGTTGATAAGGATTTACAGTCCGGGTACTACATTACGAAATCTTTGATTTATGTTTTCATTTTATTCCAGTTATTGCTTAATTTCAATACGTTAGTCTTGAGATTGAAGCTACAACTTTAATATACCATTACATAAATTTACTAGTACAGTATTAGTTGGATAATTTATACCTGAAAAGAAAACAATGCTCATAATGTATCTCTTATATCCCCAGTCTTCGTGAAACATAGGGTTATATACATTTAATGTAAGGGAATACCCCAAAGTAATATATTTTCGAGTGTATTTTCATACATTAAAATGCATGATTATCAATTATTATGATAAATTTAGTTATTTTGGGAAGATAAAAATTAATGAATAGCTAGATTCCCATGAAGGGGGGCACACCCTTTCAATTGTCTTTTTTTTTTAACTGTTTGTTTATTTTAGTTTTAGTTTTGTTATAAAGACAAAAACTTGATGTTTTAGTGTCAAGAATCACACATATGACATTGATTTGACACCAATGCTTTGTAACTATTTATGTTAATAGTATTACCAATTCAATCATGATGTCGATCAAGCCATAGAGTAAGAGTGTGACTAAACATTTTCAGGGAATACAAATAAACCATTTTCTTTTTGGATCAAAACAAATAAACCTATATATGTTAAAGATTTTTATCAAGAATATATTTACATTTAGAAAAACCTCAACGTGAGATGATATTCTTAAGATGAAATTCAGATTGTTTGATATTTATTTAGGTTTAAGATTCTCGAACTTCATTTATTATTTTCTTACACATTTTCTATAGCTAAATGAAAAGAACAATAAAACGGAGCCTAGAAAAATAAAGTGTATTATACATGTAATTATTTTTTTTTTAGTCTGTGTGGTCCATCGTTTTTTCTAGTGATACTCTTTTATGTTATATGCAGTTGTTCTGCAACAAGTAAATCTTCATCATTCATATTCCGAACGTGGCACCACACCATATTTGAACCTCAACAACGTTGAAACAACATATAATCGAAAACTAGCTTTACTTGAGTTATATCAAATAAGTTGCCTTAACTATTCTAATTAGAAAAATAAATTCTAAATTTGATACACCGGCATGTGAAATGTTAAATAAACAGCACACATATCGTGCATAGTATTCGAAAAGCTTTTCAACTTTTTCCTCATTCATGATTATAAGAAACAAAAAAAGAACCATTTGAATAAACTCCTTACTTAATATGTTCATTGATCATGATAAAGGAGAGATTTGTGAGCATATGCTCACATGCTCGAGCATATAACATCAGGTGGCAACCAATAAGGATCATTGCTATAATCTTGTTAGTTTGATTGGCGGTTTTAGTTACTAATATATAACATATAGTTTTGGAATTGTTTTGGTCTCTAATAAATAAACCTACTTGCCATCTTCATTTTCTTTATTTATAAATGTAATCATGGAAACTAATTACATTAGGTCTAAGTTTTAATTAAAACTCACAAAAAAGTTTCAGTTACTTACCACGCGGTTCACGAATTATTTACGATGTTGTTAACAAATACCGTAAAGAATATGAATACTAGTTATTGATAATTGGTATTTTGATAACCAGAACTGATAAAAAAAACTTACTTGTTCTATTTTTTAAATTGTTGATGGTTTAGGATTGTGTACACAAATTAAGAAAAATTGTATAATACCTATTGTAACATTTTTCATCATTATTTAATTTTAAATTAATATAAAGATAAAACAAGTCAATTGCTGTTATTTTTTTGCATTGATCATTTATTTTTAAAAACAAAAAGGTTCTAAAGCGTCAAAGTTAAAATAAAAAATTGCAGGGAGTATAGTATATCAAATGTTTTATTATCATTCGGGCAAAATAAGAGGATCCAAGTGCAGTTAACTCTATTGATCAGAGAAGAGTTGTTTTAGTTTCAACATGAATCGAACAATTATTTACACTTTCACATATATAATTTTTTAAAAAATAGTTTCGAATTTAGGTAAAATTAAGTTCATTATAATCTGTTTATAAGATCATCCCAAATGGAGACACTTGAATGTCTTAAGTTCAAAAAAAAAAAAAAAAAAAAAAAAAAAATAATGACATGGCAACACTTGAGTGTCTTAAAAGGAAGAAAATTGTCTTATTTAAAATCCTTTTTTAGGGTGTCTTATGACACGTGTCACGACACGATTCGTCACATATTTTATTTTATTTTATTTTTTTAAATCGTATTTTCTTTTTCTTTTTTCAAAATTTAAATTTTTTTTTTTATTATTATAAAATTTTAAGACACTCAAGTTAAGTGTTTCCATTGGGATGGTCTAAGCTAAAAAAGTTCTTAACTTAAATTAATAATATATTTAATATTAAAATATATTTAAAACATTCAACAAAAATTTTCTATTGAACTTGTTCTAAGTATGTGTATATCTTATATATGCAATTGTCGAAATCAAATATCTTATATATGGAACATGGGCTTTACTAATTAATAGCCAAGTACAAATAAATCTTCGTTTTGAGTTATAATAAAAAGAGAATTTAATTTATATACTACATAGATCTGAGGGGTGTAATAACCGAAAAAAACCAGTTACACGACCTTTGTCTTCGATCAACCATGATGCGATATTACTAAAACAATACATTTCAGTTGGTTGAACACAGTTAATTGAATAATTTCAATTTGGACAACATATTTACAACGACTCTAAAATATGTATTTTGTTTTCGTATACTTGTACTGTGCATCAAAAAGTAAAATGTATCAGGATCAGAGATAATATAGTTAATTAATTCATTCATTCTAGCAGTCTCGATTAAACGTGCAACATTTTTTATTATTTAAAAGTGCGAGTTGGACGGTAATGCGATCTACATATATTATTATTGCTTAGTGTATTTGCACTGACATCATTTCGTTATGAAACTAAAATATGAATGTTGAAAACATTGGATACCCTTAATGACCATATAGCCAAAGCGTCGTTTGTCGTTCATTAAAATTATTAATCAGATAATTAGAAAACCAGATATACATATACGTGGTTTATTTGTCGTTGTATATACTATCAGGAATCATTGTGTTTATTTACTCCGTTAATTATATATACCGTTACACCAAATCAGAATATATATATATACAAATCTGATATGCTTGCATAAATAATTGCTAGAACTACATTATTTTTGGGCGTCTAGATCGTTGTGACGTCTATAAGTAATTCTGTAAACAAGTAAGTAGATCCTTCAATAAAAAAAGTATCCAAGACCCGGCAGCCTATTGGTTTAGCACACGTCATGCTCAGTTCGTATATTAATACCGAATATATATGTGGGTCCATATTCCATTGTTCCTCCAGCACACCACCAACAATTATTAAGGCCATTGCCTTGAGAAATTACGAGCATCATTTTAGTTAATTTTCTTATAAATAAAATCAATCTTATTTATATAAAGTCTGTTCCCCAACGGGAGGAAAAGGAGAAAATCTCTCTTTTTTTTCTTGTTTCTTCTTCTTATTTCTCCTTTGTTTCTCCCTTGTTATTGTAATTACCGAGTATAATATGATGCGCCGGCAATTATTTAGTGACAGTTTAAGAAGATTTAACTACCCCATCATATTCCTTAGCAAAAACAAAAAATTACCCCATCATATTTACGATTTTACTCAACATTTCCTCTTTTGTCGATTTTGACTGGGTCATAAATTGCGGCCAACATCACACTACTGTTTAATATTTTGTTTAATCCCCTTTTCTGAATGATTTGGCCACATGGTGACATGGAATTAAGTTTCTCTTTGTTTAAAATTTTCATATGGCTATTTTTCATTTATAATAAGGTAACCGCAAGATAGTTTTAGGAATAAAAATTTGGATATCCGTAGACAAGTAAATAATCCCCTTCTATAGTTTAGTACTTATGTATGTTTTTGTACCACTATTAAGATTTAATTCGATTTTAATGTGGTTTCTATAAAAAATTTTGATAATTTGAGCTTCGAGGTTTTAGTAATTCAACCAAAAATCAGCCTTATGTTCCAGATTCATGATTTTGAAATTTCTAATTGTAATATAGTTACAAAGGAATTCTACACATTCTAACTTCCATCGCCAAAAAAATGTTTCGCTATACAAAAACATATATGTATTTTGCAATGAATAAATCAATAATTGAGTTAAAATATTCATTATTATTTTTAGCTGTGAAAGGTGTCTCTCGGTCAATGATTATTTTTAGTTGGGGACCAAATTTTTTTTTTTTTTTTTTCGTTATGAATATGTACTTGATGTTTCTACTTATATATAACTTACTATATTTGGTCAAAGGTTGAAAAAATTCGGTTTGATTGATCCAAAATTTGGGGCCACTCATGTCACGGACCGTCTGGTATGGGAAAATGTCAATCGCCCATATCGGTTTGGCGGGATCGGGGACGGCTCTCTGATTATTCCATCCGGTTTAGCGGAGAATACTCCGTTAAGTTAATTAGACGGCGTTAATTTTCCGGCGTGCTTAGCTGGCAACTGTAGCAAAGAGTTTAAGAAACAGCTGGCATGGTCACTCTGCACGTGGCCAGCGTCGCAGTATATTTACCATTTTGCCCCTATTCACGTATTTCTGTTTTCTTCGTTCTACATCCATTTATATTACATTATTCAGCTATAAGCCTATAAGCCTATCAAAAGTATATACAAATGGTAAATATATCCGAACGTTAAAGACGTAAAGTTAATAAATAAATATTTATCCTATTTTTAATCCAAGAAAAAATAAAAAATAAAATAGGCTTTTCAAAGAATGCCTTTAAAAAATGTCAGCTATGCTGTGCATCAGTAAATGAGCCTTCACTTCTCTTTTGCTTTATTTTTCCCATTTTTCTGCTTTTGTTTTCTGTTCTTTTGCTCTCTATACATATAAAAATATATGTGTGTTTTTCTATTTTTGTGTGAATGTATAAGAGCATATAATTTTCACAACAAAATCACTGTTTCGAATAGTATTTCTTTTATTATGTCACAGAAGCACTTTACATTTGGTTAATCGTATAAAATTAAGTATTACAAAATCTTTATACATTTTTTAGATAGTTTGCTAAACTTTGCTAAACAGAATTGTCGCAAAATACGATTTTACCCTCGAGTTTGCTGTCTCCGACTCTCATAGGGTTCAAAAACCGAGGTGGCAGTTCCAATTCAAGCTGCTCATTTTTTTATAAAATAAATAAAAGTCGCTAACTTGTTGGAAAAGACTGGTTAGTGGTTACTACTGACTCTAACTTGTCTCTGAATAGATTAATATAGTCTATTTTTATATATGAGTAGTATAAAACGTTTACAATTAATTAACCAAAAATAAAGTTACAATATTCGATTATTATATTAATTGACAAGTGCTTTAAAAATTGTACATATAAAAAAAAAATTATACAGTTTTCAAATAGATTCAATCAAACTTTAACTTTCTTTTTATTATTAACGACCAAATATTTATTTATTTTTTTTCGACTATATAAAATATTTTTTCTAAAGCACACAATTTTATGCTTTCAAAAATTTTACAATTATGCAATAAAATTTTTATAATAATAAAATTTATGACCATAAAAAAAAATCTATAACTATTTTTTTACAACAAAATCGTAAATATACAACTGTTAGCAATGAGATTCTTGTATGTTTTCATATTTCAATTCCACACATTTAAAAAAACTATTAGCGATATGAAATGTATTATACATCACTCTCTTAGTTGGGTTTGTTAATTTAATTACAGTGTACAATCATTTTAATTTATTTCACGAGTAAACTAAAAATGAAATATTAATATTAAATAGAAAATTTGAAAACATTCATCTTATCCAAACAAAAAAAACTTGAAAAAAAGAATTAATGTAGATTATAATTTTAACTCAACTTAAAGAAACGAAAGGAGTATCTACTACATACGTTTGGATGAAACAGATCTAACAACCCAAGATATTGAGTAATAATTTTTCTTACTGTCCTCCAGAGACATGTACGATCAAATTACGAGTTTCAAATTTTTTTTTGTGGTCGGCAAATACGACTTCCAACTATATTCTGTTCAAACATAAAATAACCCCCAAAGTCAACCATACACAGTCTCTATAGTAGTTCATAATATCTAAATTAAAATTGAATTCCATAAATTACCGTATATTTTAACGACAGGCAGCCGTGAAAGACACGGAAGTCAGGGAGGATAAGAGAGAGGCTCGTGCAGTCGTGATGAACAGAAGAAGATCAATGTCTTAATCTGAGAATAAATAAATAAAAAAGAGTAGAATTTTTCGTCGTAATTAATTAACAAGGTTTTAACGTGACCTAATCTTGATTTTAAAGGAAAACAAAAAAAATCCATTATTTGATTTTCATTTCATTTAAACATCTTCTTCATTCATTCGTTCTTCTTCGCTTCCTTTCTTTTTTTCTATATATCACAAGATCTCTCTTCTCTCTCTCTTCACGAACTGTTCTTCTTCTTCTTCTTCATTCTTCTTCTTACGCCTGTGTGTGTTATTATTCCCCTGAAGATGTCACATTATAGAAGACACTCGCTAGAACCTTCCATTGACTCCATTACCAGTAAATCCCGCGATTCTTTGAATTTCCTCCACCGAGATGATGACGTCATCAACAAACCCGATTTCGGTTCGCCGATTTCCCCGTTGAGGCCACGTGGCTCCTCCTCCTCCGCCGCCGCGACTCCGGCCGCTAGTGGCAGCAGCTCCAGCTCCTCCGGTTCTGCTTCCGGCAAACCTGCCGTCACTTCCCAGCTAGCTAGACGGAGTCACTCCGGCGAGCTCTCCGGTCCGAGCGAGACCAGTACCGTCATGCCCGGATCCGGAACCAGGAACCGCGTCTCGAAACCGGGTCACAGGAGATCCGCCTCCGCTGGAACGCCGTTGATTTATTCCGGTTCAGGCTTCTCTCCGGTGACTAATCACATTTCTCGCGGCGGCGGAAGCGGCGCGACGTCGCCGAATCCCGGGGTTTTACCCAGCGGAAACATTTGTCCGTCGGGAAGGATATTGAAAACCGGAATGGCTACACGAGCCTCCGTTAGACCCGAGACTCTATTCGCAGGCACGGGCAATTACGGCCACGGAAACATCATACGCAGCGGCGGCGGCGGTATCAACGGTAAGGCGAATCAAACGACGAGAGCTGTGGCGGAAATCGGTGACCCAGAGGAGGTGAAGAAGGCAGGTAACGATATGTACCGAAGAGGGAATTTCGCCGAGGCATTGGGGCTTTACGACAGAGCAATCTCATTGTCGCCGGAAAATCCATCTTACAGAAGCAATCGCGCGGCGGCGTTGGCTGCTTCAGGGAGGTTAGAGGAGGCTGTTAAAGANTTTTTTAATTGAAATTTTCATTCTTTTTGTTTGTTTTCAGTCTGTATTTATCTTATCCTATTAAAATCTGCGCTCTGATTGTGTATTAATCTGAGGAAAATGCTTCTCCTACAAACGCACCAATTCATTAACAGAAAAGAAGTCATGATTTTTATTTGAGGTCGCAAATAAAAACTATGACAAATTCTCAATGAACTAAAAATAAGATTACAAGAACAAATACTAAAAACACTCGGAAGGATCACGCCACAGGTAAGCAAGAAAAGTTGTTTAGAGGCGTGAGATTCTCAATGTGATCCGGCCAACTTCCAATAAATTCCCAATCTTCACGACACCCATTACGAAGCCAAAACTCATCATCATCTTCAAATCTTTCAATTTTGATTCTCCTGTTACTATTTGTATTAGGATCATAAAAAGATACATGAATCTCTCTGTCCTGCCATGATACTGATACATAGATAAACTCACCTTCATCCGTCACACCACTCAAGGAGTGATTATTCTTGGCATTAGGGTCATATGGAGAAAATGGTAAATGAAAGTCTTTGCACGACCATTCTTCTTTTTCGACATCTTCAAGAACCAATAATTTGTAAAAAGAAAATCCTAAGATAACCCATGCTAATCTTCCCTTGTAGCTCACAAGTGAAAGATCACGATTAGTCCTCCAAGCCAAATCGTGCATACGACTGTGTGTCTGCGTCAATTTGAAGTTTTCAGTCCTCACATCAAAACTCATTAGTTCTTTTCGATTTCCATTGTAGACGATAAAAAACAAAACTCCGTTGATGCATATCCCTTTAGATGGTAAGGAGCGCTTAGGAACATCTTTGAACGGTCTCCACGATTCTTGAGCTCCCAACGTAAGAACATGGGTATCTTCAGTGGAGTTATATGACATGCTCACTAGTTTATACGTATCTCCAATAGGATCGTATCCTAGATAGCTTCTTGTAAATATGATCTGTTCATATGTTTTTTTTTCAAAGGTAACAGATTGCCCGACGCTAGGATTCCAAATTACGATATGATTTAAATAATGGAAAGAAATCAAACCATGCACGGACTGAAACTGATAGCTGGACGTTAATCTATCTTCTCTCGGGAGCGTGAGAGGATACTTTTCCACGTGGGTCAAACGCACTTCGAGATTCTTATGTTGCGAGAGAGAGAAGAATAATTGCTTGTCATTTCTTTGGAAGTTTAGCAAAAGACAAGGCCGTTGAAGTGATGAGTGAGCCATGAAGGAGATGATGAAATCTGGATCGGAGGTGACAGACGCCCATAGCTTTGAGACGCATCGAAACCTCATCAAAGATTTTGCTGGCAGACTCAGAAGTATCTGCCTCGTTAGATCAAATGGAATCCAGTTGAGAGAAGGTGGTGTCGTTACTTGGATCTCTTCTGTCTTCTTTTCTCTTCTCTCCATGACTCCTTATTTCCAAAATCCTATCTCATATCATCTGTTTTTTCAATTACTAGCTATATGACCCTTTAACAATTTAATCGTATATATATATATAACCAACCATATGTATATGTTATGCATGTGCAACCTTTTAAATGTGAGCTTTTTTAAGTAGAACATTTGTAAAAATTTAAATAGATATTTTCTTCTGTATAATTCATTATGTGTATTTAATTTGTATTGGATTTTTTTGCTAGTTATGTATATATTTAGAGGAATATAATGGTGGGAAAATAAAAAGAGGAAATTTGTTTTTTGGGGAATCTAGTAAAATATGAATTATATAATGAACTGGTAATTGTTAAGATCCTATATATGCGCTCTTTTTATATATTTTTGATTTCAAAATCTCTTCAAAATATAACTTTTGAAAGAAAATAAAAGAACCTATATATGGGCGCTTTTATAATGAATACATTCAATATTCATACCAAAATATCTTATTATTTGATTTTTGTTGTTGTTGTTGTTGAAAAACACCTATATCATTTACTAAAAGAATGAATCCTTCTTTAGTGAAATTGTTATGGAGCTGAGATTTGTTGATTGTGTAGAAAAAAAATGAATCATATCATACCGATCACTCGTGTCTTGAGACACGTGAGCAAAAGTCATTTGTGGAGAGAAAACATGACTAGATTTCTCCTTTTTCATTCTCAAATCCTTTTGGATTACAGGAAATTTGTGTTTTCACTACAATCTGTAAATCTTCTTGATAAAACGATTTGCCTCGCATTTTTGGTAAACGAATTTCCTTGTAGAATCTTTCATTCAATGCTATCTTTGAGCTATGCTAAACAACCACATTACAAACTTCTTTGTACATTTGGTTGCTTTATAATTTGCTAATGCAATACGTACAGTATATAAGCTGTCTCTTATACACATCTAGATGTGTATAAGAGACAGCCCCAAAACTCATCATCTTCATCAAATCTTTCAATTTTGATTCTCCTGTTACTATTTGTGTTAGGATCATAAAAAGATACACGAATCTCTCTGTCCTGCCATGATACTGATACATAGATAAACTCACCTTCATCCGCCACACCCCTCAAAGAGCAATTAACCTTGGCATTAGGGTCATATGGAGAAAGTGGTAAATGAAAGTCTTTGCAAGACCATTCTTCTTTTTCGGCATCTTCAAGAACCCATAATTTGTAAAAAGAATATCCTAAGATAACCCATGCTAATCTTCCCTTGTAGCTCACAAGTTGAAGATCAAGATTAGTCCTCCAAGGCAGGTCGTGCATGCGACTGTGTGTCTGCGTCAATTTGATTTTTTTCAGTCCTCACGTCAAAACTCATTAATTCTTTTCGAATTCCATTGTAGACGATAAAAAATAAAACTCCGTTGATGCATATCCCTTTGGATGGTAAGGAGCGCTTAGGAACATCTTTGATCAGTGTTGCTATATGCCATGCTCACTAGTTTATACGTATTTCCAATAGGATCGTATCCTAAATAGCTTCTTGTAAACATGATCGGTTCATATGTTTTTTTTTCAACGGCAACAGATTGCCCGACGCTAGGATTCCAAATTAAGATATGATGTAAATAATGGAAAGAAATCAAACCATGCACGGACTGAAACTGATAGGTGGACGTTAATCTATCTTCTGTCGGGAGCGTGAGAGGATATTTTTCCACGTGGGTCAAACGCACTTCGAGATTCTTATGCTGCGAGAGAGAGAAGAATAGTTGCTTGTCATTTCTTTGGAAGTTTAGCAAAAGACAAGGCCGTTGAAGTGATGAGTGAGCCATGAAGGAGATGATGAAATCTGGATCGGAGGTGACAGACGCCCATAGCTTTGAGACGCATCGAAACCTCATCAAAGATTTTGCTGGCAGACTCAGAAGTATCTGCCTCGTTAGATCAAGTGGAATCCAGTAGAATGAAGGTGGTTTCGTTACTTGGATCTCTTTTGTCTTCTTTTCTCTTCTCTCCATGACTCCTTTAGTTTCAATCATATCATCTGTTTTTCAATTACTAGCTATATATGACTTTAACAATTTAATCGTATATATATAACCATATGTATATGTTATGTATGTGCAACCTTTTAAATGTGAGTTTTTTTAAGTAGAACATTTGTAAAAGTTTAAATAGGTATTTAATATTTTTCTGTATAATTCATTATGTGCATTTAATTTGTATTGGATTTTTTTTGCTAGTTATGTATATATTTACCATATATTTAGAAGTTTTTAGAGGAATATAATGGTGTTAAAATAAAAAGAGGAAATTTGTTTTTTGGGGAATCTAGTAAAATTTGAGTTATATAATGAACTGGAAATTGTTAAGATCCTATATATGTGCTCTTTTTATATATTTTTGATATCAAAATCTCTTCAAAGTAAAACTTTTGAAAGAAAATAAAAGAACCTACATATGGGCTTTCATAATGAATCCATTCAATATTTTTTTATTTGAACATTAAAAAATTTAATAAGAAGAGATGTAATAAGATCTGTCTTTTTTTTTTTTTAAGTCTCGAAGTTTCAATCAAATAGATAAGCTTCTCAGTGTTTTCTCTTAACTACATAACCTATGCAATTCGCTCTAAACTACAAATAGAAAGAGAGAACTTTGGTCAGATCTAAGAGAAGCAGTAAGAATATGCAAACGAACATGAAATCAAATGTTGATTATGACAAAGAGTCTGGTGGGAAACGGAGTTTGTAAAGTTAATAAAATACGACATGTGATCATCAAGCCTTGGTCAAAACAGAAGAATAAAAACAACTTTTAATACTACTAGAAGGAGAAACAAAATAGCCTTGTGGTGAGATCTCCACGCTGCTGCAATGATTCGATCTGCATTGTTTCACAAAATGGCAATAATAGTCAAAATTCGCATAGAAGTTGGCCGTTTCGTCATACCACTCCTTGAGTTTCAATTGCGATTGTGCTAAAGCACACGAATAATATAATAACAATAACATTAGTAGAGAGACAGAGAGTTCCAATCAGAAAATATATGAAAGATTTGGTCCTACCCGAGGTGAATCTCCCGCTTAATTCCTCCAACACCCTGGCAGCATGTTTCTTCTTCTTCTGACGCCTCTCGACGAGCCAATTCCACAACCTAGTACCGGCTGCGGATACACCCATTCTCGTCTCCTTACCAAATTCCAAACAATCAAATTTATCAGCCTACAATTATTAGGGTTTCCAGATTCCTGGCTAATCTAAATCTAAGGAGAGTTCCTACAACAACAAAAAAATCAGGATTCCTAAAGTAATTCTGAGATGCACACAAACCTGACGGATGCGAAAGCAATATAAGACCTCCTGGCGACCTTGCTTCGACACGATTAATCGAGCGCAGAGCAAAAAGGGACAAGCTTTTTTCTTCTTCTTTTTCTTTTAATGGCGGTTCCTCCTTCTTATCACTGAGAAACCCTTGCATTATATAAAGTAGAACCAGCAACTCTCTAGTTATTCTTTTTTACTTTTTTTTTTCTAAGAAAACTGACTTTTTTTAGAAATAGAAAATGTAAAATCCAAAAAAAAATTAAAGAACGAAAAATAGAAACTAAATTCATTTTTGTTTGAACGGCAAATAAACCTAATTCATATAAGAGTATTAAAACATATTTATTTGAAAATTTAAATAAAAGTAAATTTTATTTTTTTCTTTACAGATTATCCGATTTTGTTTTCAATTTATTTTTATGAATTTAAAATATTTTATTAAAAACTCGCATATATGCGGATACTCTTCTAATTTTTTTTGTATAATTCATTATGTGTATTTGCATTGGATTTTTTTTGGGGAAAATTTAACTTATATACCATATTGATTGAAAAATTAAGTTTGAGGGGTGTAATAATTGTAAATTAGTTCAAAACATATTACATGCACAAAGTCAGACGATTTTACCCCTATGGTGTGTTGTGGGAGTGGTATAATGTGTTGGCGAAAAGACAAAACATTTAATGCTGAGATATGTTAAATATTTTTTAAATTATTTTTACCCAATGCATTTTTCATGCGGTCGACACGTTTGATCTGAACCACAATTTAAACAACAAATAAAAAGAATGTTGTTAAAATAATATTATATCTGAATTGGAAGAAATATCTCGGTTGCGCTTTGGGTAAATTCGATCATATGTGCATGTTTGCTAACATTTAACAAGACTCGCTAACTCTTATATACTATAACAACATGTAGGAGTCATAAATAATACAAGTGCATGACAAACCCTTGTGAACAATCAAGATCAGAATTATGTTCTGCCAACGAAGTCTTTAAGTTGGGAAGGTAATATAGAAGTTATGTTGATATGTTATTATTTTGTTAATGTATAATATAACATGTTAACATTTTAGTGTTAATTTGTTTGTTTGTTAATTAGTGATTTTGTTAACAAAAAACTACAACTCGTTTACATGTAAGAAACTTTTAACATGTTAACATTTAGTGTTAAGTTGTGTCTTCTTATTTACAAGATAGGTGATTTTCCAAGTGAAAAGAAAAATGGTAAATGTTAAACAAATTTAAACACGTTTTGACAATTGTATTACAAGTGTAACGTAGTTATCACTTCTACAATATTACAGATGTAGAGGTTTGATGTTTGACAAATAGTAATTGTTAACAAGCTAATAGTAATATTAACAATTTAATAGTAGTGTTATCATTGTTAGCCGATAAGTTAGAGCGTTATTTTGGATTAAATTTATCTAGTTAACTTTGCTAGTAATGTCATTATTGTAGTAGATATTATGATTAAACTTAAACTTAAATTTAAAAGTAGTATTACCATGTTTGCCCGGATAATATTGTTGTTTGTGTTAACTAAAGTTATTATGAAACTGCATCATCGTGAATGTTTATTAACTTTGCGGTAATATGTAAGGCTATATAGATTTGTAAAGTGAGTGTTATAATTTAACATATTGGTTAGAGCGTTTTCGATTATTTGGCATTCAAAAAAGTTTGAAGTGAGAAATGGCAAATGTTAACAGATTAGTTAGAGCGCTATTTTGGATTAGTTAGCAGTCCTAAGGGTTTGAAAATAAGAATGGTAAATTTTAACAATTCAATAGTAGTGTTATCATGCTACCAGATAACTTAGAATGTTATTTTAGATTAAAATTGCCTCGTTAATTTTGTTAGTAACGTCATCAATGTAGATATTATGATTAAATTTAAACTATCAGCTCTAGAATAATAACAAAATAACACAACTGGCTCTAACAAGCTTAGACACTACATACCCATTCGGGTCTAACAAATCCCAACTTCATAAAAATTCTAAAATGATATAACGAAATAACACATCTGGCTCTAAGCAGCTTAGAGTGTACATACATACCCATACGGCTCATTAATTCTAGCAATACATTTTCTTCGCGTCTTCTCTCTCGATGAATACTTTTCATAAGGTAACCTAGTTACCAATTTGAGTTCTCTGAGAGAGAAACGAATTGGTGACGTCGTGAAAAGGATCCAGATCTCAATTTCCTTAGTCGCTTCCAATTGCCTCAAAAGAAGAAACAATCTGAAATTGCCAGACCAAGAAGGTCTGTTCAGAATACCCAAAAGTTTTCTAATCATGTTTACTCTATTACTAAACGGCTTTTATGCCGTTGGGATCATGCGCCGTGGAAGACTACGATCTTTCATCTGTAAAAAATCGATTGAGTTTACTAAATTATTATCAAAACAGTATCTTCACAAAGACTTGTATACTTACTTATTGTAGTAAAGAACATCAGATGATACTTACTTTTATGCCGGCTTTTGCTGCTTATGTTAAGTCCAATAACAGATCTCATCAATTGGGTAGTTTAGACCAAAGAAAACGAGAACACCTTAAAGTTCTTTGCTATTTTTTTCAGTTTTTCATGTTGGTTCTGACAATATTATTTTAATTGTGGGGCTCTTCTTTATATAACAAGTGTATGTGAGGATGTGAATAGAGCAAGTAGATTAATCGAATGTGTATGTGAGGATGTGAATAGGGGTACTAGTGTCTTTTGGGAATAAACAGTTTACTCAAAAAGGTGTCAGTTTCTATGACTTAATTTTGTGGTTATTTGAGGTCATTTGTTATAATTTCTTTTTTTTTTTGCTAGTTATGTTATTTACCATAAATTTAGATGTTTTTAGAGGAATATAATGGTGTGAAAATAAAAAGAGGAATACTTTTTTTTGTGCGGAGAATTTAGTAAAATTTGAAGTATATAATGAACTGGTAATTGTTAAGATCCTATATATGTGCTCTTTTTATATATTTTTGATATCAAAATCTCCTCAAAGTAACTTTTGAAAGAAAAGAAAAGAACCTATAAATGGTCTTTCATAATGAATCCTTCTTTAGTGAAAATGTTATGGAGTTGAGGATTTGTTGATTGTATATGAATCATATCATACCTATATATCACTCGTGTCTTGGGACACGTGAGCAAAAGTTATTTGTGGATAGAAAACATGACTAGATTTCTCCTTTTTCATTCTCAAATCCTTTAAGTCTTCTTGATAAAACGATTTGCCTCGCATTTTGGTAAACGAATTCCCTTGTAGAATCTTTCATTCAATGCTATCTTTGAGCTATGCTAAACAACCACATTACAAACTTCTTTGTACATTTGGTTGCTTTATAATTTGCTAATGCAATACGTACAGTATATAAGTGAGAGACGAATACATATAAATCAATTTTCTTACAAGGTTTTTAATATTAATAATGGATTTGTACCAAAAAATCATTAAAATTTGCTTATTCTTTTGAAGCGGGTTGAGTCATTTGATGAAATGCAGTGTGAATGTTAAACTTAGGTCGTGTTTGCAATGAGCGCTGTGCCTCTGTGGAAGCGGGTAGATGAAGCTAAGATGTTGACGTTTGAGGCCGTCGACGGTCTCTTTGCCCGTTGACATACAGAACTTGAGTTGCTTCTTGCTTGAAAAGTTTACAAGCGAGAGGAATTAATAATGTGGCTGGTGATGATCGCCCTTGTCTCACCCAAAACGCTTAATTCAAGGAGCTATGATCGAGTTTCGCAAATATGGTATCCATCTCATTTTTCTTTCCTTTGTGTGTGTGTGTGTGTGTTTTTTTTTTTAATTCAATCTTTAAATCTTTTGTTTTGGGTGAAAATGTTAAAATCTTATGGTATCCATCTCTCCCTCATCTGTTATCATTTGGTGTATTTGTTTTTGTTTTCATGTCACATTGTTATCTCTAGTAATTTCTGTAGCAAGTTAGGTCTCGTGCTTACAATTAGTTTCTTCGCTAGACCAAAACTGAATAAAACAAACAAAGCATCAAGTTACCACTTGCCATTGTCGGGCAAAAGGACAAAGCATAAGAACACAAGTCCTTCCTAACCAAGATTTCCTGATCAGAGTTTAGATCTCTTAACAGCTTTACAAAATTTCAAGACACATCCATATTTGGCTTTGAAATAATTTGTTCAAAAGAGAGCTCGGAAACCAGTTTGGTTCTTCTAAAGAAGACGTCACCATTTAGTCGTTACCTAAGAGGGCACAGTGGTTGACAAATAGAGGTTATCCGAGATTACTTGAATCTTGCACTTGGATGAAGCCACTCTAGGATGCCACTGAAGTTGGGCTGACACTTCATTCACATCTTCGTCAAAAGATGTATCATAGTACAATACAAGGTGTTCAAGATTCGGCATTGTCTTTAAAAAGTGTTGGACCTGCTTTATCTGCTCCTCTATGTCATCATCACCAAAGCTTTCTCCAAACTTCAATATCTTCAGAACCTTCACTGGACTTGATGATAGGCAAGTAGGAATGTCCTCCCAAAGTTTGCACAAGCACCCGTCCTCTTCCGCACAGTTAGTAAATTTGTGATGGAGTCCCTGCATCATAAAGGACACAACTTCAACATCTAATTTGGTTTGAAAAAGTGTGAGCAGATATATGCAGTAAAGAATCTGTGTTGGTACCTCAAAGACTAGTTTTGGACAATTCTTGAGTAGAGCTGGCAATGATTTCCAAGCTACATCTGGGTCAGTCTTAATGGTTAAGTGAATCAGGTTGTTGAATTCCGGCATTGGTTTACAGCAGTAAGTACCTGAAACAAAAACCAAATCAACCAATGTTATACTAGCTGAAACAAGAGTTATTCGAGTTCTAAGATAAGTTGTTTGTTTGTTTGTCTTCTTCTTTTAGCAAGAAAAACCATTTGAGAAACAAAGAAAGAAAATTGGACCGACCTCAAGAGTGTTGTCAGACAAGTAAAGGGTCTTAACATTGCATATTCCCATAAGAAACACAGCTGCATTACCAACCATCTCTTCCGGAGCTGATCTATCATCGTTGGAAAATTTTGCCTTGACAATCTGATCAGGTGTCATTCGAAGATCGAGACTAGCTTCAACAAGCGAATTAAAATTCACCTTTGGATACTTGTCTGCAATAGTATCAGCATATCCGGCCAAATATTCTCGAACGATAAAGCATTAGTCTCTTGAGGGTTTTATGAGAAACAGAGCAAGATCCCCTAACCTCGAACAAGTTGTCCAGAACTAACTCCTCAAGCGCCTGACAACCCGAAAGAAGCTTTGCAAACACACTGTTTTTGATCAGGACATAAACAATACAGAGGGTCTTAGACCTTTGGAAGAAAAACATCTTTCACATTAACGGCGAGAACATCTCTAATTCCTATTTTCAGCCTAACCAAAGTCTCGCTCACAAACATCTCCGAAGGGAGCGGATAACGCATTGCAGTGGAGATTTGTAGATCAAGATCTAATACACCACTTTCCAACACCTTGAGTAACCAACCAATGACGATAGCTGGATGAACAACATCTTCACACTTAAGAGAGAATCTGTTTAAAGGAACATTCCGGTGCAAAATATTCCTCCAGATAGGGTGAGTCGTCGAATTCAAGATAAGGCGTAAGACCAAACAGATATCTCCACCTTTTCGCTAGAACAGATGTGGAAACAGCTTCTTTAGTGGAAACGAAAGACAAGATGTGGCAAACAAGACAATCTGGTAAACCGCTCTGATGAAATCTCTGAAACCAAGATTCATCCTTTTGAAAGACATAGCGACAGATCAAGACTTAGAAAACCTGAACAAAAAACACTATATGTATTACCCCAGCTTGATCAACATGAATACTTGATCATATTCCAACACAAATCAAAATGAAATGCGTTCATCTTAATTATATTGATGTGATCCTCTGGTGTCTCTTATTGAAGTGTAGGAAGGATCCCATTTTCGTATTTGTAGGATATACTATATACATATGAGGTTCATGAAAAAACTATGGCAAAGTTGCTCATAATGCTCCGGCTTATGCGATAAAGGATGAATTTCCGAGGGTTTTGTGTGAGCAGATGGAGTTCTTCTCTAGTAATCCTAGCGCAGATACAGATACTCTCGATCGTGTCAGAGGTGAAGTCAGTAGTTTCTTGTATCAGCAGCACTTGTCTGAGTATACATTGTATTGCCGTAGCATGTACATGTGTGTTCTTTAAGCCTGTTCTTTAGTGAAAGTTGCGTGTATAATCCACAAACCTGTTATTCATGTGTTGCTAAATGAAAATGAAGTGGTCTCTCATTCTTATGTTGTTGTGCATTAGAGATTCGATCAGTAATGGTAGACAACATTGACAAATTACTGGAGAGGAGTGATAGGATTGAGCTTCTTGTTGATAAAACAGCTACAATGCAAATATTTCGGCATTACAGCACGGTCAGCACCTATTACAAAGTTAGCGCCCGCCTTAACCGAGAGACAAAAGATGTGACTAAAGAAGTCCGGAATACAGAGTAGATGATGAACTAAGAGAACTAGTGGTGAAATGCAGTAGTGGCCTAGAGCTAAATAGATACCAGATAAAGGGAGCTTCAAGATAAGCTTCAATTAAACATCAGAATTAATCTGTCTCATCATCAGATGGAGCAGAGATCACTGGCTTGAACTGCTTTGCATCGTTGACATTTAGATCCTCCACATGGTCCACAAAGACATGAACTCTACCACGGCTCTCAAGCGCTTCAAGGCTATCTCCAAAACCTTGGATCTCAACACTTCGCAGGGTGCTCCTTTCGGGATCGAAGTAGCAGACAAAGAACGGCTTACATGTGTAGTCCATGGACAGAACAATCTCGCCTGTAGCAGTCATACCGACGACGGAGAAATTGCAGCGATCCACGATTCTGTCGTCCGTCAAAGTGTAGACAGATTTAACCCATTGTTTCGTCTCGACATCCTCCAAAACCCACATAGACAACTCAAGGACAATCCTTTCACCAGATTTAGCATACTTCCAATTGATCCCGCCTAACTTGCCCTTGTAGCTTATCAGCTTCGTGGTATCGTCATCAGGAAAGCATTCTGCTTCGATAAACTTGAACTCCTCAGTCCTAACATCAAAGCTGACTATAACAAGAGGTAGATCACGAACGTTGGCAGCTAAGTAATACACAACCCCATTGACACATATCCCTTCAGACAAACAGCTATCGTATGGTGGACAATCCATCTTCTTAGTCCTCCAAGTCAGCTCTCCAGCTTCTCCTAATGTAAGAACCTGATGGTGATCCCTTTGACTACAAAAGGTATGATCCTCGGCCAATAACTTGAACTGCCTGTCAATCGGATCAAACCCTACAAAGGTTCTGGACTTCCTGTAGAAGCTCACCTCAGGTAGCCTCACGTACTTTCCCGTGACAGGGTTACACACCACGGACATCGAGTAGCTACCCTCGTTTGGCATAAACATGTTAGGGAAGTAGACCAAACCCGAGCCATAGCTACAAATGAACCTGCTTGCGTCTCCAGAGAACTTGGAATGAAACTCAAGAGCCGAAGACGACGCCGAAGAAGACTGAGGCGAGGAGAAGAAGGACCACTGACCCCAACGTTCGACCGCAAATAAGAGCCGCGGACGAGCAGAAGACCGAAACAACTCACTGAAATCTGGACTTTCAAGTGTAGAACCCCACTGCTTGGACAGGGTACGAAACCTAGCCACCGACTTGGCCGGTAATCGCGAGAATATCTCCACACTGACATCATTTGGGAAAGTTTCCATCTGCATTGTTTTGGTTGTCTTAAAATCAAAATCAAAACACAAAACAAAGGACCAAGGAACGAAGTGATGAAAAATCTTAGTCGAGATTTACCTTCAAAATCGGATCTTCGTTCGTTTTTGTATGTATGAGCTTCGGTGCGCAAAATCGGATCCTCCACGCTTATGAAGTTCGGCGGTGGCTAACGAGTAACGATGACGACGCTTTTTCTTTATGATATAAAACCCTTAGAATATCGCCGAAGTTCCAATTTTTTTTAAGGAAAATAATTGTGGTTATTTTCGGTTATTTCCGGTTCACTCTTGTTTATTGAAGGGGTTGGGTCCGGTTAGCTGCGAAATTTGAGCTAGAGAAAATGGTATGAGAGAGTGAAGAGAGGAGAAGAATCTAGTCAGAAAGATGTAGAGTTTTTGAGGATGATTGTCAAAATGTGAATGTGGTTTCCCTTCCAAATTACCAAAGAATTGAGAAATAAAAAAAACCAAGAAATTTTGCTGCAAACCCATTTCTTTTACTGTTTCATTGTTTGTAGATATACCAAAAAAAACCTCCTTTTTTTTTCCTGGGTTGGAGGAATCGGAATCTCGTTAAATTTACAAAAATAAAGACAAACTCATTCTCTTTGTTTAGCATATCTTCTTTCTATTGGTCGGTGGAAGAACCGATTAGATGCTGACCTCTTCCCTTGTTTCATCAATGGCTACAATCACAAAACTCACGATGCTGCAAATCACAAGCACGCCGAATTAGCTCAAGAACTAAAAAAAGAAAGAACATGACTAGACGAGAATGAGAGAGAGAGTTGTTGTAGTAGCTGAAAGCGAATAAAAGGAGCCTACCCTTAAAAGTAACTAGGGAAATCCATCATCCCATACTCAAGAACTGCATACACACACAAATTTCAATTATTATTACAAAGGGAGTATTATAATACTGATACATAAACTGCTGCTGGTGGTTATTACTTCTACTGGGTCATAATGCAAAGAGAAATTCATCAAACAACAAGTCAAAAAGTGAGATTAACAAGTTGAGGATGGGGAGCCACGCAAAAACAAAAGAAACAAGGTCTAGTGTGTAATGCCATAGCTAGGTTGCTGGCAAGCTTTGATGATCACAAAAGCAAATTTCGTGGCCTGAGACTCTTGGAGTTTAAGACCTTACATATTCCATGCCAGTTTGTTTTCTCAATGTCGTCATGCTTTAGCAGCATCTAACGCATTCTCAAACGCATCATTCATTCTCTTTGCAGGCATATATTTTTTATTCACTAACTTTCGAAGCAATTACTATGAAAACTCACAATCTCCTAAATCAACAAAATCCCACCAATGTATTGAAGGCTTTAAAGGCTACTCTTTTCATGCTAATACAGTTTGAACAAACTTCTTGGCCGTCACACCTGCTTAAATATAATAGCATTTGAGGAAACCATCGTCGTGCCATTACGTAAAGCACTCAAGATAGCAGCAAACAGAAGCAGATTCAACTTTCTAATCTCAAGCTATAACAATGATGATAAACAGAATGCTTCTAATCTCAAGGTAAGAAACACAAGAAACATTGCAACAAAATAGAAGAGAGATTGGTTTATCATTCAACAATCCGTTGTGCACAAGTCTTCGTTTGCACAGAGAATCACAAGTACAAGTAAACTCTATTTCCAGACTTAAATTTGGATAATTTCTTTTGTTGAACATTTCCTTTGTAATCCTATTGGTTAAAAATGTCGTGTCAAACCAACATTCAGAACGACTATTGCCCAATCATTGCTAATAGGAAGAAGCAACGACTGATACACAACGGAAACAATGGACAAGGGCAAAAAGTACGGCGAGACAAGGGTTTCAGGTCTCACCGGCGGAGGCGGAAGAAGTCGGACCTTTGGACCCAGAGGTACGCCTGAGCTTGTGAAGCCGGACCTGCATCTCAGTGAACAGCTGCATCCTATGGCACTCCAATTCCTTAGCGAATCGCATCCTCTGCTTCTCCAACTCCACCATTTCCTTCCGCTTCCTCTCCTCCACCCTCTCGTATATCTGCCCAAGCCTCTCAATTGCGTCCGCCACTTCCTTGTAACCTTGCTTCCGCTCAATTTCCCTTTCTCGCTTCCTGTTTCCTCCGCTCCGGCCGCTCGATCTGGACCTTGACCCATCCGATTCGTCTTCATACGCCGGACACGCCGCCTCTGCTGCGGCTGCCGCGAATGCGTTAAGATTTCCGCGAAATCCTAGCAAATTTTCACCGCCATGAGGCATAATCGCCGGCGCCGGCGCCGGACGCCTGGGGATCGCCGATCGTGGAGCGACCGGAACTGAGACAATCGCCATCGGCAGTGAAAGCCTCTGGTTTTCAGCCGAATCAGGAGTACTAGTCGTCGGAAAGCTTTCCCGGAGAAGGTCATCGAGAGCGGAGAAGAAAGGCCATGGGCTGACGTAGGCGGCACCGGGAATCGATTCCGAAACCCTAGCCTTCTCGACTTTGTACTTCTTCTTCAAGGTGTCGATCCGGTTTTTACACTGGACGTCGGTGCGGTACGGCTGCGATTTGGCGGCGGAAACGTTGCGGCCGGTGTTGAAGTGACGGTCGTTAACGGCGTTAGCCACCTCTTGCCAGTGTTTCTGACGGAGATTACCCCGGCTAAGGTCGACGTAGCGACAGCCCCAGGCTTGGATGAGCGTGAAGGTCGCTTCCTCGCTCCAGCAATCTTCTCGAGAAAGCGTCGACGGCGAAGGACGGAAAGATCCCGGCGAAAAGGAATCCTTAACGGCTTCCATCATACGGTTATCGACGGGGAGTTAGATCGGAGGAGATGAACGGTGAGGATGCGAGAAACGGAGTTGGACGGTGACGGTAACGGAATTGAGGACGGAGGATTTTAAAAATAAACCAGTGTGTGTTTTTGCTATGTGTGCATGTGTTGTACTAAGCCGTGAGGGAAGCTAAACGAGCCACCCACAGCTAAATTATATATATATACTGTTAATTTGTAGTTCCCTTTTGTAATTAAAACTTTTTAAAACAAATTGTGAATGTTGTTGACTACTCGAGTATGATTTTTTTTTTTTTTTGCTTTTTGGCATCCATTTGTTGAAATATTCATTTTAGTATTTTATGGATGTGAAATTTTATATAAACTTAATTAGTAATATGTGGGGTTGTTCTAATTAAATTTGATTAGCTTTTAGTTTCTTCTTTTTTCAGTGCCCAAAAAAAAAGGTTTGTCTATTTGTGTTTGTTTTTTATTTTCACAATTTTTTTTTAACTTTCGTTGATTTTTTATACCAGGGCATGAACTAAATAACTTATAAACTATTTTTTGTTTTTTTCTCTACAAATCTTAATTGAAGCCTTCTGTTTCTTCCATTTTTTCACAGTGTAAGATTAATTTGGTTATATCTTAGTTTTGGTTAGTATTTTCCATATTTGTCTAGTTTAATTAGAATATATGGTTTTAATGGTAAGAAATGAATTGCTATCGGCTCAAAATAGTATGCAAAAGAATTGTTTTTTACCATGGTGAAATTTTCTGAAACCGTAGATGAAAATCAAAGTTGATAAGTTCATATTGGATGTTTGGTTTTAGTTTTCATTTACTATTTCATACAATGTAATACTAGTGATGTCAATTATGATTTTATAAAACCATTATTTTTGCCAAGTATGATTGTGTTTAATTTAATTTTGTGATTTAGGTGATCGGACTTGAATGGCAATAGAAGAAACCTATAAAATGTCTTAACATCTTTTAGCATCATCTTACCCTTTTTTTGTGGGTGTTTATGCCTCCATTGTTTCAAAGATTTTGTCTAAATTTAATATAGAAAAACCGTAGTCCCTACAACAAAATAATATTCTTTTTCTTTTTCAATCAAAACTGTTTTTGCACTTTTCAATTTGAGGCAGTGTGATATGACGAAAATATGCATATTTGTTAGAAATAATTATGGTTTCCATGTCTTTTCATAGCAAATGCAATGCAGGGTACCCAATTTGAGGCCCAATTATGACGTATGTAAGTACGAGAAAGAGTGGAAAAGAAAAAAGAATGTACAAAGTAGATATTGCATATTGGCGAAACGGGAATGATGGGCTTTTGCTCAGTTTTACTAAAATCCTCCATATGTCCACACTGAGCCCAGTAATGGCCCAAAACATAAGCAAAGCAAAACAGCCTACACTGTTCCCCAGCCCGAGAAACATTAGTCTTCTTGACAGAGCAATAACTTTAGAGCACATTTAAGAGAAAGATATGTTATCATGATTCGAAGTTCATATCTTCTGCCATAAACCCAGCATTTTACAAACATGATGATTTTTATGTATTTCCAATGCTTCATTCAACTAATAATAAAACAACAAACTTAAAACGATAGTAGCAACAATCGTCCTTGCCAAAACTAGATTTGAAAACCGATCAGAAACTTGGAGTGAGTCGGCTTTAGTCATGAGCATCTTCATCTGTAAAACCCTGAGATTTCGTCCCATCCAAACAGAGGGTTTACCACCAAATCTCTGCAGAAGCCCGGCGGTCATTACAGTTGGAAACGTATTGCCGTTTCTTGGAGAATGCCCACTAAAGTCGAGATTTTGCTTCAAGTCTCGAGCCGCGGCCAAGATTTGTGGAATGTCGTCGGACTCCATGGCTTTTTCTAGACGAGTCACTTTTAGATTGATGTCTTTGATCATCCTCTGGTGAGCGATGACACATCCTTCAGCCTCATACATAGCTGAATGCGCTCTCCCTAGCGCAGATTCCAGCTCAGTATCGTTTCCAGTATCATTCTTCTTGATGTTGTTGTTTTCAACAGCTCCAGCGAAAGACCTCAAGCTACTGCCTCGATAGAATGATGACGCGGTCCTTCTCGCGCAGATCTGATTATATATATATATATATATTTAGTAAGAATCATATCAAATCAAACAAACAATCTTATCTTTGCTAAACGTTTGCATCATCTTCAAATTAAACAACGAATTAAGGAAACCAAATCATCAAAAACCCCAAATCTTCAACGATGATGAATGTATCATGTGAAATTGAAGAGATGAAATTAGATAAAATACCTTAGCGGAGGAGTGTGTAATACCACGCAGCATGTTTTCCTGATCCTTCTATTTCCCGACCTCTCTTCTTTCCCGAGTCTCCCAAATTGCAATCAACCTGACTGACTCCTGCGTTGAGAATACAGAATTAAGATACATCTCTAGTTATATTCCACCCAAAACCTATTGGGCCTTTTTATCAAAAATAAAATAGAACCTATTGGGCCTAAATTGCATTTTTGTTTAACTGGAGGTTTTAAGTTCAATTTGCAATCGTCCGGCTCTTTAAAATAAAAAGTTTTTAAAAAACTAACGATTCTGTTTTTATTTATATTTTTTTTTTTTGCAACAGTTAAGCGCAAAATATTTACTCAAACGTGCAAAACTAAAAGGGAACACTTGCAACTTAAAAGGTCTACTTTTTTGTTTAAAAGGTTTTTGATTTCATTAATTTGCAATGACAAAAACGGAAAAGAGTCCCACAAAGCTTTTTGTGGATATGAAAGCGCCAAAGTTCTTTTGTACAACAAACTCAAAAGGAGAAAGCCAACAATATTCAAAAAAACGAAAAACTCTTCTTGCTGCAAAGTTTCTATTCACAGAAGGAAAAAGATTATTTGAGAGAAGTTAGCAAAGCGAATACTCGCAATCCAGCAAACGAGAGAGTATCTCATTGCAGGTCGGTCTTTGTTCCGGTTCTGTCCAACAATCTGCAAACCAGAGAAAGAATATTCCATAAACGCAAACAAAGATTAAGGAACAAAGAAAAATAAACACTTTGAGAAGTCACAAGACCTGCAATAAGCTTTCCCAATGGCCCTTCAGGGATCTCAAGCCGAGCTCCCTCGTAAGCAATAGCATAAACAACCTGAGAAAATATGTTATAAGTTAATGTGCATGAATATATGTCACTATGGAGTATGCTTCTTCTTGCTCAGTTACATACCCGTTCAGGCGGTACTCCTTCCCAGGGCCTGGTTAAAGTGCAGAGTTCCCACATTATCACACCTAAGCTGAAGATATCACACTTTTCTGAGAAGGGCTCATTGCGGATAAGCTCAGGAGCCATCCACTCTGGGGTTCCTGCAGAGACTGCGTCTCTCATTGTCGTGCCTGTCATTATTCTCGAGAGCCCAAAATCACAGATCTTCACTGTCCATTTGTTGCTCAAAAGACAGTTTGCGCTCTTTATATCACGGTGTACTATCCCCATCCGGTGTATGCACATCAACCCCCTTGCAATATTTTATAAAGTTTTTTGTTACTACAAAAGAATATGCAACCTCCTCGTTGGGATTTAAGTCCAGATCCTATTTGGAAGTTATTACCTTCTCGCTAAGACTATATTTACCACCCATAGTAAAAATACTACATAAACAAATTTGTAAGAAAGAATTGAAATTACCTGCAAATGTCACGCAGCATCTTTAGCTTCCTCCGCCAGCTTAACTTCTTCTTTTGTCCACTCAAATGGAGCAAATAATACAAGGATCCCATTTCCATGTACTCGGTGATCAGTGATAACCCTGGAGGCTTTGTGCATGCTCCTAGGAATAGTATAACTACAAGAAGCCGAAGATGCCTGTTGATGAAAACTGATACTAAAAAATCTTACAAATGAAAATTCAAAGAAATAGATGAGTACCGTTGGGATGTCTAAGTCGGCTGGTAGTTATTTGGATGCAGAAAGACAAGACATGAAAGAAAGTCAGAAGATAAGTCGAGAAGTTATTGCTAAATTTTGATAAAACAGATAAAATCTAAAGAGATACCTAAGAATCGATATCTCATTGCAGAAATCTTCCATGTTCTCAGCTGTAAGGTCTTGCTCAAGGAATACTTTGATGGCGACGTCTGTTCCATTCCAGATCCCACGGAAGACTTCTCCGAAAAATCCTGGAAGGAAAAATCAATAAAGAAGTTTTAGTTGAGTGGCTAATACAAAAGTAGACTTTTGATGACAAAACAATAAACGGGAGTAAAAAGGTAAGGAATGTGAAGGATAACCAAGAAATACAACAGTTAAGCCATTATTTAATTTTCTTGTCGGAAATTTAATGGCCAGCAATTTTACAAAAATGCATAAACCCAATTCAGAAAACATTGAGCTAAAGATCCTTACCAATCCCAACACGAGTCCCAACCGTCAACTCAGAGAAGTCTATGTTCCATTCTTCATATGGTAACAATGGCTTATTCTGAAACATGGGAGATCCCAATACTTTATCCCAGATGTGGCTTATATTACGATGTGACGATCCACTCCGTTCATATGATTGGTTTCGGTAGTTCTGGGGAGAAGACGGTAGTGAGATTGCTTTCTGCGGATCTAGTGGTTCCCTGGAAAGTGTCGACCTTCCACCAGACACTTGGTCATGAGCATCAAGATGGAAACCAGAGACCTAGAAGCAGAAAAGTCTAGTTAATCCAAAAAATTCACAATTTGTTATCCAAATTGAGTAAACGTTTCCAAGATTCATAACTTTAAGCATGTTGCAATATCAAACAAACATCCACTTGAAATTGATTAACAACCTCAGGAATGAGAGCAAGCAAGTCCAGATTTGTTGTTTTTTCTTTTCGACTATTAAAACCAATAAAAGAGTATTGTGCTTTGTTGAAACAGAATATGGATGTCTTATTTTGATTTCCTACGGATCACAACACAGCATTTATTTTTCTAGGATTTCTCTTTCATGTCATGAAATTCATAAAACTTCTCATTTCAACTTAGACGAATAGAAAAGAGACATGGAATGCTATTGCACTCCAAGTTTCTTCGTTTTCAGGTTTTCTACTATTACAAGCTAACAGCTTATCCAAATTTCTCAAAATATATTCAATGATGGATGTATTACTATGCTTCATATATATGAATTTTTACATACATTTTTTTCGAGATGAGGGCCCTCGGTTCTGTCATTTGGAGAGTTAGGAGATGAACCATCATCACATCGCTCTTTTGAGAGGCGATTCTGCTTCAAGGCTTCATTCATCGCTCGTACTGCCCTGAAAAGGATTAGCAAGTAACTTTTAAACAAAAGTTAAAGTTATCAATAAAATCATGAAAATACTGAAGCTACGTGTTCCAAATAGTTAATGGTCTATAAAACTTATTGTAAAAGCACTTATGTGCTGAGGTAATGATCCTTACAATTGCTAAAACTTTTAAGTTCCATCCATATATATCCATATATCGAATGTTTTATAAATTACATGTAAGAATAATCCCAACTAAGAAAAAAATGGCCTCTCACTTTGCATTCTTCTAATATTTTCCATAAGATAATGTACGACTAAATTTGTCGGAATTGTTATATGAAATCACAACTGAGAAAAAAAAGATAAAGTGGAGCTGAATAACTGCAACCTATCACTGGAAAACAATGTTAGCTTTGGATATATTGAAACCAGAGAAGGCTGTTAATAAAGGGAACTACATATGTACCAGGCAGCAGACATTTCAAAAACCATCATACAAGCTTTGCCATGCACACGAAGTTCAATGAGACATAAACTAAATACCCACCTGACAATATCATCGCCAATCTCAGGAGTTATACTAATGCTTCTCCTCCTTATTCTCTTTGTTTCCAATTTCGCTCCTCCATCAGATTTGCAGCTGCTCAAATATTTATAGACCATTAACTAACTTTAGGCACAAGAACTATGTTATCTGATACCATGTTATTAAAACAGAAACTAGACGTAAGAACTCGGTAAGCACAAAACCAGACACTAACCAAACACCATGACCTCTTACAGTAATTCATGCATCCTTTTTAAACTGAAATCTCAAATCAAATGTGCAATAACCTCTCCAACATATCTAAGTTGCAAAGCAAACAAACCATAACCAACCTTGATGTGGCAACATCACCAGTGAAATCTCGTGCCAAGTTCGTGTCGCCACTTAGCATGGACCTTGTACGTGTTCGGAAGGAAAGATGCTCGGGACTGCAGATGCGATATAAATAAAACATCTAAGAAATTAGAGAACTGGAATTATGAATGATGGGGAAATCCAGACTCGAAATTAGTTGGTTTCAGAACGCATAAACATATACAATTCAACAGGGATGAGAGTAACCTGGAACCAGCAGTCCTCTGATCAGCGATGACCTTTCTCCGGTTCTGCCGCCAAAACTCATTAGCAATGTTTGACTCGCTCTGTGAGAAACTGGAGAATAGAAGATAATAATATTGACATACAGTCATCTACTCCATTCCTCCGTTAAAATAGAACAGAAGCTAACTTCAAACCTTGGGTTGGTTACCCCAAAAACATAATAAAAACAACTAGGCTTATCACCTTAATTTTCTCTCTAGCGCGGAGGCAGATCGTAACAGCATATTCCTTGATGGTGGACCAGACATATTTGGAGCCCCTTCCAGTTTCTTATGCAACAGAAGGTTTTCATCTTTTTCTGCACTGTACAACAACAATAATTAGAGACTCTGTACACCCAAACACTGAGTATTGAATAAAAAGGTGGAGTAAAATATGATACAAACATGCAAGTTCATGAAGTGAGATTTAACATTTTACATTCCCAATATCTACTTACTTTTCGTGGTCAATTCGCTCTGGATAACCAAACATGGGACTGTTTGGCTCCAAAGGTGAATCGCAAGAGTCATTCTCTGCAGAATCACTTTCCCCTGCCGCTGAGACATGACTCATAACAATTGCCTTGGTTGATAAAGGAATTAGCTGACCAGGAAATCGCATTAGATCAACCAGCATTTCCACAGAATTTAGCAGAACCGTAACAGAAATATGACTATATGAGTCCACACTCTCAGCAGCTCCATCACTTGGCAAACCCTGATCAACCCAAATGCATAGCATGTTTAAAGCTGGTCAGAATATTTGGCATTTAAGCCATGATGAATATTTTTTCTCGATAATAACCCTTTATCAAAACTAATAAACCACAAGCAATAAATGGGTGATACTCAAGATCATTGATTACATTTTAATTCTTACCACTACAAGCCTACTTTGAAGACCAACCGTATCAGCTAAAACTTTAAACAAAATTGCTCGAGGACGACAAGAACCATGCTTGATCTGTCCTAGCAGTTGAATACCACAGTTTTCCAATGAAGTTTTTGCCGGGCTCTGCAGAGTTGATTGCTTATAAACATCTGCCACCTGCCAGAAAATTTCAACAAAGGTTTCCTGATAAATAAAAGGAGTAAACAAGGTTCATGAAATGCTTGCTCGTACCGCATCTATAACAACTTTGATGTTCCTTGTAAAGCGTAATAAATGGGATGCAGCAGAAAAGGGCAAGCAAACAAAGATACGCATTTTCTAATTTAACACTTTTTCCAAGTAAGCACAATGCACAAATGGCAATAGAGACAGATTAAGGGCAAGAAACTAATAGTCTGGGAAAGTTTATCTTGATAAACAGCAGAAAAAAAATTTGATACTTTCACAATTTCGAAGAAAAAGAGACGTACGTTAAGATCACTTGACTTCTATTTTAGTATTATAACGGACACTCTCAACATAATTTTTTATTAGACAGACAACTTGCTCAACTCTTCCTACCTCAATTTAATCCATCTACGATTAATACCATTGTATGGAGCATTAAAGTAGAAAAACAAAATGGTAATTTAGTGATTTCTCACAGGAAATAAATTTCGAGGCAAATGAGATGATAAATCATGCAATGCATCAAGAAATATTCTAAGATGATAAACCACTCTTACCAGTCCAGCAATTTTCTTAATGATAGTAGCCGGCTTTGAGTTCAATCCACTGACAAGTTTTGTAATCAACTGTTTTTGCCTGAAAAGCTTTTTATCTTTCTGAAAATCTACAAGAATCACATCAGCCTTTAGACCTTCGTCACCTAGAGCATGAAGATCGTCCAATGTAGGAATGCTATTAAATAGCTGCTTCAATCTATTATCCTGTGGAAAATTTGAAAATAAACATTGTGAAAAAGCCAAAAAAAAAAAGATTCTAGACCTGGAGGTAATAATTCTTGACAGGTAACACCGGTACTGAAACATTATTGAAGAGAGCTAATATCAACTAAAAGTAGCATACCGGGATCACAGAGTAAAAGCCATTTGGGATCGGCTCAGAAAGCGAACCAGTGCTCCAAAGAATATTTGACGCACTATTAGATGGCAGCCCATCTTGCCCAAGATTTCTGGGTGAGTCTTTATTACTAGAAGTATCTTCTTGTGATCCTAGATAAACAGAACCAAATCTCTCAACAAATTCTGAAGGCCACCAGTTCTCATTAGAAGGTCCTTCCTCTGATGGCCCAGCATCATCTCGAGTCTCTCCCATTTCCAATTTCCTTGAGGTCTAAAATTATATCAGCCCCTACTTATCCCATAAAAGGAACAGTAGATAAAAGAAGGAAATCTTAGAGAATATTGAAGCAAACTTCATTTACCAGTAGCCCTTAAGGTGGAGGTCATTCGATCTGCGTACACAGAAACGAAAATGGTAAATAAAAAGTTTGATGGTAATCGAAAAAAAATGGAAACAGAATGGGCAGAGTTTTTTAATGCATTTACTTCAAATTTTACATACATAAATACATCTTAAAGAAACAAACTAGTTGCAAATTGTTATCCCACATCAAAACCTAACTAGTGCAATGCCAAACAGACGAAACTTTCAAACTTTCTCCACTTCGACGATGGTTGCATTAGTCACACTACTAGACTGTTGATGCGTGCATCCAAAAGACCAGCGTCTGTCTCAACTGATTAAAGCTATTTCGTTCTCCTCTAATTCTAAGGGAAAAACAATCTAAAGGATCAAACCTAAACTTCTGATTTTTACCACCAAATATCTCACTGATGCATAAACTGATTCATTATCAGCCAAAAATACAAAACAAGAAGCGGGAACTAAAGTTAAAGAGAAGGAAACCATCAGCGTTCCAAATAGAACAATAGAAGTCACTATCATGATCCAATCTCACTCTTAAGTCAATTTCAGAATCCTGAATGGATCCTAAATTGAATAGAGCAAACCAACTTAGATCCCATGAAAATCTAAATACCACAATTCTCCATAAATTTACTCCAGAATAGCGATCCCGTTCGATCTACCCAGAAAGCCAGTTTCAACGCAAAACCCACCGATACGGGGAAAAAAAAAAGACCATCTAGAAAACCCCTAAGATCGATCGGTTACACAAGGTACGCAGCACGAAGTGTCACAAACATAAACCAGATGAATCACAATTCCAGAGAACAAACAAAGAGAGAGAGCGAAGTTCAATAAGGGTTTTTGTAAAATCACCGAAATCAGATCCACGCATTCAATTTCCGATCGAACTCCGGATTGACGAATATACGAAATCAAACTGCATAAAACAACAAACTCGATCCCACTGCGAAGACAGATGCAGTAGAAATCCCGATCAAAGGCAACAAAGAGCTATGCGTTTCGTACGCACATACAAACAATCAGAGAGCATATGCTGCTTTCATAGAACTGGAAAATTTGGATATTATATAGTTTTGATTTTTAATATTTGAGGGATCAAAAAAAAGGAAGGAGTGATGGGATTTTTAGGAAAGTGATGAAGACGAGGGGAGACGACTGACGAAGTGACGATGGCGAAGTCACGTGCGAGATGATGAGTCACGTGTCAAAAAGGAGATGCACCTCTCTCCGATCGACAGCTGGCATCACACGTCATCCCTCGTGAATCACCACCGTCGCTTCTCTTTTTTGATTGGTGGTTGGTTATCTTTTATGCATCTTTTGAAAACGTAGTTTTACTTTTTAGTTAATACATATAGATTTTTTTACTTTTTTTTTAGTTAATACATATAGATTTATAAGAAGAAGAAACATTAGTATGTGTTTTTCTTTTTGGCAGCAAATATATTTTTATCTATTTAAAAATGAGATGTTCTTTGTTCAGTGAATAGAGTGGCCTTGATTGATTAGACTACTAAATGTATAAATAAATATCGATTTTGTTTATAAGTTTGAAAACAAATAATAACCAGAAATTGAGAAGTTATTTTCGATTAGTCTTTTTTGCGTGGGATAAATGATATTGAGAAGAAAGTAAACAAATTTTTTTCTTGTTTTGCGATCAAAATACAACTATTACTAAACCTAACACATACTCTATATTAACAGTTTACACTAATATTCTAAAGCTATTTGTTGGTATTAACGTTTTAGTTTAATAGATATGATAGTTTTTTATAGTAAAAAGAATACTAGCTAAATCTTGATGATTAAAATAGTTGAATAGATGTGATATTTAATTGGGATGATATTTTTTTGAATTCTATTTTTTATGTTTATCAAAAAAGTATCCAGCATTTACTGAAAGCAACAAGAATAAACATTTGTTGATAAAAACAAAAAAACACAATCTATACCGGTTAAATCTTCTCAAAATATTCAAAGATATGCTTTTTCTTCTTTTGGAAAATGTCGAAGAGTCAGAGAACGTGAAGTCGGGATTAGTCTTTAATCACTTACTATACTCTTTTTTTTCTTTTTTGGGTTTGATTAATTTTTGAAAAAATTTGTTGAATAATCAAAAAAAATTATATTTGAGAATCTAACCAATTTCTTTCTATCTCTCCCTATCTCTCTCTCAAAAATTGGTTAGATTCTCAAATATAAATTGTTTTTTGGTTTTTCATCAAACAACCTCTTATTTTTCCCTTCAAACTTCTAGTTTTAAAGTTGAGTTTTTTTAACTCGTTGCTTCAGTTTATTTTGTCTCTCCCTCGCTTGTAACCCTTCTGTATGATCTAAAAGTTGTAAGCTTTTTATTTCATTAGTTAATGAAAATTGTTTAATAAAAAAAAAGTGAAGGAAGAGTGGAAAAGCCAAAGTGCTCGTGCCCTCGTCACTCGTCAGTTGCCACCGACACCTTGACTTTCTATAAAATATCACTGAACCCCTAAAAATGTAAATTCGTGCCAAGATAACATAATTGTACAGTGTTATGACAAGGGAAGCTTTTCATAACACTAGTAACATAATTGTAGAATGTTATGTTTCTAAGCTGTACTCTCTCCTAATTATAAGAGGTTTTAGAGAGTATTTTTTGTTTTAAAATAGTTGATGTTGTAAAAATTAATTGTATTTTTGTTGTTTTGACTATTTGAATTCTAAATTCTATTTTTGTATTGGTTGAACTGTTTTGGAATTGACAAAAAAATATGTTTTATTTTGAGAGAATAAAGAATTAATTAATTTCTTAATCTGTGTGCAAATTTCTAAAACATCATATAATAAAAAACGGAGGGAGTATTATATAGTGTCTAATTGAGTTTACATGCATGTGCAAGTGGATAAAACGTTGTAATTTGTATTTGGACTATAATGCTAAAGTCGATGTTGAGAGATATTGGACTCTAGTGCAACCTGTGGAGAGATGTAACTAGTCGAACATTTCCTCAAGAAGTTGCATTGGCTTCAACAGTTTGTCATTGTATTACATTCTGATTCCTCCCAAGGAGAGGATGTTGATATTTTTCAGGTCATTGAGGCACTCGAGATGGCCCCGAGAGCGTCATCCAGTTGCAAGTAGTTAATTCTCAGTTCTTAATATATTGTATTGGTCCGTGTTAGAGCCCGGAAAACCACCTAATTAAAACACTGAAAATCAAAAAAAAAATGCCATGTATAGAAGTTGTCAGAATTTTCAGACATTAGTTAACACCCAAGAAACTCAATTTTGACTACCTAATACCTGAACAAAGTAGCTTCCAGTCTACAAGTGCTTACTAAAACGAACAAAAAATATCATTTTCATATGAGAATTTACAAAAATAATTCACCACACAAAAACACTCGTGTGAACCACAACTCATACCTAAATCTCTTTCTTTGAGATAGAGCATACACTTTCTCATCTTTGTACATCCCCTTAAAAGTGTTCTCACTCCGTCGTCTATAGGCAACGCTTGTCTTCCCTTCTATAGTTAATGTTATGATATGTGGTTTTAGGAAACTAATTTTTTCGCGGGTCACAAAATAATAAATTTTAATCCAAGTTAAATAAGCTTTCAATAAATAATGTCATATAGTTAATTAATATAGTATATAATTGTTCCGAACAAAATTCAGGGAATTTTCGTTTCTATTTTCATGTTTCATTCTCAAGCAAGATTCGAAAGTTTGTATTATAAGAAAAGAGATTTTGGATTTCCCATTTCGATTCTGATCTATTCTCAAACGCGAACCAAAAGTTTGTCTTATAAAAAAGTGTATTCTCATAGAATAGAAGTTTGGAACTATAAATAAAACGCAATTGGACAAGATAAAATGTGAGGGGGGGAGGGGGTTGGATATTTAGATGTTTTAATTTGGAGAAATTTCTTTTTTCTTTACAACTCCTTTTGTGTATTTGTATGGATTTTTTGCTATTCATGTATATATTTTTTCCATATGTATATATATGTTTTAGAGGAAATTCATTTGGGTGAATCTCGTAAATTTTGAATTTTATTATGAGTTGGTAATTGTTAAGACCATATTTTTATATATCTATATATATATGGGCTTTTATAATGATTAATGAATACATTCATATATATGGGCTGAACTTGCTACGAAAAAAACTCTTCAAGATGAGTAGCAGCCCTAAAGAACATAAGATAACATCTAATCACATAGTTAATTCGATCTGAATTTGATTTAGCTTTCTAATTCGACCCGGTTCTATTGACCCGAGCTGAATTTGACTTAGCTTTCTAATCACATCTAATTCGCACCCAAATAGTTATGCCATTCAAAAACATAAGATAAACGAATCGTATAAATGTTTCTGTCTTTTGATTAATCACATCGGTCCTGCATATAAATCGTAAACACACTTAAAACGGAGTGCCATTGAGAGCCATTGAGACCTTAAGGCCCCTAATTTGGTTACTTACATAGTTAACCCTATGATTTTGATCATGTCGTATTAAACACCAAACCAAGTAAGGGTGATAATTTTTATACCGGTTTGTTCTGCTAAACCGAATCCGAAAAAGAAGAGAAAACACAACCAGTTTCGGTTCTTCGTTAGATCAAATCAAATGAAGTGTGGCACACTTCCTCTTTAGCCGTTAACCATTCAAAAAGAAGAAGAGAATATTCAGATTACTTGCTTCATTCAGACAATTTCAAAACCAGGACAAGCTTCTAAAACAACCTACAACGACGGTTTAAAAACGCCAATAGAGAAAAGATCACTAACTAAATCATCAACCAGACCAGAGACTATCTCTCCTTCTATATCAATGCCTTCCTCAAACATCTCTCTCTCATAACCAATCCATCTCCCTTCAAAACAGCTCATGTCATGATCCACAAGCTCGTCGATCATCATCTCTCTCATTTTCTTCAACCCTTTAACTTCTCTGTTCAATTCTTCAGCCAACAAATCTCTTTGTTCCAACAAAACCCCACCTGTCATCATCATCCCTTTGCAGCTTCCAATTAACATCCTTTCAAATTTCACCGCTAAGCACTGATTCACACAGTCAAAAAGCGCCTTTCTTTCGGTCTTCATCGACATCGCAGCTCCCCGAGAGCGTTCCAATTCATCAAAGAGGCTTGAAGGTAATAATAATTCCTCAGTGGCTGTCCCTGAGGCGAAGTCTTGAAACATGAGCTGGCCAGAGTTGAGGATCTCGGTTATGTACTCCAACTCCCAATCGAGTGTTGCTGAATCTGCTTCATCTAAAGTCTGGTGGGACTCGTTTGATGAATACCAAGTGAGCTCTTGATCTGATGAGCTCTGTTTCATGCCTGAAAAAAAATATCAACATTAAGCCCATTTAGCTGCAAATCAAACCAATTCCCTACAAAAACATTATATTTGTATCCTAAAGATTCGAGACAATTTGGAGCATTTGGTGTGAAATTCTTCACAACCTAAGCCATTAGAAAGGAACAAAATCAAGACATAAATTGACAAAGACATACCATATTCTCTGTCATGTCTGCGACCTGAGAAACTCTTGCTGCAGGAGAGTGCGAAATCATCGGCTTCTGTAAGAGTGCTGATGCTGCTAACTTCATGTTCTTCTCCCGATATTATCTTCTTCTTCTTTAAGGAACGAAAGACAAGATTTTCTCAGAGACTGGTAAGCCGGAAAAGCATTCGATATAATAGAATAAGTGAAGCTCAATTTTAGGTCACTAACCTGACATTTCTGGTTGTTATAGAATGAAGTGCAGTCAGAAACAGATTCACTCTCGGTTAAAACTTTATCAAGACTGTTTTGAGTTGATTCTCCATTTTTCGATGGCGATGAAATTACCCCGTTCACTCTATCCTTTGAAATGGAACTCAAACACTCTTCTTGGATCAAGCTAGAACTAGAAGATTCAATCTTCGAAGTCAGTTCCCTGAGCTTTTGCTCCAAAAGCGCATTTAAAGAATCACCGCCTATCACATTGAACCTAACAGCAGAGTCTGCTTCTTGTTTGGTTCGGTTTGAGTGAGATGATAAACCTTTGATTGAAGACGAGAAAGTGAAAGAAATCACATCCATGTCCCTTTTCTGATCGTCTTTACTTGTGCTCGTGTCACCATCAATGCTAATGTTACATTTTATCGACTTTTCACCCCTTTTGATCCGTTTATCTTCATAGATTCCCGGTTCTTGCTCCCCATTCCGCGGTTTTTTGTTTCGAGGAAGACTCTTCTTGCGGGATTTTTCTGCCGATGTCATAGTAAAACCAGGGCTTTTTGATGTAGATCCACTTTCCACAAGGACCTTGTTTACAACTTTGTTCATTACTTTCCTGCTTTGCTGATTGTCTCTGCAGTTCTGCTTCTGGTGGTTCTGCTTAAGCACATTCTTCCCAGCGCTCAAGGAAGATCCTTTGAGACCATTCTGGCTTTTAACTGCACGGTTCTTTGCTTCCGCTTTCTCCTTTTTGCCCGAAGATGTCCTTTTGTTTCCACTCGAGGAAGTTGTTAAGCTGTCGTGCTTCTGATTACTGCTGGCTTTTGCTTGCGCAGAGAAAGAAGGCGGCGGCTTCACTTCACCCTTCAACCCATCACAACTGTTTTTCCCCAATGCTGTAGTTTTCTTCTCGTTGTGGTCTCCTCTTAGGTACTTACTGTTACGATTATTGTCATTAGAGATTTGAGGGCATGAAGTTGAAGCTTTCTGTGCAGCTTCTAGTTTCTCTTTCAAATCTCGAATTCTCAATGGAACTGGGGAAGAAGAATCAGTTGACGAAACCACCCGTGTTCTCGCCATCATCCGTGGACTAGGCTCGATCATTCTTGAAGCGGCTTCCATTACATAAGCAGGGTTCTTAGATGGAACAAATCCAGGATTCCTTATAGGAGACAAGAGCTTATTGTGAGTGACAGAGATCGGTTTAGCAGATCTGGGAGGTAAGGTTTCAGTTTGAAACCGCTCAATCATCCGCTTACGCGGCCCTTTACTCGTTCTTGGATCCAAATGATCGCAAGAAACGCCATCAAAGTCACTCTGATGATCAGCGTTAACATCCCAAGTGTTTGCCTGGCGCGAGGATCTGAGAAAGTATGGATCGGGATTAACCCGTGGTTCCATAAGGTTTGGTAGCGGTAAACACTCTAAACCCATGAGCCTCGCTACCACACTCGGTGCTCTAACCACATTTCCATCATCACTAGTTACAGAGGAAGCACAACAGCTCGAGTCACTTCTCGGGTTGAAAGTTGAGTTCTTTACAGTCTGGTCAACCTCAAACTGTTAAAACAGATCACACACAATCAGTTCCTTTTATTCACCAAACTATCACAAAACAAAAATCACGGCATAAAACATATAAATGGTATTGAGAACAAAAGGCTTACAACAGAATGCTGCGTAATTGAGCGGTTTTGAACATTCTCTTTTGCTTGCCTTGGTTCTTCTGTTTATAAGAAGTAAATTTCGATTATTTGAAACTGCATTACATTAATGTGTGTGTATAGAACACAAAAGGATGACGACATACCAGAGATTTGGGAGATATTGGATGAGAAAAGCTTCTTCCTGGATTTTCCAGGCCAATCAAACAGATTTAGAAACGCTCCTCTAGGTCGTTTTCTCTCAACAATGTCCATTTTATTCCACCTATGGATCACAACAATCGAATCAATTTTAGTGGATTAGAATTAAGACGCTGGATCCAATCAAAACAAGAGCAGACAGAAAAAAAGACCAAAATTTGCGAAGTAATATAATAAATCACACATTGTTTAGCTGAAGGATATAGAGAATCGGATATAGTTACTATAAAAGAAGATCAAAGGAAATTAGATCAGAAATGAAATTTTCTTACCTCCCACTTTCTCAGGATGCTAAAGTCCTCGCCTTTTACTTATGGATCCATCCATAAAGTGTAATTTTCAGAAAACCCTTGTGGAAGATTATCGCAACCTCAGCAACAAATTTGGGTCGTCGTAAGATCTAGCCCTAAAATCAACCAAATTTGGAGAGAAGATTTGGGAATTTTGCGAAGTGGGTCAGATCAGGAAAGATGATACAGATTTCAGATTGGGGATTTTGGGCATTTTAGATTGGGGATTCGGGTAGAGAGCTAAAAGAAGCAGCAAGAGACGTTATAGAAAGAGATAAGCTGAGTTTGAATTGAAATGACGACAGAGAGAGCCGTTGCAAATATTAGAGAGTGAGAGAGAGAGAGAGAAGACAAAGAGAGTTTTGAATTGAGGAAACTGAAAGCTCCCTCCTTTGGGAAATTAAAAGCGTCGCTTTTTTTCTACACACAAAAGGGGAAATCTTTTCTCTATAAACTATTTGCCTATTTGGCTTTTGTTTATTGATTTTTTTTTTTTTTGTCAAACGGCTTTTGTTTATTGATTGCTGCTTGATAATGTTCATATTTAGCATCCAATGAAGTCGAGATTTGTATATATGACTAAATATATGTACACGTTTCAATTTGACCTTTCTAGTTTCAAACATAAAAGAATTTGAATTGATTAGGGGACAAAGAAACACAATACTCATAAAAAAGGTCATAAGTCATAACGTTTCAATTTTCACTTGAAGAAAAAATAAAGGCAACAACTTTATAGTAAACAGTGCAATGTGTATTTATATATGCCATTTTGATAATCTTTTTATTTTATTGGGCATTAGTGTAAATTAATTTTGGGAATCACAAAATGGATTTCCGGGCTCCGCTTTCGTGTAATTTGAATGAATCCGCTTATTGGAACATCTGAATATAGCATCAAACAGCTTATGTGTGTTATAATCCATTGAGGTTTGGATCTTCATAACCGGTCCATTGCATTAGACCACGGTCCAGCCCATTGGATCATAGGCGGCCACATTTTCTTAAGTTCATTATGATTAGTAGATGTTTTCCTTTTCCTTTTCCTTGTAGAAGTAGGAAAAGTACTATTTCTTTTTCTATCCTTTATGTAATTACTATATAAAGAAACCTTTGGTCCTCATAATAATATAATACAATTCATTCGATTCATAACACGTTATCAGCACGAGCTTGCTTTGATAAACCCTAAGTAGCCGCCGTCCGTCGCCGTTCTACACCGGAGTTGTGCGATCCGATCCTAAGTGTTTTCCGAGGTCTTTAGCTCCCGGTTCTTTTCCAGTCAACCCAAAAGAAGGATCAAAAGTATAATCAAAACCTTAAAACTCAAGAATACCATAAAATCGAAATCGGACCTAATGTATATCAAACCCTAAAAACCGATTTTGATTGTTCCACTTGTTTGATCTCTTAAGAACCTAAAATCGAATTGAACCTAAGAAAAGATAAAACCCTAAAATCGGATTTGCTTGTAAATTGATTGATTGATTGTTTGGCCTAAATCGAACTTGAACTTTTGCATGATAATATCAAACCCTAAAATCCTATTTGTTTGAAATCGCATGGTTGCTTGAAAATCCTAATCTATAATCGCATGCTTTAATTAAAATCAAATTTGGTTGTTTGATCTATTGCTTGGCCAAATCCTAATTGAACTAGGAATTGCATGATAAAAATCGGACCATTAAAATTTTGTTGGCCAAAACCGAAAATCATAGATATTCCTTGTTAGGATTGAATTTGGAAAATTTCCTTTTTGTTTGACCACATAGAAATCGCAAATTGGAAATTGCCTTATTTGAATTTGGAAAATTTCCTGTTTACTTTTATCACCTAGAATTACATGTTAGGATTAAAATTGGAAACTTGCTTGAATTAAAATCGCATGATATGTGCATAAAATAAAAGCGGTTGAAAGAAACCCTAAAAATCCTAAGAGAAAAACCGATGCTTGATCTCAGATGGCGAAAGTCAATAATTTGGACTTCGCAGCCCTTAATCTCTCAGGAGATAATTACTTGCAATGGGCTTTAGATGCAAAGATCATGCTGAAATCAAAAGGGCTCGGTGAATGCATTAATGATGCAAATAACGAATCCGAGAGAAATAGGTATAAGGCGATTTTAATCATACGCCACCATCTCGTTGAGAGTCTCAAAGATCAATACTTGACGCTTGAGGATCCTCTTGATCTCTGGAAGGAGTTAAAGGCGAGATATGATCATCAGAAGATGGTTATACTGCCTAAGGCCAAATATGATTGGCTTAACTTAAGGCTCCTGGACTTTAAGTCCGTGGATGAATACAACTCGGCCCTATTTAAGATAGTTTCAAAATTGAAGCTATGTGGCGAGATTGTGACAGAGAAGGATATGCTTGAAAAGACCTTCTCGACCTTCCACTCAAGCAACGTGTTGCTACAGCAACAGTATCGTGAGAAAGGTTTCACGACCTATGCAAGTTTGATCTCTTGTTTATTGCTTGCGGAGCAGAACAATGAATTGCTGATGAGAAACAGCGAGATGAGACCTCCTGGATCAACCCCACTTCCTGAAGCCCATGTGGCCGAGGACACTAAGATGGAAACCGAGGCAAACCATGTCCAGAGATACCAAAAGTTTAATGGCCGTGGACATGGAAAGAGACAAGGGCGTGGTCGCTACCACCCATATGGTCGATGGAATGGTCGCGGATCTGATTTTAACCGCGGTCAAGGACGTGGCCGAGGGCGTGGCCACGGGAACCAAACCGGACATCAGTCCGGCCCGACCAAGTCTGTTTGCCATCGATGTGGGATGGACAATCATTGGGCCAAGACATGTAGGACTCCCAAACACCTTGTGGAACTTTATCAAGAGAGTGTTAAAGGGAAGAATCCAGAAGCCCACATGATCCAGCATGATAAGGAAGGCAACATGGATGAATTCGTGGTGGATAGTGGGTCAAGCCACACGATTTTAAAGGACAAGAGATATTTCATAAATCTTACATTGAAAAAGGCCAATATAAGTACTATAGCAGGCATGGCCGGCCTAATAGAAGGCTACGGCCAGGCCAATGTCCTATTGCCTAAGGGGACGCATCTAGAGATTGCGGATGCATTGTTTTCCCCCAGCTCAAAGAGAAGCCTATTGAGCTTTAAAGACATTCGAATGAATGGTCTTCATGTTGAAACAATGGGCGAAGGAAACCTAGAGTTCCTCCAAATAATTGAAATCGTCCAAGGCCAAAAGAAAGTCCTAGAGACTATACCTGCTATAGCTACCGGCTTATATTGCACTAAGGTCAATATGATTGAGGCCAATGCCACCGCAAACCAAGAGTTTACGGATAGGTTCAACCTATGGCACGACCGGCTGGGACATCCCGGGTCGAATATGATGCGAAAATTGATAGCCAATACTTATGGGCACGCCTTGAAAGAAAGGAGAGTAATCCCAAAGAATCTTACTTGTGCCTCATGTTCACAAGGGAAACTCATTGTAAGGCCATCACCAGTGAAAGTGACTAAGGAAACAATAAATTTCCTGGAAAGAATTCAAGGAGACATATGCGGACCAATACACCCACCTTGTGGGACATTCCGATATTTTATGGTCCTCATTGACGCATCTACAAGATGGTCACATGTATGCTTATTGTCATCACGGAATATGGCATTTGCAAGACTCCTTGCTCAGATAATACGCCTAAAGGCTCACTTTCCAGACTTTCCTTTAAAGACCATACGAATGGATAATGCTGGTGAGTTTACTTCCCAAGCGTTTAATGACTATTGTATGTCCATGGGGGTAAGTGTTGAATACTCCGTGGCACATGTACATACACAAAACGGCTTGGCCGAGTCATTTATAAAACGCATACAGTTGATTGCTAGACCATTACTCATGAGGTCAAAGCTTCCTGTATCCGCTTGGGGACATGCTGTCTTACACGCTGCCGAACTAATTCGCATCAGGCCATCTAGTGACCATAAATATTCCCCATCCCAATTATTATCGGGACAAGAGCCAGACATTTCCCATCTTAAGATATTCGGTTGCTCAGTTTATGTGCCGATTGCACCACCACAGAGGACTAAGATGGGACCTCAAAGGAGGATGGGGATATATGTTGGATATGATTCACCCACGATCATAAAGTACCTTGAGCCGACCACCGGAGATTTATTTAAGGCCAGGTACGCGGATTGTCATTTTGACGAATCCGTTTTTCCAACATTAGGTGATGGAAACCGGCTGGTAAAAGAAATTGCATGGAATCAAACATCCTTAAAATGGCAAGATCCCCGGACTCGTGAAAGTGATTTAGAGGTCCAAAAGATAATACATTTGCAAAAGCTAGCTATACAATTGCCAGATTCCTTTGCAGACCCAAAGAGGGTAACGAAATCATATATACCAGCCGTGAATGCACCAATTCGTATTGATGTCCAAGAAGGACCGAGTCAAGCGGCTACTGAGTCTAAACCACGATTGAAACGTGGAAGACCAATTGGTTCCAAAGATAAGACTCCTCGGAAATTAAAGAAAGGTGCTGAAATTCAGACCGAGGAGATAGTGGACGTTCCAGACATAAATGAACCTAAGGTGCCGGAAAATGTTGCTTGGGACGCCAAGCTTCATGGGCCTGAAGTTCCTGATAACAAAGAGATCGCGATCAATTATGTCTCGTCTGGAATCCAATGGAACAGAAAGAATGTCGACATTGATGAAATATTTGCATGCAATGTAGCACTTGAGCTCATGAATGAGGATCTAGAACCCACGTCCATTTTAGAGTGCACTCGTCGATTAGACTGGAATAAATGGAAAGAAGCTATAAACGTGGAGTTAAACTCTTTAAGGAAGAGAGAGGTTTTTGGTCCCATAATTCGGACACCTCGTGATGTTATACCAGTTGGACATAAATGGGTCTTTGTGAGGAAGAGAAACGAACAAGGTGAAATCGTTAGACACAAAGCACGGCTTGTGGCACAAGGATTCTCACAAAGGCCAGGAATCGATTATGAGGAGACATACTCCCCTGTGGTGGATGCAACGACTTTTAGATTCCTGATAAGTCTGGCCATAAGAGAGAAATTGGATTTGCGGTTAATGGATGTTGTAACCGCATACTTATATGGTCCACTGGATAACGAAATTTATATGAAAGTCCCAGAGGGAATAGAGCTGAAAGATAAAAGAAGTTCTCGAGACCAGCATTGTATTAAGCTGAATAAATCGCTCTATGAATTAAAACAATCAGGTCGCATGTGGTATAATAGACTAAGCGAGTACTTAGTAAAAGAGGACTATAAAAACGATCCCATAAGTCCATGCATATTTATAAAGAAATTTTACAAGGGATTCGTAATCATCGCGGTGTATGTAGACGACCTGAACATCCTAGGAACCTCTGAGGAAATATCTCAAACGGTTGAATACCTAAAGAAGGAATTCGAGATGAAAGACTTAGAAAAGACTAAGTTCTGTTTGGGAATACAACTTGAGTACGTCAATAATGGAATCCTTGTGCATCAAATGGCATATACAGAAAAGGTACTCAAGCGTTTTAATATGGACCAGGCTCACCCACTGAGTAGCCCAATGATGGTGAGAAGCCTTAGTCTGGACAGTGATCCATTCGGTCCAAAGAAGAAGGATGAAGGAATCCTTGGTCTCGAAGTGCCATATCTCAGTGCCATAGGAGCGTTAATGTACTTGGCTAGTCACACTAGGCCGGACATTTGCTTTGCCGTGAACCTCCTTTCAAGATTCAGTTCTTGTCCGACCCAAAGGCACTGGAGTGGGATCAAACACATACTTCGTTACCTGAAAGGGACGAAAGATATGGGTCTATTTTACACTAACCTTAACAATGAAGGTTTAGTTGGTTTTGCTGATGCAGGTTACCTTTCGGATCCGCACAACGGTCGATCCCAGACGGGATATGTCTTCACTCACGACGGAATAGCCATTTCGTGGAGGTCCATGAAGCAGACACTTACGGCTACATCGTCCAATCACGCGGAAATATTGGTGATCCATGAAGCCAGCCGAGAATGTGTTTGGTTGAGGTCAATGACTCAACACATTAGACGAGATTGTGGGATGATAGAAGGGAAAGAAGAACCGACCAGCATGTACGAGGACAACGCCGCATGCATAGCTCAATTGAAGGATGGATACATCAAAGGAGATCGGACGAAGCACATCTTACCGAAGTTCTTTTCCACTCACGACCTACAGAAGACCGGTGAACTCAAAGTGCTCCAAATCCGTTCCAGCGACAACTCAGCCGACCTATTCACTAAGTCGCTTCCAACCTCCACATTGAAGAAGCTAATGCATCAGATCGGCATGCGCCGATTAAGAGACTTAGAATGATGATCTTTTCAGGGGGAGTAATGCGTGCTGTACTCTTTTTCCTCGCTAAGGTTTTGTCCCACTGGGTTTTCCTTAGAAAGGTTTTAATGAGGCAGCATCCCCAAGCGTATTACTATGATCCCATCATCACAACCGGTTATGTCAATCAAGGGGGAGTGTTATAATCCATTGAGGTTTGGATCTCCATAACCGGCCCATTGCATTAGACCACGGCCCAGCCCATTGGATCATAGGCGTCCACATTTTCCTAAGTTCATTATGATTAGTAGATGTTTTCCTTTTCCTTGTAGAAGTAGGAAAAATACTATTTCCTTTTCTATCCTTTATGTAATTACTATATAAAGAGACCTTTGCAACACAATTCATTCGATTCATAACACTGTGTTGAAAATTCAGACAGAAAATTGTCGAATTTGTTGGAGTCTTGTGTTAACAATAATAATCTGGATGTGTGTTATTCTATCTGGTTCCAGATTGGAGGAAATAGGGTGTTTAGGGATTTTAGAGACGGAGAAGTTTGCCAAGCTTGATTGAGAGCTATGCTGGGTAGTAGACTGTCACGGCGTTGCTACTGCACTTCAGTTCATCGGCCATGGCTGTTTCTGGGATTGGGCAATCCCGGGGACAAGTACAAAGGGACTAAACACAATGTAATGTACCCCCAAATGTGTTTTCAGTTATCAACAAAGTCTGATTCTCAAAGCCTGTTCTTAATTTGGCAGATTGGGTTCGAAATGATAGATGTTTTTGCTGAATCTGTGGGGATTGAGATGAATGTTGTAAAATTTAAGGCTATAATAGGAAAAGGTATGGAGTGATTTCTTGAATTTATCATCCTCTTTTGTGTTTGATTGTTGAAATTTTGTGTGGTGCCCTCTCAGGTTTCGTTGGTGATCTTCCTGTTATCCTGGCAAAGCCGCAAACTTACATGAACTTGAGCGGTGAATCAGTGATACTCTTTCCCTTGTCTTCTTAGTTATGACATTTTGAAACTTTGTGTAGATGATGGCATCTGAAATTATGAGATCAAGGTCCGAATGATTCATGTTGTCTGTTTTACCACACATATTCTTGAACATCATTTACATGTAAGAGACCTGATGAGATTCCTGATTATATATGGTCATGAGATGCTTCTTTACGTTTGTCAGAGTGGACTTCTTGCGGCTTATTACAAGTTACCTCTTAATCGTGTTCTTGTGGTAATCCTCTTACACTTTCTAGTCCTTACGACTTGTTTCACCAAAAAGCCACTTGTTAGCCTGGGTTGTTTGGTGTTTGTAGGTGCATGACAACATTTTCTCTACCTCATGAACATCCTTGATTCTAAATGGCAGATCCAACATTGATAAGGAATCGGAAAACCTCCAGGACAAATGGACCCAAAGGCGTTTTTGTTGCAGAAATTCAGCAAGCCAGCTCGTGAACGGGTAAGTGACATTGACATTGAAACAATAGTGTGGTTTTATATATCAACACAAGGAAATGGAGTTATGATTCTCTGTGTGCTTGTGTTATATCTGTGGAAATAGATGGATGGAGCTTTAGCAGAAGGTGTGGATGCTCTGAAGCTGGTCTTGTCCAAAGAGTTTGGAGAAAGCTGGAGTGTGTTCAATGTTGAACAGAAATAAAAACTCTTAAGACAACACACAGTAATACCAGCTTGACCATAAACTCTCTCACCAAATCATGTATATCTTCCTCCTCTTGTGCTTGTCCCTTGTTCAGCCGCTTTTTAGTGGTACAGTATAGCAAACTTACTACATTTTGGAGAAAGATAATAAAATCATTTTTTTAGCCTGACAAAATGAAACTGTACTAACGTATTAGAGACAAGAGTAGTAAAATTGGGTTTTTTCTGAGAAAATAAATGTATTTGGTGAAAAATTGATAGAATCGTCGTCAATCGTGTATAAGTTTGGAAATAGAAAATATAACGTTGGGCCCATAAGTTTAACCTTAGAAAATCACTTAAGGGCCGGAAAAGTTAGGCCCATTAATTCCCAGGAAACAGATGAGTGATAAATCCTGAAACAGAGCCTCTTTTTTCTTTCTACCTCCTCCTTAAACCCTAATTTATTTCCTCCCCAATTTTCTCAATGACCACCGCCGCAGTGTCGCCGCCGTCGCAGCAGCAGACAGAGCAACTTGTTCCCGCTTTGCAGACTTCCAGGGTGAGTCCCAAGACGGTGGATGGCGCCGTCAACGCTCTGCTCAAATGGAGGAGCGAGAAATCAAAGACGGAGAAGCCGCAGCTCCTCGAGCAAGACGAGTTCGTCTACCTCATCGTTACCATGAAGAAGATCCCACAGACGAGCCGTACGAACGCTCATCGTATCCGTTTACCTCATCCTCTTATCGACCCGGCGGAAGATTCGCCTGAGATTTGCCTCATTATCGACGACAGACCTAAAAGCGGTCTCACGAAGGAGGATGCGATGAAGAAGATCAAATCTGAGAACATTCCAATCACTAAGGTTCTTAAGCTCTCGAAGCTGAAGACGGACTACAGGCCGTTCGAAGCGAAGCGGAAACTCTGCGACTCGTACGACATGTTTTTCGCGGATAGGAGGGTGATTCCTCTGCTTCCGAGGTTGATCGGGAAGAAATTCTTCGCGAGCAAAAAGATCCCCGTGGCGGTAGATTTGAAGCACAAGAACTGGAAAGAGCAGATGGAGAAGGCTTGTGGATCTGCTATGTTCTTCATGAGGACAGGGACGTGTAGCGTCATCAAGGTTGGGAAATTGTCCATGGAAGGCGACCAAATTGCAGAGAATGCGATGGTGACATTGAACGGAGTCGTCGAGATCTTGCCTGGCAAGTGGAAATACGTTAGGTCTTTGCATTTGAAGCTGTCTGAGAGTTTAGCGTTGCCTATATATCAGACTGTGCCTGATCTGAAGCTCAAAATCGATGGGTTTGAAACTGAGAAGAGTGTTGTCAAGGCGGAAAAGAAGAAAGGTAAAACTGATGTTGTTGCTGATGGTAGTGAGAGTAGCGAGAAGAGTGTTGCAGTGAATGGAAAGAAGAAGAAAGGAAGGATTCATGAGGTTAGGTATATGGACAGTTACGTATCTGAGGTGCTTGATGAAGAGGAGATTGGTGATGTTGAGGTTAATAATGAGATTGTTGAATCTAGTGGTGATAAGAAGACTAAGAAGAAGAGGAAGAAGGAGATAAGTGAGGTTGCGGAGAGTGAGAAACCGATGAAGAAAGCGGCCAAGGGGAAGCTGAAAGAGAAGAAGAGCAAGGATGATGGGTTGAAGCCGAAAAAGACAAAGATTACCAAAGAAGAGTCTGGTGGTGGTTTGAAACCCAAGAGGAAGAAGAGTGTGCTCAGAAATTGAGGCAGTGGAAGATCAAGGGATTAAAATCTTTTGAGTATTTGCTTCTTTTCAATTGAGTAATTTTGAGTATGACTTTATGTTTTTATCTTAGTGCTGATTACATTTTGGGGTCTTTCATATCTTGCACTGCTTCTCTTAAACGTCAAACCGGTGAATGTAGTTTGGTGGAGGAAACATACTACTGTTACCATTTTTGAGTATTTTCTTATTTAACCTTCTTCGTTATAAACAACGAGTGTTTTATCTTGAATTATTGCAATAAGCAATGATCGATGGAGTGATTATGTACTTCTATGGTCATCTCTCATGGCAAACTAAAGGATCATCGAAAATACAAATTATGAAAACTAAATATGACATTGTTTGTGAACAATTGTTAATGTAGAAAAGAAAAAAATACTATATAATATTAAAAATGTAAGTAAGCGTAAAAGATGTATCATGTATGTAGTAAAAACATTATCTTATAATGAAATAGGCTGAAACTCAATGTAGTCACAAATATGTAAGAACCTCTTGACCACAATGCGGCAAGCCTCCTCCCCAACGGTTTACAAATTATTCTCCTGATGATTAAGCTCCTTCCTCTTTATGCTCTTTTCTTATATGCTTAAACCTTTTATTAATCTCATTTTCTAATCACAGGACCTCTGTACGGAACTTTCCAGATCACAAAGTTATCTGGAGGTTGATACTCTTCGAGCCATGTCACATTTGAGATCACTTCTCCATTCATCACTTCTATCTCACCTGGTTTCACGGATCAAACCATCAACAACATTGCCATACTAACAAATTATAATCGTAAACCAATGCTATAGATCTTATGCATGTGTTCCATGATATCTGCGGTTAGACTCTTATCTAATCAAAGAATCTATCGGTTTAAGCCATGATTCCTCAACAGATTATGAAAGTAGTAGCATCAAGAAATATAGTAGTTCTTTTAAAAGCCATAAAGTTGTGTCTTGGTTAAGTTTGTGTTGTTTTACCAGGCAAGTCTCGTATTGGGGATTTGCGGAAGTAGTTGCAGTGTCTTCCATGAGAAGAAGAGTACGGAGGAGATAAGATATCGAAGATTGCACAATGAGTAATGGCTTTGAAACAGTGGATGTTTCCGCCGGTTGTTGGATATAGCGTTGTTGCTGGGCAAGGAGCCGTCATTTCAGTATCCTTAACCAGCTTCGCAGGTCTTGCTATGAATAAAAGGGAAGAATAGGTTACTCAGAGATGGGTTTTTGAATATATCCACACAGCACGGTAAGCTACAATAAGCGGTTTACATTTCACTACCTTGTAATGGATCATCTAGCTCTGATGGGTCAGGTTCAGCCCAATCATATGACTTCACGTGCATTGAACCATAAACGAGCTTGCTTAGCACTGTCATGCCTGGATGGTTATGAAGTGGTATGATAGACGAAGGAGGCATGCAGAAAATTCCAATCTGACAGAATAATTATCAAAAGCATAAGCAGACAAGAAAAGCAAGACACCACCATACCAAACGTTCGGGGGATTTTACTTATGGTTTTAACATGAGAAGCATTTCTATTTAAGCACCATCAGGTGAAACCATCAGCAAAGATTGCTTACTGAGAAGCTCTCACACTCATGTAATTGAAGATATTTTATTGCTGGCAAAGAATTATGGTTTCCATTACGCTCGTTCCCAGGACCAGACCAGTTACGCACCAACTGGGCTTCCTGTTCCAGACCAACATCAGAAGGCTTGATTTTCTCTGGAAAAAAAAAAAGAAAAAAAATTTACACGTATCACGACGGCTTCAAAACAGGAGTAGTCTAACAACATAAGAGAGTGAAAACAGGAGTAGTCCAACAACATAAGAGAGTGGAAAAAAAAACCAAAATAGCACTGCGATTCGGACATCACGAGCAAAACGGTGTGCTTCAACTTTCAAGAACATGATGGAGCAAGCAAGACTGCAGTCAAAAAGAATTGGAAGAAACTTGAAAATGTAGTCCTACCCAACATAGTGCGAACCTTGTCTAAGGCTTCCTCAGACACAGGTCCATTAGGTGAAAGAGATGCCTTGCAAGTATTGAAAAGCCTCTGAATGAAATACGGCATGATACAAAAAAAAAAACAAGACAACTTCAAGTTCTTGAGCTCCTCCTATTACTCTCTTTGCGCAAAGCGGCTCTAATCTAAGGTTCAAGTTGATGAATGGACAGTGTCTGTTTCCCAGTTTCTGATATGTTATGGCAAAAGAAACAGAGATCACCTTCTTCAATGATTCTCAAGCACTGCCCTGAAAACAACCAAATTTAAGTTGATATAGAAAGTATATACACATCTTAAAACAGATAATTACAAATCCAGAGCTCTGAGTCTCTGGCAAAGCAAAGTGGTGAACTTTAACAAGTGATTGATTAACCTTTGTCCTCACACATCGAATTCAAAATCACTACACGCACGAAGAAAAAAGTATCGCCAGGTATAGAATTTAGGTCAGTTATATTGGTTTCAGTGAATCTTAAATCCGAACCGAATTGAATTGTACGGTGCCCAACAAATTATCTCAATTCCATCGAGGATATTACAATCATAACAAACAAACAAAAAACTAAAAACCTCCGTTAGAAGAAAACATACTCGAACGAGAGAAATGGAAGATTTCGAGTAGTTTCAGCAAGTAGAAGAGAAAGAGGAACAGCTAGAGTAGAAGCAGGAGAGATATAAGAAGACAAGTGAATTTCAGTTTCAATGATCAAAGAGAGAGAGAGGGAGATATAGAGAGACCTTTCGAGCAGAAGAGTGAAAATCCGAAGAACGGCGACGAAGAAGGAATCGGAGGAAAACGATGATGGAAATGGCTTAGTCGGAGGAATCAGAATTTGATCTTTTTTGGCTCTTTTGCTTTGTAGGTCACCAAAAAACGTCAAAACTCACTTTCTTCGCCCGTACTTTTCGAAATAGTCAATTCGAACCCCTGCTTTTTAGTTCGAATCAATTCCACTGCGTTTTCTTCTCTCTACTTTTTTTGTTTGCAGGAAGAGTAGCCACAACAATTACAGCTTTCTTTTGGTTGCTAATCAACAGTAGTTAGTTACAATTTAAGTTACAGATACAAATTGATGATATATTCCCCTACGAGTTATATAAAGAAATGGCAACTTTTCAAATGGATTTGCTCTATGCAAAAAAATAAAATAATAAATAAATCAAACAAAATCTCGTACTATTCAATATTAAAATTATGGTAAACGAGTATTAGCAAATTTTCCGTGTTTTTTAGGAGTCAATCCAACTTATGGTAAACGAGTAACAGATGTGTATACGTTTCGTAATCCAACTTCTTTCTTCATTCTTCTTTATTTATTTTTTATTATTTTTTTAACATTTTCTTCTTCTTTATTTTTTATTTTTATCTTTTTCCAACTTTTAGATGTTTGTCTAGATCTTTATACAGCTTTCTATGTTGGAATATGAGGAAATAAGAGATTTTGTATTCTAAAATGTATCAAACATTCAATATGTTTAAATAGCAAGATTATACATAAGTTTTTTGCCTTTTTGTATTATCCCCTATATATTATTTAAGAAACATTCTCAAAAACCATTTTATTTACAATGGTGTCATTTTGCTAATGTGTCACCACCACATTCATTATGAATAATTAAATTATGTATAAATAAAAAAATATTAATTTTGCTTTTGGAAAATTGAACTTAAGACATTGAATACAACATAATAAATATACAACCACTTTCACAAAGACATTTAATACGTTTCCTAATAAGTTTCTTTTAGATATCTATGAATTACTTTATGTATTAAAATTATAAACTATTTACCTTATATGTCATTATCCACCTTCTGTATTTTGTTATAACCAGAAAATATATATAAGAATTATTATGCATCATTAGTAATAAAAATAGAATAATTTTTTTCCATGAAGTATTTTTTTATATAACCAGAAATTTTATATTTATATAAAAATTAGTATGCATCATCTACTATATAAAAACAGAAGGGCTCTCTCCTGCTTTCCCCACGTCAGCACGTGAGAGAGCGCCACGTGGCATTTCCTCATTTATTTTTTAAAAAGTAATTTTATTTCAATTAAATCTGAACCAAATAAATATTTGTAATATTTTTTGCATTCATGGGGATTTTTCCATTTTGCCATGAACACTTTTTGACAATCCTCTTTAAAAACATATGATATTGTCTCTATGTTTTACATATTAAATTATCAGCAATTTTTTAATTTATATGTATATCAATTATATAGTTATGCCTCAAACGTATAAATACAAAAAAACTTCAAAAAAATAAAATGAAAAAAAATAAATATTTTTTTAAAAAAACATTAAATAACATAAATAAATATAAACATATGTACAAAAAACCACTAAATTTGAATACAACTATTTAAAAATTATTATAAGTTGATGAAATTCTAATTTAATTTTAAAAATAAATAAATATATAAATCTTATATAATACATAATTTAAATATATCATTATATTTTTTCGAATGTCGTTATTTTCTACTATATGAAAGCTTAATGGGTGTGTACATGACTTGCCACTTCAACATATCAGAGTATGCCACATGTCATCTATTATTTAATTTTCAAAAAATATTTTATTTATATTAAATGTGAACCAAACAAAATATGTTTATCCTCTTATTTGCATTCATGCGCATTCAAACTCATAATCCTCTCAATAAAAGAAGACTGCTCTTTTTCATTATGTCATGGATACTCTTTGACAATGCTCTCTAAAAACTTATGATATTGTCTATATATTTTACATATTAAATTAGAGCCACTTTTTAAATTTATATGTATATCAATTATAAACTTATGCCCCAACACATAAATAAATAAATCCTCAAAATGATAAATTGAAAAAGTAATTATTTCTTTTAAAAAACGTCAACTAACATAAATACATATTAATATATGTATAATTAACTATACATAAAATAACTAAATTTGATTTCAACTATTTAAAAATTATTATAAGTAGATAAAATTATATTTTAATTTTTAAAAATAAGAAATATATTAATATGATATAATACATAATTTTAAATATATCATTATATTTTTTGAATAATTTAATCATTATTTTAAAATAAATTACGGTAATTAAACTTTGGTATAAGTGCAAAAAAATATGATATGAAATAAATTAAGAAGTGAACTGCAATCTATAAAATCTTAAGACACAACAAAATATTCAATAAAATATCGAGAAGATAACAAATTATATTAAAAAAAATATAGAGAAAAAGATAAAAGTAAAGAAAAAGAAAAATAGATACAAAAATATACAAAATTTTAAACATGGAAAAACATGGATTTAATGCAAGATATGTAAAATAAATCTTCAAAATGATAAAGTGAAAAAAATAAAAATTATTATAATATTAAGATATAGATAAATACGATGAGTATGAAAATTAAAGAATAAATAAACATTAATAAAATAATGTATGAAAGAAATTGCACAGATCATCAAGAAAAAAAATTAAAAAATTTAAATTCTTAAAAAAATGTCAAAATATAGATTTAAAAAAATAATATTTAAAACTTAATTTAAAAAAATCCGCGCATCAGGCGGGTTCTCTCCTAGTTAGTAATAAAAATAAAATAATATAAACCTACTTCTATTTATTCCAAAATTTTGGAATAATGGCCAACAAAATTATTTACATTAAGTGACTTAAGTATGTCCACTTTCGTTAACTTCCAAAATAAGTTTAGGGAAACAAATCGACGAAAATATATTCCTTCGCTGTCACTTTCATGAAGTCCCAAAATAAGTCTATTTTAATTTATTTTATTAAGTACAAATTCATTAATTACAATAAAACTTACCAAAATCGCAAACCTCTAATTTCCATTTATTGTGTTTTCATTATAAAAAGGAAAGTTATTATTCTAATTTTTTCATAATCAATCAAGTTACTTTAAAAAATATGCCTTGCCATAAATTTGGTGATTTCGAAAATATATTCCATTAAGAATTTAATAAAAAATATTTAATTAAATAATTAGAAATTATTATATTTTAAATTTTAATTTAGTTAACGGAAAATTATAAAATTCTCACCCCGCGCAGAGCGTTGATATTAAAACAAAATCCTCATATTTTGAACCTGTTTCTTTAAAAATATTATTCTTTGAAAACATGAAACCCTAACTTGTATTTTTTTTATTGGTATTAGTTGAATACCGCAATATTAATAATACTCGATTCAATAATCTATGCATCATAAAGATCCCAAAAAAAAAAATATGCATCAAAAAAATTAAAAAATGGACAAATCGTAGGTGTATTTTTAAGCTGTTAATTGAGATTGATTTAACCATCGTAATCATAACTTATCATTTCGTAATTTACCTAAATAGTTTTTTTCTTTACTTTTGTAACCGAGTAAATAGTTACGATAAACTTGTTTAACATTTTAAGTTGTTCAAACAAATCCTTTTAAAATTTGTTGAATTATTAATTAAAATCTATTATTTTTTGTGATTGCTGTTTTCTCTTTTTCCCATTCTTATTTGGTCGCAATCTAGTGTGGACTTTTAAGACTTTGGAAAGCCCAAATGTTTTTTATTTTTCAACTCTAAATCTGAGATGAAGGTAAAGTTAGTCCGGTTTTTGGATTCGAAAAATTTGACGTTTTCCTACCCGGTCCAAACGGGCTTTCTCGGCCTATTTCAGCAGACTTTTTGTTAGGCCCCCTTAGTTCTTAGACTAGTTTTTGTTTGTCCATTATCCCCTTATCTGATTTTTCTCATTTATTTTCAAATATACAATTTCGGATTAAATTCTGGAATTGTCAAATATTTTTTTCAAAATCCAACCAAGTCTACCATTTAAAATTTTTAATTTGATACAGTATATCGTAGTTTTGTCATGTAACAAAAAAAATTATTGTCGACAGAGTCAGCCTAGTGGCCTCGGCAAGATATTTTTTGCTGGGAAGATAAAATATATTTCGCCGGGACCCGTCAATGATGGCTATTTACTAAATGGTCCCTCTGAAATTTCAGAAATATAAAACGCAAAAGGATCACGGCTTGCTCTAATTTATCTTGTCTCTCTCTTTATCGTTTCTTTTTTATCCACGAAGAAAACCTAGAAGTCTGTTGAAGAAGAAAATCTCAAGAGAAAGCCATGGCAGGAGTTGGACCGATGACTCAGGATTGGGAGCCGGTGGTGATCCGTAAGAAAGCCGCGAACTCTGCCGCCAAGCGAGACGAGAAGACTGTCAACGCCGCTCGTCGAAGCGGCGCCGATATTGAGACCGTCAGAAAATGTTTGTTTCTTCTTTTCGAACTCCGTTTATTTTAGATTCTATCTGATCCGCCTTAGTCTCTTAAGCTGTGCGTGAATTTATCTCTGGTTTAGGTTAGATTCGGCGATTGAATCTAGATGAGTTTTATTCCATTGTATCTAGGTTTCATGATTAGGGATATTCGCCTCCGCCACCGCTGGATTATTGTGATTTCTTAGAAGGGATTCGTGTTAGGGTTTTCGTTTGTTGCGATTTCAGTTCCATATACAGCAGTAACAATTAGTCGGATGTTGCTAATTGATTTTGTTCGTATGAGGTTGATATCATGTTATCATATCCAGCGCACTTTTTTTATTTAGATATGATTCGATTACTTTTTTTTTTTTTTTGTTCAACATCGATTTTATAGTTATGGTTTTCATCTAACAGGAGTTGTTTTGTTTCTCTATTTTGTATCTGCTGCATTTTAGATAATGCTGGAACCAACAAGCCGGCTTCAAGCGGCACCTCCTTGAACACAAAGATGCTTGATGATGACACTGAGAACCTAACTCGTGAGTATCTAAATTCTTTCTCAAGGAATGTTGATTTCATTTCTGTATGGACAATCTTTGTAGTATCTTCCTCTGTGTTCTGAGTCACAGTGATTCTAGTGAGTGAACTAGTTTCCCATTCCAATGAAGGCAATTCTTTCTTTGAGTCTTTATATATTGTTTTACACAAATCACTGTGTTTCCCATTTGGTTGATTAGTATGTTGGTTGTCTTTAACATCATGTTTGTGTATGGTTTTATAATCAGATGAACGTGTGCCCACTGAGTTGAAGAAAGCCATCATGCAAGCCCGAGGGGAGAAGAAGCTGACCCAGTCCCAACTCGCACAAGTACTTTCTCTTTACTCTGTCTCTCTGTCTCTCTCTCTGTTGTTGCTTGTTGTGGATTCTTGATGGTAAATATGATATATATGTTTTGGATTTGTAGCTGATCAATGAGAAGCCACAAGTGATCCAAGAGTATGAGTCTGGGAAAGCAATTCCGAACCAGCAGATCCTTTCTAAGCTGGAGAGGGCACTTGGTGCTAAACTTCGTGGAAAGAAGTGAGACAATGCTCCTTAAGGTAAAAAAGAAAAACTAATCGTGGTTTCTCTCCAGTTCATATGCTATAGAAACTATCTCTATATATATGCCTGGTTTAATGTCTTAGTAGAGTTCTGCGAGCAATCTTTTTATGGTGTAAGAAAAACAAAAGCTGTTTGGAACCTTTTGTCAGTATAAATAATCCGTTGTTCTCTTTGCATCATCATATCACAAACGAAATTCAAATTCCGAAACCGAAATTCAGGATTAAACATCTACATTCAACTCGTACTTAACTTCTAATAAAGCTTATTCGAATAAGTTTGCAAGATGGGATTTTATGAAAAAAACAAAGCCAAACAAAAACTTATGGAAACAAATTCTGAGCTCTGAAATTTTTATCTTCTGGGCCGGATAATATCTAAGTTTGGGCCTTGGTCACGTGTCCATATAACTATCGGGGATTAAGTTGTACAAATCTAAAGTATAGGGACCAATTTGTAAAGTTCCCGTGAATAGAACTATTCTCCGCGCCACGAAACAAGGCAGTACAGTGTGAGTCAGTGAAGCTGACATTCGCACACACACACAAGCACAAAAACCAAAAACTAATTTCACGAAAACCGAAGCTTTAAAGTTATTCCTCCACTGTATCAAATTTCGTCTCCTCCTCCTGGGTGACAATTTCTAGGGTTTCCACATTTTCTCGTCTTTTCCATTTCTGGAAACCGGTAAAGGCGTCTTCTTCTTTGGGGAAAAAAAAATGGATACAGATGAAGCGTACCGAAGGAAAGAGCGTGCTGCACTTGTAGCCATTGTCGTTCTTGCTTGTCTTGCTCTATCTTCGTTGTTCGTCGCCTTCAGCTACTACTGCTATATCCGCAACAAAGTTTCTAAGCGTCACAGAATTAGCAAGAGTAAGTTCGAATTTAAGATAACAATTTCTCTATTTCGTTCCTTACCCTTATACACAGAGTCTTTACATACATTTCTTTTCTTACCCCTCTGCTTTGGCCGGATACTGAAATTGGTTACTAAATAATGCAAGTTCTGAGATTTTTGAAAGAAATTCAAATTAGGGTTCAATTTTATGCTTTTCTGATTGGATTCGTTCTGGGTTTACCTGTCGATTTAGGGTTTAATTGCGAGGAGAAAGGCGATTGTCAAAATCTGCAAGAGGTTACTGACAACGGGCTGCAGATTTTCACTTTCAAGCAACTGCATTCAGCAACTGGTGGGTTTAGCAAGTCGAATGTGGTTGGGCATGGTGGGTTTGGGTTGGTTTACCGTGGTGTGCTTAACGATGGGAGAAAAGTTGCTATCAAGTTTATGGATAACGCAGGAAAGCAAGGGGAAGAAGAATTCAAGATGGAGGTTGTTGTTTATTTGAGCTCAGCTTTGTATAGCTCATTGATCTCAAGCTTATGGACATCTTGCTTTTGACAGAGTTTTTCGATGACTTAAAACGATTGACCAATTTGTGTCCGGTGACAGGTTGAGTTACTGAGCCGTCTGCGTTCACCGTACTTGTTGGCGCTTCTTGGTTATTGCTCAGACAATAGTCACAAACTGCTTGTGTATGAGTTCATGGCAAATGGCGGTTTGCAGGAACACCTCTATCCTAATAACAGTAAGTTCCTTCTTCCAGTAATGTTATAAGTTGTCCTTTTGAACATGAATCGTATTTAGTGTGCTGAGTTTCTTTGAAAATGATAATTACTATTTTGGTGAACATAGCGTGTGGAATTCTTGTTGGATTTGATAGAGCCATCTCTTGTTCTTGCATTTAGGGTCTGGTTCTGTCCCACCGAGATTAGATTGGGAGACTCGGATGAGAATAGCTCTGGAAGCTGCAAAAGGATTGGAATATCTCCATGAAAGCGTATCACCTCCAGTGATTCACAGAGATTTTAAGAGCAGCAACATTCTGCTGGACAGAAACTTCCACGCCAAAGTTTCAGATTTCGGATTGGCTAAAGTAGGGTCAGATAAAGCCGGTGGACACGTTTCTACCCGTGTATTAGGCACACAAGGATATGTTGCTCCTGAGTATGTTTCCTCTCAATCAAATTCTTTGTTCCAGCTTTTTGTTCTTCCATCAGTTAAGTTCAAGAGCTTGAATACTAATACCCGATTTGTCATTTCCTTCGACAGGTATGCTTTAACCGGTCACCTGACAACAAAATCAGATGTCTATAGCTACGGAATTGTTCTGTTGGAGTTACTAACCGGCAGGGTTCCAGTAGATATGAAGAGAGCTACAGGTGAAGGCGTTCTTGTATCTTGGGTACGTGTCTTGTCACAAACCGAGTTTTCCACTTGGTGTGTCATTTATTTTCTTCTTTGCTCTAATCTCTTTTTTTTTCTTTCTCTAGGCTTTGCCTCAATTGGCTGATAGAGACAAAGTAGTAGACATAATGGATCCAACGCTTGAAGGACAGTACTCGGCGAAAGAGGTTGTTCAGGTTGCAGCAATAGCAGCAATGTGTGTTCAGGCAGAAGCTGATTACAGACCGTTAATGGCAGATGTGGTGCAGTCACTGGTTCCGTTGGTGAGAAGCCGTAGGTCAGCTTCAAAGCTTAGTGGCTGCTCTAGTAGCTTTAGCTTGGCTCGTTCTCCTAATTCACCGGGCAAAGCAAGCGTCGCTTCTCAATAAATCTCAGATAAAATAAAATGTGAGGCTTTTTCTATGTACTACGGGATTTGTCAAAACATAGTAGTGTATATTGTAACACTTTTGAATGATCAAAGATGGAACTTATATATCATCAAACATATTCCAATCCTGGCCTATTTTGGGCATAAGTCAGTCAAACCGTATTATAAACCGAAATCAAAATTTTAAGAACCGGTTCATAGTAGATTCGTCACGTGCGGGGAACGTGGGCTTGTTGGAGGGAGGAGGGTAAAGCCGTCATTTCATGACTCGTAAACTTTGCTTAGAACCCTAGACGCTTTATTAGATCTAGGGTTTATATATTTTTCCTGCGGCTCTTCCGTTTTCTCTTTCGATTCGTGCTTTCCCGTCGGCCGGAGTTTTGTCGCAACCCGAATCCCAAATGGTCCGTCGCAGTTATCTATCTTTTCTTCATTGATTTTACGTTTTTGATGCTTCAAGTGAATATGTGAATGATAATATTTTTTTGATTGAATCAGGCGTCGGAGAAGAAGCTATCGAACCCAATGAGGGACATTAAAGTGCAGAAGCTGGTGCTCAACATCTCCGTCGGTGAGAGTGGAGATCGTCTCACAAGAGCCTCCAAGGTTTTTTTTAAATTCATTTACCGATTCCCTGATTTCACTCAGTAAGTGCTAGGTTCTAATCAAATTAGTTTTTTCGATTAATTTGTAGGTGTTGGAACAATTGAGTGGCCAGACTCCTGTTTTCTCCAAGGGTGAGTTTCCTACTAGTTGAATCTTGCTACATAGAGTATTGATCTAGAAGAAAACACTGGAAATGAGATCGGAGATGTTTAGGACATCAGTGAGTCTATGAAATTGTGTGTTGATCAACTTCTCCAATCCAGAGTCAAGAGATTATGGTCATTTTGTTCTGATTTTGTGGTGTTTGATTAGTCTCTCTCCTCCAAACTAAAGATGATTGATAGCTAACTTCATATAATACAGTAGCTATCAATCGTCATATATGTTTTCTCATTGTTTGCTTGGATGATATTTTGAGCTTTAGTCTGTTGAGATACTTTGCTATTGTGGAATAGAGTTCTGAGTTTGCATCTCTTTTTGCAGCGCGATACACTGTTCGTTCTTTTGGTATCAGGCGTAACGAGAAGATTGCTTGCTATGTCACTGTCAGGGGAGATAAGGCAATGCAACTCCTTGAAAGTGGGCTGAAAGTTAAAGAGTATGAACTCCTGAGAAGGAACTTTAGCGACACTGGTTGCTTCGGTTTTGGCATTCAGGAGCACATTGATTTGGGTATCAAGTAAGTCTCAGTCTTTCTAACACCAGGCATTGAACAACTTTAGGTTGCTTTGTGTAGATATTAATCAATAATATAATCAAGCGGGTTTTTTTATTCGATCTTAGGTACGACCCGTCGACTGGAATCTATGGTATGGACTTCTTTGTTGTCCTTGAGCGTCCTGGTTACCGTGTGGCACGTCGCAGAAGATGCAAGGCGCGTGTTGGAATCCAGCACAGGGTGACTAAAGATGATGCCATGAAATGGTTCCAGGTGAAATACGAAGGAGTCATTCTCAACAAGTCTCAGAACATTACTGGCTAAACAAAAATGTCTGTCTCTCAAACAGAAATCTTATATTCTGTTTTTTTTTTTCCCGGTTTTTGGATCGTATTTTCTCAGTTTTGTTCTGCTTCTCTGTTCTCCAGACATTTGAAATTTCCTTATAGATATTGCCTATCTACAATGACTGCCATCGACAAGTACTAGGTGAGCTAAAAAAACACATTGCCAGTTTGGTTTAACTTTTCGACTGGAGTTTCGGATTTAGTTTTATCCTTATCCTACTGGATATATATACTTAACTCAAAAACTACGTGAAAATAATTTAACAAATGCGAAAATGCATTTTTTACATTATTTTCTTAGAGAATCTTTGACTACGCGCCTATATTTATAAATTTAATATATACAAGACGTGTCCATTATAAATTACCTTGTACTTGTACAGCAAATTAGTATAATATAACAACACCAAAAACATTATCCAATCATGATGTTTCATTGTCAATTCTCAATTGCATCAGATTCGAGCAAATTATTTGATTGGTTCGACATTAACTATCATGAACTGAAATGACCAAATCAAACATATATATGTGCGCGGTACATATATATATAAATTAATCAAAAACCTATACAGCCAGAAAATACAAACTTTGGCTGCATTCTGACAGAAGTTGGAGTCAATAATGGAGTAATTAAACTAATAATTATGACACAGGCATTTATATTTTCATCTATTTATGATTTACAATTTAATAAAACGACTAGAGGAATCTTGACTTGATCCCACACAGGTTTATAATAGCCATTTCCAGCCCAAATTTCTGTTCACATTTATAAAAAATATTAAGTCATTTGCTAGAATACTATATATGTTTTCGTTATCTTTTTCTCTTTATCCCAAATAAGTTGCAGCTTTTATCTTAGCCAATCCACAAACATCATCAAATGTGTCAATCTTAAACTACATCTATTTGTCACAGAAAGGGCCCAATGTCGTCACTCTCTACAAACTTTTTGGTTAAGATCCCCCATTACATCTACATTTCCGTTGGATGGTACGAGCCAAAACATAAAAGCAAACAAATCGTTGCATACAAGTGATGTAAATTAGTTATTTTTACGAGGTTCACGAACTTTTAGTTTCAAATTAATTGACAATTAGTAGATTATTCCATGTTTTAATATGTTAATATTGATTACAATTTTTTATATAAAAGTTTAATGATAACATTTTTTATATAAAATTTTAATAAATTTTTTCGAGTCTTTAAATTTATTGTGGACCGATATTCATTTGATTTTGTTAGACTATATAATATTATGTGAAGTTTACATATTTCAACTGAAAATCAAAAATAAATTGGTTAATTTACAATGAATTAATTGATCTATGTACATTATATATATATGATAACTTATAGTTTCTGATATAGAATTTTTAAGATGTTCATAAATTAAAAAAACAAATTATGATATAAAAGTAAGTGCAGCGGAACTAGTCGATACGATTTTGGGAGGGGAAAAAAGAATAACTACGCATATATTATCTATAAGAGAACACTTTGAATTATTAGAATTTTCGCAAGAAAAAGACCTAAGAATAAGATTAATCAAGAGATTTAGTATTCAACAGATTAGAGAATAGTCTAAAATCTAAATATATCAATCATAGTTCCTTAAAAATTAGATACTAAATAGTGATACAAACAAATTTTATACAAGAATATTATGTCAAGACCTCAGCATGATGCAATTTGGGAGATTGAAACGGACCAAATCAAATCATAGTTTATGGAGTGAAGAACAGACTAATCGGATTCACTAGTCAGCATAAGATCTCACGTCTGAATTGATAGCCTAGCCTTAATCCAACATTAACTGCATTACCAGTTTATAACATCTTTGATTGAGAGTTTTTTTTTTTAATTAGTTAAGAGTTAGATCACTTAGATGGGGTTGTAATTAACTCCATTTTGGATAATACAAAAACGAGCATATATGTGTCTGCAAAACTTTTTTTTTTTAATTACATGGACTGCCAAAATTTTAAAAAGATCACAGTCTATATATATCAGACGCGGATAAATTATAATATAGACTTGCATAAGTATACATGGACTTAATCAAAATGTCCAGCTAATTAAACAAATCATCTGATTAGCAGCAAACCTCATGGCATAATAAAATAAAATTCCACGAGAGAACCTTTCAAGATAAATAAACTAATACTAGAAAACAACTAGTCATATTTTTATTCAAATATAATACCAATACCAGTATAATAACAATATAACCCCTTTGATATTTGCCTGCACGTCCCAAAAACAAGTAGAGAATAATAATCACATCCGATTGATTAAAACCCTCTCACTAATCACCTTCTTGATCACCCCCAGCAGAGAGAAAAAAAAACATCATCGAGTTCTCTGTTCCGGAGAAATCGGACGGTCGAGATCAATCATGCACCGTAGAGGAGCAATTCAAGAATCGGACGACGAAGAAGATGAGACCTATAACGACGTCGTTCCTGAATCTCCTTCTTCTTGCGAAGACTCGAAGATCTCAAAGCCCACTCCCAAAAAAAGGTTTTGTGAAAATTTTCTTCCTGCCTGCAAATTATTACAATTTGTTTTCGATATAATGATCTGAAAGTGTAGTAATTGTGTAGTAGGAGGAACGTAGAGAAGAGAGTTGTCTCCGTTCCGATTGCTGACGTGGAAGGATCTAAGAGTAGAGGAGAAGTATATCCACCGTCCGATTCCTGGGCCTGGAGAAAGTACGGTCAAAAGCCGATCAAAGGCTCGCCTTATCCCAGGTAAATTTACCGTTATGTCCTTTCTTCTGTCAGTGGCGGCGTGAAAAACAGAAGGGGACAGCGTACGTTAGTCTCCACGGTGGTTGGGCTAGCATACGCACCTCGTAGAATTTTGTTACAAAACAGACGCGTCTGATACAGCGTGGTCTCACGCGCTAGCTCCTTAATTCTTGGGGTTTTTTTAATGCTTTTTTTTTTTGAATTTTTGTTTTTTGTTTTTTGTTTTTATGTTGTAATCTTATTTATGGAACGATTGGGTGGGTCATTAATTAAATTATCTAAAGGTTTTGCTTTACTTTGTAATAATAACCTCGGGGAAAGATGAAATAGTATTAAAGTAGGTGTAGATCTTGATTTCTAATCAAGACAAAAGCCACAAAGGGTATTGCGCACAAAAAGGAAAAGTATTTTGCATATATATATGTACGTGATTAACGTGCCAATATTATATTCTTTAAATTTTATTTATTTTTTTTTTTCAGGGAGTTTTATGGAAACTGTTTGATAGTTTTTTTTTTCATTTTATCCAGTTCTTGTTTTAAAAATCATCAAAATTACAATTATTCGTGTTTTAACCTTTATAATTAAAAAAAAAAACATTTTGCTCATAACACGTAAATTTCATTAGATTTAATACTAGTATTTTGGGCCGAAGTTAAATGTCCTAATAATAATTGTTATTTATTTAATTAATTTTAGTATTATCCAGAAAAATTGCGTCTCTTTCTAATTTAGCTTTTCGATTTTGCTAAAAAAGGTAAAGCTAATCACTTTTTGTGTGGGGATGGATCTCTCAGGGGATATTACAGATGCAGCAGCTCAAAAGGATGCCCGGCGAGGAAGCAGGTGGAGAGGAGCCGTGTGGACCCCACTAAGCTCATGATAACTTACGCCTGCGACCACAACCACCCTTTCCCCTCCGCCGCTAACAACAAATCCCACCACCACCGGACCGCCACCGTCGTCCTCAAATCCGCCAAGAAAGAGGAGATTCTGGATGATGACGAGGAGGAGGAAGTTATCGTCGCCGCCGAGGATCCGGCTGGATTAGATCTGAGCCACGTCGATTCTCCGTTGCTCTTAGGTGGCTGCTACAGCGAAATCGGCGAGTTCGGGTGGTTCTACGACGCGTCGATCTCGTCATCATCTGGTTCTTCTTCGATCTACGGTGGGAATTTCCTCGACGTAACCCGAGGGAGGGGTTTTTCAGTAGGCGAAGAGGAAGATGAATCTCTCTTCGGTGATCTCGGTGATTTGCCTGATTGCGCCTCCGTGTTCCGCCATGGAACGGTGGCTACGGAGGAGAAACATCGGAGATGCGATTTTGGCGCCATTCCCTTCTGTGATAGTTCTAGATGAGCGTGTGTGTGTAGCCAAAACCAAAAAAAGGAAAACAATTTTTTTTATTTTCCCCCACTGTAAAGGTGTATCAATGGTGGATTCATATGATTCATTAAAAATCCCAAGTAATAAATTAATATCATTTGAGATAATATTTAAGGTACAACAGAGAGATACGATGTATTATATATGATTCTTACAGGCGGCGAGGATAACCAAAAAGGAAAGTTTCCTCCATTGCTCGTACCACAGAGATTAGCTCTAATGTGAAGAGGTCGTTCACTGTCATGTTTCCGGCGATATCTGAGCTAATTCCCGGAGAAGAATCTCGTTTTTCCGGCTTGAGTATGACGGATCTACAGAGAGGACACTGTCCTTTGCTCTTTAACCATGGAACGATACATTCCTCATGAAACATATGCTTGCAAGGAGTGAGCATCACTGTTTCCTTGGGCTCAAAGTCTTCTAAACACACACTGCATCTCTTGTCATCNCTCCGTCTTCCGCCATGGAACGGTGGCTACGGAGGAGCAACATCGGAGATGCGATTTTGGCGCCATTCCCTTCTGTGATAGTTCTAGATGAGTGTGTGTGTAGCCAAAACCAAAAAAGGAAAACAAATTTTTTTTTTTCCCCCACTGTAAAGGTGTATCAATGGTGGATTCATATGATTCATTAAAAATCCCAAGTAATAAATTAATATCATTTGAGATAATATTTAAGGTACAACAAAGATACGATGTACTGTATTATGATTCTTACAGGCGGCGAGGATAACCAAAAAGGAAAGTTTCCTCCATTGCTCGTACCACAGAGATTAGCTCTAATGTGAAGAGATCGTTCACCGTCATGTCTCCGGCGAGATCTGAGCTGATTCCCGGAGAAGAATCTCGTTTTTCCGGCTTCAGTATGACGGATCTACAGAGAGGACACTGTCCTTTGCTCTTTAACCATGGAACGATACATTCCTCATGAAACATATGCTTGCAAGGAGTGAGCATCACTGTTTCCTTGGGCTCAAAGTCTTCTAAACACACACTGCATCTCTTTTCATCATCTTCTTCTTCACGGGAGAGATCTCGACCGTATCTTGAGTTTTCGCTTCCCGTGGTTTTGTTTCTGTAGTATAAGCTTAGGTTTCTGAGAAGGAGGCTTTTCGGTGCAGGGTTATATGTGTCTTTTGTTAGATGTTTTAGGATTTGGTCTTCATCTCTGGCTTGTGTTGATGCTGATCTTGAGTTGTTCTCGGGTTGGTTGTGAACCGCTTGCCTTAGTGCCTCTAGTTGCTGCCTCCTCAGGTTGTTGCTGTTCCGGATTGGAATCTGTTGCGGAGTATATGAGTCTCTGCCAAGAAATACAAACGGTTTTCAAGTTCTTGAAGAGCACGTTAGAGGTAACAAAATCAAAAGCAGGAACAATCAGATGATGATGAGTGGATGATTAAGTACATGACTGATGAAATCGCTGTTCTTGAGTAAGCGGCTGGAGGATCATCTTCGAGCAAACGCCTGTTAACTATCTGAAAGTGAACACCAAAACATCAAAACAAAAAAAAAAAAACAATAAAGGAGGACATATATATATTTATGATCAAAGGAAAAGTCTACTTAATTACTGAATCACTCCTGGACCAAGCGTTCCGTGAAGAGAAAGCAGGAACTCGCCAACCCGAGGATCGTGTACCCGGGTCATACCTATCAGATTGATTCGGAGCAGAAGAAGAAGAAGAAGAATAGCCATTTCTGGAGTTGTACATAGCTGAATGAATGGCCTTTCTTGTTACAAACGAGAGTCTCTTAAGACTGATAAGTTTTGTATCTTTAATGCAGTTTATATTCTTTTTCTTTGCTTTAAGTTATTCTTTCTCCACTTACATATATAATATATTGATTCCCTAAAAGCTGATCGATTAAGCAAGGAATATGTCCTAGTGTGTGATGCCATTTATTCTCTCATGAATAAGTATCATGCACACACATCATGACCTAAATCTTAAAGTGGATGTGATATGTAGAGGGAGAATCAATACCAAGAAAGAAAAAAAAAAGTCAACCCTTGGACCGTGCATTTGTGTAATGAACTCAAACCTTGATTCATTTTCCTCCATTACTTGTGCCACAGCGCGTAGCTCTAATGCGTAGAGATCTGAGCTAGTAGCACGAGGATCTACAGAGAGGACAATGTCTGTTCCTCTTTAACCATGGAACTATACATTCTTCATGAAACATATGTTTGCAAGGAGTGAGCACCACTGTTTCCTTGATACGTACAGTCACAACTAGAGAATGCCAATCCGGAAACGATACATCAAGTGAATCATCTCAATTGCAATAAATCTTCCAACTTTCTGAAATAACTCATAATAGTGTTCGCCTTCTCCTTTTATCATGTTTCTGTGCTTGTTAGTTGAATCCCAGTTAACTATACTCGAGAAAGCACAAGAAATACTCTGTAGATCCAATTGCTTGGGGTCCGAAACAGGGGATTTACCCATAAAAGTAACAATCACAAATCTCTGAGGAAAATCATAGCAAAGCACAATCCAAGATGATACAATATTTCATCTACACCGAATCCATTTTATTTGAAGAAACACAAGTCTCATGAAGAAAGTAATAGCGGGCGCGACAGCGCAAATAGAAACAAAGCAATCACAAAAGGTAAAAAGAGAGCCCACACCTCAGAAAATAATGTCTGCATCCTTCTCTGCACCACCAACGAGCAAGTCACGAGCAGCATTTATCGAAATCCCTCTCTGCATAGAGATTCCTTCAAGAACCATTTCCTCAGCAAACGCCTTAGCGTTTGCTGCCTGTCTCTCGGTTTCCCTCCTCTTGTATCCCTGAATCTTCTTCAACCTGAAGAAATCCTCTCTTTCGAGCTCATCAAGCTCTCCTTTGATGTAGCTGATTGTATTCTCAATCTTTGGTTTCACCACATTCTCCAGAGCGTTGACCCTGCGATTAGTCGTCTTGATTGCTTCATCAAGCGTCAAGAACGAAGTCTGGAGGGAAGCAAGCTCCACCAGGACTTCAATGACTTTCACATAAGCCACACGGCAAGCTTGGACCTGTTGTCCACCTCTAGCTAAACCGGTTAAGTCATTCTTGGTCTCGCCTTCAGAGAAGTGATCAAACTTGGGAAGCTTCACCCCGGCGATGTTCTCTGTCCTTGAACGAACTTTCAGTGTAGCCTCTTTAACGTTCTCGAGGACGACGTGTTTGACATTCTCACCAGCAACATACTTAACTTCGGTAAGAGCAAAAGACGAAGTCTTCATCATCTCTCCCATGGATTCCTTAGCTTCAACGATTTTCTTGAGAAGTGCCCTGAACTGAACAGTTAAAGCATCACTCTTCTTCTTGAGGAGAGCATGACCTCTTGTGGCTCCAACAAGACGGGCTTTCATGACCCCGAGCATAGTAACAGTGGGAACCACATTCAAACGCGCGTTTTGGCCAGCCATGTTTCAAAATTACTGCAAAATCAAGGAGATGAGATTACTTCCTGCCATTAAAGCAACGCACAAACAACTGTTTTAAAGACTCCTCTAGATTGGGAGAAGACAACAGCAACAATAACAATAACATCAACAAGGACTTGTTGCATCATTGGCGACAGAGTTCAAAAGCTTAAAATCTAGTAAATTCTGGTTTACTTATCAGAATTGAACAAAATTGCGGGAAGGAAAAAAAGTCTAACTAGGAAAATCTTAGGCTAATCAACCAAGCACCTAATCTCCATCTCGAACGATCCATACAGAGATCCATCAGAGAATCCATGATCGGTCACCAGATTGTTACAAAGTTAGATTATTTTTCTAATTCAAACCACATAAATCGAACCAGCTCCTACGGATTTTTAATTTGTTTGGAATTTTCCTAACAGATAGTGGTTTGGATATTTAGCTTTCCAGATCCCCAGAAGGCAAAATCGGGATCACAGAGTCAAAAACTTCACGAACACAGAACCGAAAGATTGATACATAACCAATTATCAACGGCGGCACCAATAAATTTCCCAGATTCAATGAGAAATTAACCAGAGAGAAATGAGAGGGAAGAGTAAGATTTGAGATGACATACCTGGGCCTCTCGAGAGACTATAAGAGGGCGACTTCTTTGCAAGTGAATCACTGAAATAGATTCAAAGAAGACGGACAGAGAGAGAGAGAGAGAGAGCGATCGAATACGTGGAGGAAATAAAGGGGTTGTTTTGTAATTGATTGTAAACATGAAGGGCTTGTTTCGCTACAAAAGATAAAATAAATATACAGCTCATCGCGTATGATGGGGCCTGCATTCGTGTCTAAATCTGGACCCATTGTGGGGCCCCGTCTTCTTATCAGATGGTGTGCTTATCCCACGTTCTTTATTAGTGCTACTCGACGGACAAACAAACTCAGGCAGACTTTAAAAAATAACATTTGATTTTCTCCCCCGGATTAAGATTAAAACTACCCTTCAAATAAATCATTTCGATCTTGAAAAATGAAGACAATTATTTCGAAGATTGAGGAGAAAATATGTCTTAATTATGATGTTGAATGAGAGATTAGTTTGTTGGTATTTGCTTGAATATACATTATCCACACTACAAATATAGCATTTAGTCAATTTTCTAAAGGTTATGATTTGGCCCATTTGGGTTAACCATTTCCCAAAAAAAAAATACAAATCTTTTGAACCATAGCATTGTGTTATACGAACACTAATTATCGGCACCAAATTTAGCAAAAAAAAAGAGTGTTATATGAATCTCTTTTTATTTGTCAATTACGAATCTCTTTTATTTGTCAAAAAAAAAAACTATGAATCTCTTTTTGACTCCTCGTCTACTATCTTACTGGCTTCGTTTGGTTTAATTTAGATTTGAAATGTTTTGTCATTCTATGCATATCGTTAAACATCATATTCTTAAAACATGGTATGGTAACTATGGACATGGTACGAAGATTTTTGTTTTTAATACACACAACTTATATACTACTTAGAACAAAAAAAGAACTTATTTATTACACATATAACAACAATATATATTGAAGTTCAGTTATCTTTCTCTCTCTGGCTCGTAATGCCTTAGCCATACTCCAGTATAGGCCTGTGCAGCCACACAATACAACGAGCCATGAGCGGAAAAAAACACCATCTAATCTATCAAATAAATAGTCTATTTTACCTGTTGGGGGCTCATGATCTTAGTGTCAGGATCATCTAACGACTCACGCCAGTGTGACAAGTATCCAGCCATACGCGAGACTGCGATGAATGTTGGTGGTACTCCCATTGCCCTGTGAGTTTTCCCACATTTATACTTTGTTCTCGCTTCTCACGATTGTTTTGTTTTCCTCAGCTTTAAATGGGATATATTCTTATTGGCAAATACAAAATGATAGGAAAACTTTAGGCAACTTACAAAATAGCACGTAAATAAATCATTTTGACCTTAGAAAAGAAACAAGGATGAATTGGAGGGATGAAAATTTATGCTAGTTTTTTGTGGTGTAAAATCGAAAATGGACTGCTTATATTTGAATCATCAAATATAAAATACAGAAAAACAATAGGATGTTGATTATTGAGTGTTTTAATTTATAAGAGAGAGAAAACAAGAAAGATTGTTGGGAAGACCCTCTTGTTTGCCCGGAGGTGTCCCAATGTTCCCGTCTTTATTCGTATGTAGTAAGGATTGAGACTAAAGTGCAGATCCAGATAAACGCCTTCTTGATGCATTCGAAATGGAAACTTGACCCAACTTATCCGAGTCACTTGACAACGTTCTTTCTCTCACCGGCTCGTAATGCCTTAGCCACACCCCAGTGTAGGCCTGCACAGCCACACAATACAATTACCCATGAGCCAAGAAAACACCTTTTTTATGTCACTGATGACTGATCTATCAAAGAGTGCATGACTCTACTACATACGAATGATGTGTTTACCTGTTGGGGTCTCATGATCTTAGTGTCGGGATCATCCAACGACTCACGCCAGTGTGACAAGTATCCAGCCATACGCGGGACTGCAAATAGGACTGTGAAGAATTCTGGTGGGAATCCCATTGCCCTGTGTTTTTCCCCAATTCAATTACCAGCACACACAAGATTCAGGTAAAGGAACTTAATGGTTACAACAACTCATTATCAACAATTTTGTGAGATGACTTAGCGATGTCTTCTCTTACCTATAGATTAATCCAGAGTAGAAATCAACATTTGGGTAAAGCTTTCTCTTAACAAAATATTCATCAGACAGAGCTGCCTTCTCTAGAGCAACTGCTACCTGAAAACATCATATCTCAAACTCTTTCTTAAACCACGTTGATCATATATAGGGAGGAATTCGACAAACCATCTACTAGGAGAGAGATATGTGAGCACAAGGATCTACAATACCTCGATCAGAGGATCCCTTCCAACAATGGAGAACACTTCATCCGCTAGTTTCTTTATCACTTTTGCTCTTGGGTCGTAGTTTTTGTAAACACGATGTCCAAAACCTGACATCTTCCTTTTTCTGAGACCATTTAAAACGGATATAACATTAGTCGCATGACTCATCACAATTTAGATAAATCGGTGCTTGTAGTTCTTCTTAAGTATCGAATTACCTGTTCTTCACGCCTTCGATGAACTCTGGAATATTTTCAACAGTCCCAATCTCTGCTAACATCTTAAGCACAGCCTCGTTCGCGCCACCATGGAGTGGACCATAAAGCGCTCCAACAGCTCCAGCGACAGCGGTGTACACATCCACACCACTGCAGAAACACAATACTGATTCAAACATATCTCATAGCACACTGACTGAACAAAATCTCTAACCAGTGATAAGTACCTAGAGGCAAGATGCCGAGCAGCAGCAGTAGAGCAGTTCATTTCATGTTCAGCATGCAGTATGAAGAGAATGTCAAGCACTCGAGCCAGACGAGGATTAGGCTTGTAAGACCTGTTTCCCCTGTAATCAATTGAACATGAAAGAATATATCCCTGTTACATACACGTTTGAAACTAAACATGGATTTTAACTGACTAGGGCAGTGCAAGAAATCGAAAAAGATCGTTCGAAACAAATTTCCAACTACTCTCTACAATTTCAAGTGTCTAGCCAACTAAAGAGGAAAGATAGTGAGACGGCATACATTGAATCCAGCATATAGAGGAAATTCTCTGCATAAGAAAGGTTGCCCGAAGGAAGAACCGGAGGCCTGCCAGCCATCCTCAAATAAGCAGCTGCTGCAATTGTTGGTGCCTGCAAACACGTTTTATTATATATTCACATTGTAAACCTTTTTCCAGTCCCGCAACTAATTCACTGTCCGATTTTACATTAAGCAGCCAAATCAATAAACGCAACAAATACCTTTCCAAGAATACGAACAATCTGTTTATCACGAACTTGTTTCGACTTGTAAATATCTTGGCCCTGCACCCAATGAAAATTTTCTTGATATCAAGAACACAACAAAATGGAGCACACCCTACCGGCGTGAACATTTTCAGATAAAGACATATTAAAAGTACAAAAAAAAGCAGGATTAGAAAACATACCCTAAGAGCAGGATTTGCATCAGGGTGAAATATGGAAAGTGCACTCATCGCACTCACAAGAACTCCCATTGGGTGTGCATCATGAGGCATGGACTGAATGATATCCTGCGAAAACATTCAGAATTAATCTCAGGTCGAAGATGGTATTAAAATCATCATCATCAAGATTCTTTACTAAGGCTAGTCCAACAATCATTAGATATTCAAATGCCCAATAATTCCAAGTAGAATACAGGATCCTTGTGCAACCAAAAATTTTGCTTCTCGATGTTAGTGTTGTGTCAAATGGTCAGTCATCATATACACATCGAATTCACAGTGATAAGTAAAACACACAATGCAGTAATAGTTGAAAGAGATCCAGTAACCTTCATGGACCTGACAAGCATGGTTTACAAGCAACACGAGCAACTTATACTGGGAAAATTTGTTTTTCCAATCCCTCTTTGGTTTGAGATTTACATTCTGATAGAAACTTTGGAATATACACTAGTATTGGGAATCCATGAAAAAGAGCAGAAATATACCAATACTCCTTGTGGCACAGCTGAATGCTGAGAAACTGTAAACTCCCAATCAGCTAGCTGACTTTGAGAAGGCAGATTCCCATACACTGCCAGAGCAATCAAACGAGAAAAAAGCTTAAAAACACTAATGGAGAAAACATTTCAAGACCAAACAAAAAAAAAGACGATAAATGTCTTATCACAGAAAACTTCATCTCCTTTGATCAAACATTTGGTTGTCCACGAGAATACACCCGAAAAGGGAAATAAGCAGCAACCACAAGAAGAAGCTACAAGACTTACTGAGGAGATAAGAAACCTCGACGAAAGTGCTGCTCTCAGCCAACTCTTCGATTGGGTAACCTCGATAACGTAGGATCCCTTCATCTCCGTCTATGTAAGAAATTGAAGACCGAACCGGAGCCGTGTTCAAGTAACCTGGATCATATAGCTTAAGCCCCTTGTCATCCTTCCCCGTCGTTATCTGCACACACACCATGTAAAATCCCTCTATAAGCTATACACACACACACAATATACATCAACATCAATCTCTTAGCGACAGTACGGAAACCGATAATCTGACATCAAGTTCCTTCCCGTTTTCGGAGAAAACAGGCAAGACGGATCGGAATTCAGATAAAAAGGAATATTAATTAGATCAACTAATCATGCTTATCATACTCGATTTTACAACTCGCTTCAGAATTACGACCCATTATTGTATACCTTCTTCAGATCGATGGATTTAACGGTACCATCTTCAGAGACTGGGACCTGATATTTCTTTCCCGTACGCTCATCGACGATCGTCAAGCTTCCCTTAAGGGATCCATGCGGTGCAGCACTAGATGTGCACCATGGCTCGATCGCCGGTGACACCTGTCCCAATCCGACGGGATCAGACACCGCCAAGTGCGCTGAGAGAACGGCCAATCGAGCTTTCACTCTCCCCGAAATCTCCATTTTCACCTCCAAACAAAATATCAGAATTCGAAGAATGGAAGCGAGTAAGAAGAAGAAGAAGAGGAGGAAACAATCTTTGTTAAGTAACTAAGCTTTCAAATCCTGAAATTCCTCCTAATTTGGAAGCAATTTGAGTTTCTATTTTCTGCGGGATAGAGTATTCAAAACGGATCCGGGTTGTCGAAAGATCAACGGTGATGAGATGATTCAGCTTGTATCAACGGGTAGCATTCTTCTTAAAATCTTATATGCAAAAATCCATAGAGGCTTTGCTTATCTGTCAGTATTATCCTGGGACTTGACTTTAATCCACTTTAGCGCGGCAAGACGGTGTAGACGACTCGCTCTAACAGTGTGGCATGTGTCTTTTCACACAGGCGAGTGACTTTCAGACGTTGTGTGGATCAAGTAAGAGTCGATTGTCTTCCTCGGGTTGCTAAATATCTATCGGTAATGGGCCAATTTATTGGACTCTCAAATCGACAAGTTTTATGAGTCAGCTTAAGTTATATAACGGCCCATTAACTCGTTATGCCTCTCACTCATGTAGTGTGGCAGGTAAGAACAATTAAGGGATTCTAATCTAGACGTTAGTCGAAAACTCGAAATCATAATCGAAAAGATGTTAATAGATATCTGCATGATTCTTGTTAGTGGATTGGTCCATATTTTGAGATTTAAATTCAACTATATAGGAAATTACATAACTTACAGTTAAACCAAAGATTTAACAAGAAAGTTTACTTATATATTTTCAAAATGTCTAAACGGATTGTTTGGTCGTACTCGTACGTCTTAACTGTCTAAATATTCGTTTACACATAAATTTTGTTAATTCTTTTGTTGGTTGTTTTTTTAACCGATTCGATTAAAATCGAAGCACATAGGCTTGTGTATGTTTTTTAGATCATTGAATTTTTTTTTTGTGTTTTCCCAACGGTTTAGTTTGTGATTTATCATATGCGTAACACATTTTTTTCCCCTGATCATTAACATACAAATTTAAATGCATTTATAAAAAAAGATATAACTTAAAAGACATGTAGTTGCGCTGCATTTATAAATTTTGAAAAATAAAGGGTTTGATTGGTAACTTAAAACGGTATAAAATTTTTAGCCGTAAACTGGATCTTTTAGCGGTAAACTGAAGTTGATAAGTGTTTACGAAATAGTTAAAAGCTGTAAAAAATAGTTGTAAACAAAAGCGGTATAAAAAGCTGATTGTAATACTTTAGTAACGCTTTCTGTACAGCTTTTGTGATTGGTAACTATTAAAATGGTATAAGTCGTATCGAAACTGTTTGGTAATGCCTGTACCCAAAAAAAATTGTATGTTAACTTTACTAATTACTGTAGCACTTATATCCCCACTCGAACTTGTAACTTTTATTCCATAAATGTTTGTATGTTTTTGCAGACGATTTAAATTAGAAAATTAAACGCATAACACATATGCCTCGTTGACTGGTTACAATCAAATTTAAGACCATTGTTCAATGGTCTCTCACTATTAAAAAAAATAATAATAATATAAAGAGAAGAGATAAAATAAGATGAATAAATAAAAGATTTTGAGAGACTTTTGAAATTTATGTCACTTTATAATTTGGTTCAATTATTTTGTAGATTTAAAATTAATTGTTAAATTAAATTATATTTCTTGACAAAAAAAATAAAAATAAATTGAATAAGAGACTCATCTGAGTCTCTAACCAATGCAGATGCTCTAAGTAATTGTACTTTAAATTAGAAAGAGATGTATTTGGTGTATTAATAAGGGGTAAAATAGAGTTTTTTAATAAATGTGAAAAATTCTCAAATAACACTCTTTGTAAAACAGAGGAAGTATGTTAGTATTAATTTATTTAGCTGGTTGTAATAATTGTATTTATAAAAAATGATAATTCAAAGTGCTTGAATAGTTGGTTTCATTTCGGTAATTATTATAGCATTAAGATTTCCCTTCGCACTTTTGTCTTACTCCTTTTGTTTGCACTAATCTTTTTTTCTGGTTATATTTGTTCCTTTAAATTGTGAATTGAAGAAAAGTAATTAAATTTTGAACAAGGAAAAGTAAGGAAACGAGTATGATTGATACTTCACCCGCATTAAGAGGCAAACCCTTAAAGCCTTACAATTGGTTGGGCCTTTTACTCTTTTTTTTCCTTTCTGTTGCTGCCGTTACAGTTCCATCTACAGCTCATATTGTGCTTACCGAAGCACCAAGTCCTCTGTTGAACATGACGATCATGCCGAAATCGCCGGCGAGATTCAAGCTTGGAAGGCAGTCTTCGCTAGCGCCGGATTCAAGAACCCCGACAGAGACGGTAACGGAAGATGAGGAGGAGGAGTTGGCGGCGGCGGCGGCTGCTGGGATCGTGGATCCTACGATTCGTCTAATGTATCTAGCTAACGAAGGTGATATCGATGGGATCAACAAGATGTTGGATTCCGGAACTAATGTCGATTACCGTGATATCGATGGCCGTACTGCTCTCCACGTCGCCGCTTGCCAGGGACGAACCGATGTGGTTCAGCTGCTGCTTAGCCGTGGTGCTAAGGTTAATTCGATGGACCGATGGGGTAGTACGGTACGGCTTTAAACTCTTTACGGGCTCAATTTTGTCTGCTTTGGTTTGATTTGACTTCTCATAGACTTTGTGTTCGACGAATTGCCGCAAAAGCATACATGTGTTTTAGCAATCCCCGGAATTCTTTTAAATCGGATGATAGTAGGGGAAGTTTAGTGGAACGGCTCAGATTTAGCATAGCTCGGCTGCTTTTTCCATGGCCGTGTGGTTTCTATCTTCTTTCCAAGTGGCACAATCATTTTCTGCTCTAACATTCCAAGCACAATGATAACGATGTTAACAATTCGTGATTGATCTTAACAGCCTCTTGCAGATGCAGTGTATTACAAAAATCACGACGTGATTCAACTTTTGGAGAAACATGGTGCGAAGCCTCCGGTATGTGTTATCCCTTACTGCGTGGATGGATGTTGTAGCTTTTCTTCTGAATTTGCTGCTTAACTGCTTTAATAATCGTTTGTGATTTTAGATTGCTCCTATGCATGTCCTAACTGACAGAGAAGTTCCTGAGTATGAGATCCATCCTACAGAGCTTGATTTTTCCAACTCTGTAAAAATTTCGAAGGTAAGTAGTTAGTTTCATTGCTCATACTTGTTTGTTGCTGTTTTCATTTGCATTCTGTCCGAATATCTTAAGTAAGAGTTTTAGTCGGCAAAACAAGTATTAGTCTTTTTCTTCTAGCAACTGCTAACTAGTTATAAAAATGGTATATTCACACTTGTCATTACTGTATGTCTGCTTGACAGGGAACCTTTCACAAGGCTTCATGGCGTGGAATTGATGTGGCTGTTAAAATCTTTGGAGAAGAAATGTTCACTGATGAAGACAAAGTGTGGGTTGACTCCATCTATTTCTTTTGTATTGAACCAATCTTGCATTAAAGGTTTTAATATCCTTCTGAGTTCCGATATCCAGGAATGCGTTTAGGGACGAACTTGCACTGCTTCAAAAGATACGCCATCCGAATGTTGTCCAGTTTCTGGGGGCTGTTACTCAAAGTAGCCCCATGATGATCGTCACAGAGTATTTACCTAAGGTCCTATTCTTTCTTAATCACGTTCAGAGGATGGATGGCCTAATTAGATCTACAAATTATCATTTTAGTTTCAAGATCCCTAATGAACATTAGCCGTTGGAGTATCCTATATACATGTTGGAAATACTGAGCTGGGAAGATCTCAAGAAGCTTAAAATCAAATGATAACATTTTGAGCAAGTCTTTTTTAGACTAAAAAAACTTTATTTACCATTCTGATGCTACGTTGCCAGTTGGTTAGATATGACATAAAGAATGGTTTGATGTTTCACTATGCTTCTAAGTTATAAAATTACTTTATGTTTATTTGTAGGGAGATCTTCGACAATATCTAGACAGGAAAGGGCCTCTAATGCCAGCGCAAGCAGTGAAGTTCGCTCTTGAAATTGCTAGGTTTAGTGGCTATTGTCTCTGTCTTTTTACTTCGTAGTTACGCAGGTTCATATTAATGCATGACCCGTTGCAACGAAACATTAATTTCGATTTTGTGGCTTCTGATTATCTGTATAATATTCTTTCAAATTTTTGCAGGGGAATGAATTATTTGCACGAGCATAAACCTGAAGCAATAATTCATTGCGACCTAGAGCCTCCGTAGGTTTTCCTCTTGGTTGTGTCAGTATAGATTGTTTCGTTACATAATGTTTTCAATTAGACTATATTGCATATCCAAAAAATCGAAAAGGTTCTTATTTGTTCGAGTAAGAGAACAGAAACATACTGCGGGATGACTCGGGACATCTGAAAGTTGCAGACTTTGGAGTCAGCAAGCTGCTGATATTTAAGAAGACAGTTAAGAAAGACAAACCTATTACATCGTTGGACAGTTCTTGTAAGTTTTCTGATCTTATAACATTGAACATTGCTCTGTCGAATTGTGTTTGTTCCTGTTTTGAGCTAGCTTAGAGCAGCTAGGTCAGCTTAGCTTTATTTTATTTATTTTATTTGGTCTAGAGGTAATATTTCAAAAATCTATAGAATGTATAATGTATGTGTACTGGATGGGGTAATGCTGATGATACTGTCGTTGTTGTTGTTGGGGCTAAGCAGGGCGATACATGGCTCCAGAAGTTTACAGGAATGAAGAGTATGATACAAAAGTAGATGTGTTTTCTTTCGCTTTGATCTTACAAGAGGTAAAGTAACCGAGAGAGAGCTATATGAGACTTGTTAAACCAATTATATACTCACAGAGCAAAAGTATTGAGGCTTATACGATGTTGGTTGTGTGTTAACAAACTTAACAGATGATAGAAGGCTGTGTACCGTTCCATCTGAAAGAAGAAAGCGAAGTTCCTAAAGCATATATAGAAGATGAACGTCCACCATTCAATGCTCCGCCAAAATCATATCCTCTTGGGTTACGAGAGTAAGTTTTTGTGATAAGTATCCTGTCTGTGAAACAAAAACATTCATGAGTCCGCTTTGAGAGTCTTATGATGTATCTGTTGCCAGGTTAATCGAGGATTGTTGGGACAATGAAGCATCAAAAAGACCAACATTTCGAGAAATCATCACTGCTTTGGAGTTGATAAGTGATCGAATTGCAAGGAAAATGAGCTGGAAGGTTGTCACTCTCTCTCTCTCTCTCTATATATATATATATATATCTCTATCACACACAATGTATCTCTCTCTAGTATTCAAATTTGTGAGACGCTTTAATGGTGATTACGAACAGGTGAGGCTAGGAAGGTGCCTTCCAAGATTCAGATTGTTTACGAAGCGGGATTATGTGAATCCCAGTAGTAGCCGTTCATCCTTGACCAGATGACTCCAAGAGCTTTCTTCGGTTTTTCTTCTTTAAATATATAATGAAGTTGATTGGTTTTGCCTCAAATGGAGGAAAACAGTGTCAAATTATAAGCTTTTTGTATGTATGGCATAATGAATGTTTTATTCTTAAATCTGAATGAACATGGTGTGTATTATTATTATGAGTTAATGATGAGATATAATTCGAGTTTACGAGGTGATAGATCTGATTAATAATCATCAAAATTCATTAGTAGTACAAAATCTTACTAATTGAATTTGAACAGCAACGTTAAAGAAAAAAAAAAAAGACCTCGAGCCGAGAAAAAAAAGGTAGAGAAATTTGGTTGAATAACCATATTGACATCGTTAATTAAATTTATAACCATAGTAAAACCATGGTTATGATATTCTGTGTATAATATGTATAATATCGATTTTATCCTTCTCTATATTTTTTAAATGATAAGAGATCTATACTGTTTTTCATATCCGTATAGTATAGTTTCATCTATTTGTTTTGTAACCTCTTGTTTTTTCACTTCTGGTTCTGTCGTCTAGGTTGACAACTCTCGCTCTCTCGAGCTTATCTCCCATTTATCTTTCTCTCTTCCGTCTGTCGTCCTCTCTGTCTGTTGTAAATCCTTTTTCAATCCCAAACTTGATGTATATGTTTTCTTTCGCATGTTATACTATTATATTTAGATAGTATAGAACATACAAACTGAATAAAAGAATGTAAGAAGTCTATATTGTTTTCCATGTTGATATAGTATAGTTTGATCAATTTCAACTTGACATCAAAGATATATACGTTTTCTTTCACTTGTTATACTATTATATTTAGACGGTATAGAACAGACGAATAAAAGAATATATGGTCCAACGAAATAGTGATATGGTTGTCCATTTATTTTTTTAAACCCTATGGCTATATTCTTAATATATTTTCCCAATAATGTTATCTACCAAAAAAAACCAAAAAAGTATTTACTAGAAAAAAAAGTGTTGTAAAACAATAGATGAGGTCAAATCGAGGCGTACTATTATTTTTTATGTGTTCCCTCTGACGTCAAATCGAAGTGTACGTAGATTTTGACTAATGCTTCTGACAATTTTACCATCAGAAAGATATATATATAAATTTAAAATTGTATATCTACAAATGTATAACCATTTGTATAGCTGCAAATAATTTTAAATTGTATATTTACAGATTTTTTTTTAATTTAAAATTTAAAATTATTTGCAAATAATTGTACTAGTAGCAGAAGGCAAGCGCGGAGGCCTATTAGTTAGAGACTGAAATAACTCTCTGCCTCTACGCTTCGGTTCGGTTGCCGTCTCCTCTGTCGCTTTCAGCTCTTTAACTTAAACTTTTTTTAAAAAAAAAAAGCCGAAAAAAGAAAAAAATATGTAAAAGCGCCATTTAGAGAGAGAACTCCGAGCGGGAAATTCTGAAACTCATCTCTCTCTCTCTCTCTCTACTTTGTCGCTCATATCCTTCTTCGTTCTCTTCTCAAAACATCGATTCGTCGCCTTTGTCTGATCAATGGAGGCTGATTACGAAGGATTTTCCATCAGGTGAGTGCTGATATTTATATAGCTTTTGATTTTGGTAATGAGATGCATTGCGATTTTTGAATTTTGTTGCTATGGCTGGCGAATCGGAATCGCAGAGAGTACACGCGCAATGTAAGGAGTGTTGAGGTGCGGAAATGCTGGCCCTTCCCCGGAGAGATTACCGGAGATCTTATTCACTCGCTTCTTCCTCCTTTAACTGTTTCCAAGTTCCGTTGGTGGTCTCATGAGCTAGCCTCGCTCCTTGCGAAATCCCCGGTGACGCCGGATGATCCCGAGCCGGATTTTCGGCGGAAGTCCAAGGCAAAGTCTAGCCCGTGTAAGAAACGCTCCGTCGTTGAGATTGAGATTTTTGCGGAGGCGCCACAGATCCAATTCCCACGCAGAGAAGACGAGGGAGATGATTCAGGCGTCTTAACCGGCTCAAAGAGAAAGAGAATGAAAGATTTCGTACTGCAGAAGAAGATTAAATGCAAGAAGCCCAAAGATTCCGGCGATGGGATATTTCCCTACAAGGTTCGTGTGTAAATGTTAAACTCGATCGTGAATGGTTAGAACAAAATTACATAATCTTCTAATTTGTGGCGATTCCTAAATCAATTCCAGCTTCTCTGTATTACGTTGGCTTTGTTAATTTAGTTCATCAGCATTAGTGTAAATTGACACACTAGTGAGTTGGTGTCACACATTGTATTCAGGTTAATAAATGCAAAGAACAAGCTCGAGGAAAAGCGGATGATAGGAAATGCAGTCTTGGGATGAAAGAAAGATCTGGTGCTATGTCTCTTAGTAGTAACAAGGCTGGAGGAGTGCGATGCTTATCTTACACAGAAGAGGAAATATTCCCAAATTCTCCCAAATCAGTCAGTCAATATTGGGATTCTGAGTTCCAGATTCCTGGTATTTTGAAGGCTAAAAGGAAAGTTTGCTCCTTGAGGAGTCCTGATAAGTCGAATATCGATGATGCTTCTCAGTGTGAGAGGCATGTCAGATTCTCGGATCAAAGTGGGATATTTTCTCAACTGGAGAAAAGTATCTTCTCTTTAGAACTCTGCTGCTCGCAAATGGATCGGTTAAGTCTCTCGTCGGCCCAGGAGCTATCGTCGGGGAATGACAAGCAAACGAAGGTTACATCAAATGATCAGGCCAGTTACAATATGCAACTAGAATCCAGGCAACAAAGCAAGTTTCTGCCTGTGGTTTCAGAGAGACGGTTAAGTCATGCCCGTCCAAAATCTGGCTTGTCGTGTTTTCCTAGACCACATCTCTCACTGGAAAGAATTAAGGATGCATTGGATTTAGAGAGCAAGGGGCATGTGGTGACTCAACCTATCCAATCATTTATCCCTACTTCGAGTGAGAGCCCGTACAGAAGTTGTTCTTCCTCGTCTCAACTTGCATCAGCTGATATGCAATGCGGGACATTGCTGAACCAATCACTTTTTGATCCACTTCTCGTGAAATGGATGCAAACATCAGTTTTAAATAGACAAAGTCATGTAGAAGAGGCGGTCTCAGGGTTCCCTCTCAATTTACAAGGTGAACTAGTCGAAAGAAATGGAGAGGGTCATACAAGTTTTGATCGGTCAGGTTTAGGAAATGGTTCCTCTAGATCTGCATCTGCGGAAAATGATCTTATACTCAGGAGTGTAGTGGACTTTTCCGGTGTAAAGAAACATTCAACTGAGACAGCAATCGCCAAAGATGTGGGAAGGTGCCCTGTGCAAAATGAGAAACGCCATAACTACTTTCCAGCTAGGCTAGGCATTGATGAGACCTTCACCGAGAAAGCATTTTTCATCTCAGACACTAATGATGGAGAGTGTTGTCAAACTGTTCGTTCCCCGGTTTCTCAAGTCAATCCGAGGAGCCACACAATCAATCTGCCCAAGCAGGATGCTCTGAATCAAAGTAGCATAAGTATGGTTGCAAACCTTGATGGTTTGTGTTTACATAACACTCAAGCAACAATGCGGCTGATGGGCAAGGATGTTTCTGTTGGCACAAGTTACTCAGATATGGTTACAACGGGCGAGAGGACCATAGCACCGGATGCTTCTATAGACTATTCCTTTCTGGGGAGCTATACACACCAGAGCTGGTTATGGCGATCGACAACACCTGGGATTTCAGAAAATCACTCAGCTACATCATTGGATAAGAATTGGCACACAGATTTGTTGTGTGATACATCAAAGGATCCCTTTCCTAGGTTTTGTGAACCACATGTCGGCTTGGCTCCACAAGCCAGAACAGCTGTTGTTCCTAATTCAGAGTTTCCTCCCACAATCTTGCATCCGTGTGGCTCAATAGCGTCATCTCCATTTGCTGATAAGGATCCCAGCTTCCATGAATCTGGTTTAGAGCAGCAACTAAACAGTGTGACATTCAGCCACCAACAACTACTACCTTTTCAATGTAATCCCGAGATTGCTGGTCTGCCTTCTTCTGATTACAACAATGTCGGTATTGGTCTCTTACCCGATACTAGAAAACCATCTTTCGGATTGCCTTTCTCTTGCACAGATTCTACAAGACAGTCAAAGCCTCATTGGCCACCAAGTTCCTTTGAGAGCTCTCTTTCGGCAGAGCAACTAGTGTCATTCTATGGGCCCAAGTCATCTTGCATAAACGTTGGACAAGGAAATAAGCGGCTAGCATCTTTAGAGGAATATTCAATGAAGAACCAGAAAATTTCCAATTTTCCAATGCAAAGTGGCTTATATTCTGAGAAAGAGTTCTTTGCAGGCCAGCAATTTAGGAAATCACGAATCTAAAAGTCTATTAAGAGGTAAAAATAATAATTCAAATGTTTGTTTAACTGATGGCTTTGTGTATTTTATAAACTATGGAAATCAGATGTCCATTATTTTATAGAGCTATTTTTACTAAAATTTATGGCATGATTCTCCTTAGAAAAAAAAAAGCAGTTGAAAAGGAATTTTTACTGACAATTTATGGTTGCAGATCAATTGCTTAGTGATGTATATTGTTGAGATTTAAAAGTGAATACATAGGCGATCATGAGTAATATAAATATTACAAGGCCAAGCCCGTGTTTATGAAGAAGCCCAATTGTAAAGCACAAATGAGTTCGAATTTGAATGTAAGAAAATGAATTGAACCAGAAAACTTTTCTAAGCCCAAGTAGAGGCTTTTCTATTTTTTTATTAGATTATTCGTTTTTTTTATAAGAATTGTAGGAGTTCGTCGGTCCATAATTTGATTTAAATTATTCGGTTTCGTCTATGTTTCTTTGCTTTTATCATCAGCATACGTTTCTGAGTAAGGTAAGGTGATAAATGTAGATAAAAAAGTTTAAAAGTTATTTTTGCTTCAACAGAACAAGCAAAACTTAAGCATCAAACAATAAATGAAATGAAAATTTAATTATTAGATTTGATTTTTCATGAATCAATTTGGAATCTATATATATATATATATAGGTCTATGAACATTCGTATATACACTTGCTCAAGGTCATGAGGAAGAATTTTGAGTGATGTAAAGAAAAGAGCAAGGTGAAGAATCTAGAAGAAAGTTAAAATTGTTTGTACTCCAACAAAACAACAAAAAGCTAAGCATCAAACAGATGCAAGGAAGATCTGATTCTCATTTGGTATTTTTTTCCCGTTTGAATCAATTTTGAATAGTCGAGAATCGAGATGCATTAATTACATCGAACAAATGTTAAACTGGCCATGATGTTTGGTCGGCGACTTTGTGAGGTTTTAATGTCAAAGACTCAAAATAGTCTTCAGTAAATTTACATTTTCCTTGACCATGGTACTAATTAATTTTTGTTTAAACTCGAATCGATCATCATCGCATACATCATCATCATTATCAACACCACGTCACCACCACCGTGTGACTCTACTCGAACACGCAGAGTGGGAAAGCGTTAAGCAAACGCTAACCAACGATTGAGCTACACAGTGCGTAGTTGTCAATTGTCTTTATTTTATGAAGTACGATTTATTTTTCCCTGCAATAAAATAGCGTTTATCTGGAACTTCTCTTAATAAAAATAAAACAGAATCCTGAGTCTGTTGATCCAAACCCACTAGATTTTGAATTTTTTTTTTTTTTTTTTAATTTGAAGTTGTGTTCACTAATCAGTTTCTTTGACAAGTATTAAACTTATAGCTTATATATCACCCATTAGATTACTTTTAAATTAAAAAGAGTACACATAATGCAACTACGTACTAATTACAAGGAAAGTGACGGAGGTATGGGAGCAAAAAGAGTTTCTATATGTAAACATCTATAGTTATTGTGAACGGTGAAAAAAGGTTTGAGGATGATTATGACTATACGTATGATTAGTCACTATTTGTTGGATTCCTTAATTTCTTGTTCCCTCATTAAGTTGTCTTCTCATCATTTCTTTTCATTTCTGTATATCCCTCCCCAAATACAACAAAAACATTTGCGAAATATGTGTTCCTGCCCGAATTTGGAGAGAGAATAAATTAGCTTAGTAATATCGACTTGGCGAGGTTTAGACAATGCATGAGACAATGGAAACACTACAAAAAAAAATGGATTGTATCACTTAAATTGTATCACAAAACTAAGTGATACTATTTTAAATTAGTTATTTATAAATGAAACAAATATACATGGTTTAACATCAATTATGATAATTGATGTTATAATTAACTAGTTTGACATCAATTCAATAAAAGTGATACAAATTTTATTAATTTGTATCACTTTTAAAAAAAATGATATTAAAATAGGAACTTACATCAATTAGGTGGTTGATGTATTTATTATTTTTTGTTAACATCACTTCTAACAATGATGCAAAATTAGTATCAATAAAAACTGATTCTAATAACATGTACACTAATAATATAAACATAGTTATGTGAATTAGCTTCGATTATTAAAACTGATGTAACTGTTTCGTTCTTTAGCATCATTATAACAAAATTGATACAAAATTATAAATTTACATCAGCTAGATAATCGATGTAACTAATGATTTTGGTTAACATCATTTAGAAAAATGATATAAAATTTATATCAGTTAGAAGTGATGTAACTAACGTTTTTTACTTTATCCCACATTGCCAATAGATGAAAAAGTTAAAAAGAAACCATCTCTATATATATTGAAACTTAAATATCTAATATTCATATTTATTGGTGAATAAAATTAATTTTGTTTATTTGGTTTTAACCAATAAGATCAATTTTCTTTTTGGTTTTAACCAATAAGATAAATTATATAAAAATAAATAACATAATTATTACAATCAATTATGAAAACTCGCATAAATTTAACATCAATTATATACAAGTGATAGTAATATTTTAAATCATATATTTTAAATGATACAAATATTAAGTCAGTTATTGTAAATGATACAACTATTAAAATCACTTATTAAAATTGACGCTAATTTTAACATCAACTATTATAATCGTCACAAATACTAACATCACTTTTAAAAGTTGATGTAAAAGATAACATCAGTTATTTGTAATTGACACATATTGAAATCAATTATAACAATCGATACAAATACTATCATAATCGTCACAAATACTAACATCACTTTTAAAAATTGATGTAAAAGATAACATCAGTTTTTTGTAATTGACACATATTGAAATCAATTATAACAATCGATGCAAAAATAAAATATATTTGCATCGATTGATAACTAACTGATGTTAATTATTTGCACAACCACAAAAAGAGTCACTTTTCTAAGTGATGTAAGATTCATTTGCATCAATTATAAGTAATGCAAAAATATATAATAAATGATACAATCCACCTCATTTTTTGTACTGAAACATAGATACTAATATTTTGGCATCCATCATATCGTCTCAAATTGGATTTTTTAAAGATAAATTTCAATATCGTCAATGGTCACATTTTTCTAGTCCAACGTATTCCATTTTAAGTTCTCAAACAAATTTGGTGATTGGTACACAGTTCTTATTATTCACACGTTTAATTAACTTTTGCATGTAATGTATGTCATTTTTTATTGACAAGAAACAAGTTTACGGAAAGCCATGCAAATCATATTATCTCGAATTAATTGGGATATAAAGCTCATAATCTAGATTCAACGTATCATCTTAATATATATATATATATGTACAAAACATACACTCAAAATTAGATACGTATTTTAGTTGTTATAGTCTTCTTTTGCAGGATAAGTTCAACTACCTCATAAATATAGTAATATAATTGTAAAATTCTTTGGTTCAACGGCAAAATGTGATTTTTTTAAAACGTGTAAATAGCATATTCACATATGATTTCGGATTCTAAAATTAATTTTGTACATAAATGAAGGTGTTCTATTTGTTTTTTTTTTTGGGTCAACAAATGAAGGTCTTCTATATAACATGTAAATTAATAGCGTACTCACATATGATTTTTAACCTTAAAGTTAACTTGTGTTTTAAAAAAAAATGTTGTATATGTACATGAATTTGTTATATTAGTCCTTCAATTTATAAAAGTAGACAAATGAAAACACACGAAGATTATATTAGTCCTCCATTTTTTAAAAGTATGTCAATTTTCGCCACCACATATTTCACTATAATTCAAATAAGATTTCACAAAGTGTCCAAAGGTTATGTTATATAACTCAACAAAATTAAGCTATGATGATTTCTTGCTAAATTTAATTTAAATTTTTTTTGTTGTTAAAAGATTATTCAACTTTGAAACATGAGCGATGTCTAGATTCACAGGACTGATTAACTTATATATCATATCATAGTGACTGCAAAACGAGGGCCCCCGCAAAAGAAAAGACTAATATGATGTTCTTGGTCTGGAGTTTTCAGTAGTAGATCATGTAACTAAGGGGGTGCATATCCAAAATGTTTTGGTGGGGCTAAAAACAAAGAGAGAAAAAGATGAAGGATGAAAGCGCAATAAATAACTATTTTATCCCCTATTTCCCATAAAGGATTCAGGTACTAGGAGAAGTTGATGCCAATTTTCACATGCAAGTCTCTTTCCCGATCATATATCCATATTTTACCGCACCTACATCTCTATGTGTACATTCTTGGCATCGACTTTTTCATGAACACAGTACTTTAATTTTTTTTTAATATTTTTGGAATTTTTTTTAACTCATTTAAAATTTTGAGTTTTTTTTTTTTTATCTATATGTCCACAAGCAATAATTGTCAAATAATAATATGCATGTCATTATGTCAAATATATGTGACGATCAAGAGGTTGTAAATCATTTTCGATTGATTTTTTCATTAGTTTGTATTTTTTCAGACCTATTAATTCTAGTTAAGGAGGTTCACAGTGTCTAAGACTGAGTTTTTCAGATGATGATGCTCTCAAATCATAGATTTCTCGGTATCCTAAACTTTGTATTTTTTTTTTTTTTTGCAAAAGAGGGTTCATTAATTTCACCTTTGTACATTATATATAAGTGGTTATCAAAAACATCTTAATTAAACTCAAAAAAGAAACATCAATTTTAGCAAATTTGACTTCATGAAACACTACAATCTACTAGCTAGCAAGTAGTAACATATTTGGTAGAATGTAGGTTTCAGTTTTCAGATCTGTTCAACTTCATTTTAGAGTTTGTTTTGTTGAAGAAAAATGTTCCAAAATTAAAACCAAAACTTCTTTGCAGGTTGAAAATACTCAATTCTAGACTTTTGTTACTAAACAAGATGGTTAAATATGAACACAGATAGATAGATAGAGAGAGAGAGAGGAGCAAAGCATCTAATCAATGGAAATGCAAAATTAATGGTAAAAGAAAAGGAAGAAAGAAAAGATGAGAGAAAGATTACCGAAAAAAGGGAGTTTCCAAAGGATGGTTCTGATGAGAAACAGAGCCCATCCCTCTCCTTTTTCCCCTTCTCATGAAAGAAATTGGATGGTCCTCCTTCAATGTCCTCCACACCTACTCCTCTCTCTCTCTTTTTTTCTTTCTTGTTTCTATTTATTAATTACTTAATTATAGTTTCCTTTCAATTTCGATTTCCAGTTCTGTAAAAAGAAAATACACATCGCACTTATAGATTTCCATATCTATTTATATGCTTTGTGTGAGTTTCTAGCTTATACATATGTATAGAGAGAATAAACAAGTGTGAGTTTCTAGCTTTGTTGAGTATGTGCTTTTTGGACAATTTGTTAGATAATTGGTCTATTTTTTTTTTTTTTTCTTCTATGTATAAATACATTTCAGCAAAAATAAAAACTAGTAACCTTCTGTTTTCTGCAAGTAGGGTCTTAATACCTTCAAAAGAGTTATTACTTCAAAGAAACTCATAAAACCAAAACAGAAAATTACAAACAAACAAAAAAGGAGAGATTTTTCAAGAACAACATAATTAGAAAAGCAGCAGCAGCAGTTAAGTGGTACTGAGATCAATAATAGATAATAATATATAGTATCTCTTTAAAGAAAGAGTTTCTCATTACCCACTTCTCCTTTTTGCTGACCTTATCATAATCCTTGAAACCAAGGTAAAGTTCTGATTCAGTATAGATTAACCCTAAAATACAAGATTTATAATCAAAGTTATTTTCTTTCTTTTTCAATTCACTCTCTGCTCCTTGAGTGACCAAGTCGTGGGTTTGATTCTTGATTTCCAAAAAGATTTGATCATCAATCTTAGTTAGCCTCTCTCTTTCTCTCTCTCTCTCTCTCCCTCTCTTTTGGTGTTTTGATTCATTTGGTGATATGATAGGATGGAGGGTGGGAGTAGTCACGACGCAGAGAGTAGCAAGAAGATAGGGAGAGGGAAGATAGAGATAAAGAGGATAGAGAACACAACAAATCGTCAAGTAACTTTCTGCAAACGACGCAATGGTCTTCTCAAGAAAGCTTATGAGCTCTCTGTCTTGTGTGATGCCGAAGTTGCCCTCGTTATCTTCTCCACTCGTGGCCGTCTCTATGAGTATGCCAACAACAGGTACCATCTCCTCCCACACAACTTCGCGATCTTGCTTTCTTGATTTACTACTACAATAAATCTAAGTTAAATTAAACTTGTGGAAGTGGAGATTTAAAACCAAGATTAGGTTTTTTTTTTGTTAAATTAATTGATTTACTTGTTTTTGTTATTAAATCTCTCTCTAGAGCTATCGTTCTCTCTCTAGATCTCTATCATATATGTATATGCGTAGTGTATATATATATATATATATATATGTGTTTGTGTGTGTATATATGCAAATGAAGACGAAGAAGAAAAAGCTGTCTTGTCTTCTCAACTTCTGATTAGCCTTTTCCTTAGTTTCACTCTTTTTTTCTGCAAATCATTAGAACCTTATGCATATCGATCAGCTCCTTGCCTTCCATAAAGCACTTTAATTTTGACGACACAACAAATTTCTTTATATTCAGATCATAATTAGGGTTTCATCGATTAAAAAAAAAAAATTGGTTTCTTGACACGAAATAGCATGTATATATGTGTAAATGATCAAGACTTACGTCTAATGCTGAGTTGTCGCTAGGGATCCCTTTAATCATTTAACCCAATAAAAAACAAATGAGACGATTTTTTTTTAGTTATATTCTGGAGTTGGTCTTGAGAAGTATATGTGATTGAAAATCATGTATTTGTGTGCACGTTTAGATTTCAAACTCTCTTTATTTTAAATATATATATATATATATACGTCCTAATTCCTATGTAACGATTTTTAACATTTAATGTTTAATTTTACCAAGGATGTAGTTAGAGGTCACACTACCTATATATAATATAACATGTGTAAATACAGTGTTTAGATTTCCAATCTAAAATGGATTACTAGCATTTATATATATTTTTTGATCTAAGAAATTCATCTTTTCTTTAACTTTAGATTCTTCGCCCAGGTGATATTTTTTAAAAATTGTTTTTTTGTCACTATAGTATATTTTACTTTTACTACTTTTCACCTATTTCTGCTAGCACTTCAATAAAAAATAACATCAATGTACCTTAAAGTTTCATTCAACTAACTTTTTATATTTTGCAACAGATTTCCATCTTGCAAAATGCAAAATATATGTACACATATTAGGGTCCAATTTGGTATATACATAAACCTGGTAATTAATTAGGTTTGAGATATATATAGGGGGGTTTCTCTTAATTTTTCTCTCATCAGTCTCACATTATCTCATGTCCCAAACAAAAATAAAGTGATAGTTGATCAAGAAGTCTTTCAAATAATTAACACACATATGAATTTGTTAGAATCACTCATCAAATGTTAAATGATGCAAATAGTTATATTAAATATAGGCCCCTTTTAGGATGCATTGATATATTAATGGGAGGGAGATAAGTGTCGGAAATCAAAGCGGTACGAGCCCATGGGAATCTCTGGCATTTGTTATTATAAATTAAAAAAAAATACAGCTTCTGATCCTTAAAGCATAAGTTGATGACATTGAACCATATAATATACTTTCTCAGTTTCAAAATAAATGTCACTTTGACATATTTCACACATTAAAAAAATTATTAAAAGTTATGTTTTACCCTTTGTTCACACATTAAATGAAATAATCTTACTAACTACTACTACATTAAATTAGTAGGATCAAAACTGAATTTTTATTTAAAATTTTGCATTGAAAATGTAAAACGACACTTTTTGTGAAACAAAAATAAAATCATAAAACGACTCTTTATGAAACGGAGGGAGTATGCATCATGCATGAAATATGTTCTGTATTCATCCTCAAACCCTAGTTAACAATTTGAAACCATAATAAATACTGGTAGTAAAACAGTATACCCTTACTTTAGTTAATTTCATTAACAGCCATTGTTTATTTATGTAAATTACCTTGGAAAAAATAATATACCCAAGCATGACGTGTTTGAATTGAAAATTTCTCGTACTGGTCCAAACTCCAAAGCCATCACATTCCTTTCTCGTCGATTTTAAGGTTTTTGGCCTTTAAAAAGTCATTCCAAAACTAGTCTGTTTAAAGAGTTTATATTTCTAAAACAAAATCTAATTAATGGTTTCTCCATCTTTTTGATTAGTGTGAAGGGTACAATTGAAAGGTACAAGAAAGCTTGTTCCGATGCCGTCAACCCCCCTTCCGTCACCGAAGCTAATACTCAGGTTCCAATTTTTTTTGTCTCTTTGTTTTCTTTCGTTGTGTCCATTATGATCAATTAATGTTGAAAAATATATAATTTACTCTCTATAAATTAAAATAAATAAAAAAACATTACCAACAAAAAGAGAGGTACGGTTCTTGAAATGTATTGACACGGTGACGTTTTGGTGTTTGTATACATGGAATTCTGAAGTACTATCAGCAAGAAGCCTCTAAGCTTCGGAGGCAGATTCGAGACATTCAGAATTCAAACAGGTAATTAATAAACTTTTAATGAGCACTCTCTACTACTCTATTATATATGGTTTCTTGAACACTCTCTACTACTCTATTATATATGGTTTCAGATATATATGGTTTCTTGAACACTCTCTACTACTCTATTATAGCGCTGAGCTTTTCTGAAAAACCAAATCAAAATACAAATCCAGAAATAAGGAAAAATGAATCTTTAACTAACCATTATTGAAATTTATTTTCCCGTTGATAAGATATCTGTTTTTAGTTTGTTTTACTTAGATTTGCCTGAATTTCAGTTTGGTTTGGAGATATATGGAACTGTACGTAATAAAAAAAACCTCACCGTCTTTAGATCTGTGGAATCTGTTCGATCGTAATTTTATTCAGAGGTTGTTTTGTTTATTAATGTTGATGTTTTTTAATTGAAGGCATATTGTTGGGGAATCACTTGGTTCCTTGAACTTCAAGGAACTCAAAAACCTCGAAGGACGGCTTGAAAAGGGAATCAGCCGCGTCCGATCCAAGAAGGTAATTAGACTTTTGTCCCTCTCTATCGATCTCTCTGTATGTAATAAATAGTTTTGTCACTCTTATATGAAAAAAATCGCAGAATGAGCTGTTAGTGGCACATATAGAGTATATGCAGAAGAGGGTAAGCAACGTTTCTTCCTACGCAAGCAATTACTTTCATCGTTTTTTTTTTTTTTTGGGTTTTGAGTTTTCCCATAAATCATGTAGGAAATGGAGTTGCAACACGATAACATGTACCTGCGAGCTAAGGTTAGTCACGTTTTCTTTTCCAATCTCAACCTCTGTTCTTCTCGCTCATCGTCTAACCGACGACGACGTCTATCACAAGCAAACTTTTGATTTTTGGGTTTTGCAGATATCCGAAGGCGCGAGGTTGAATCCGGAACCGCAGGGATCGAGTGTGATACAAGGAACGGCGGTGTATGAATCCGGTGTGTCATCTCATGATCAGTCGCAGCATTATAATCGGAACTATATTCCGGTGAACCTTCTTGAACCAAATCAGCATTTCTCCGGTCAAGACCAACCTCCTCTTCAACTTGTTTAAGCAAAAACATGAAAACTTGTTTCATTCCCCTCCCTCAAAACGATTTAGCGAGAGAGAGAGTAGATTACATTATATTTCTTTTCATAGTTTAGGTTCTAATAATAATAAAAACAAAACTCTTTTGTTCGATGCTTAAATCCAAAGTTGTAAAGCCCGAACGCCTAGCTGCTTATGGCTTCTTACAACTAGCTGTTTGAAACACAACCATCGTAATTTTCATATAATTATCGACTACAGAGCCTGTTCATAAAAATTAGATGCCTAAACGACCAATTAATAGAGTTCAAATGCTTTTAAATATTTACATATAGAAACAGCTTCGATTAGATGTCCAACAAACACCCACAATTAGAGACTAGCAAAATTACAAACATGGATAAAATAATAACAACATGTCCATATATAAGTATATTATGAGTTACAAAAATACAGACCTACAAACATCTATTTTGTGATGAATTATTATAATGTGTAGCTGTAATTAAACAAAAATACATTATTTTACGATACTATTTTTTTTTTAGATAAACGGAAAAAAACACTGCATATGCATCATAAGTCTAACTTAATGTCCTTTCTCTAAAATTAATTACTCTTTAGTATATGGACATGAGAGAAATATGAGCAGAGGCTGAAGGCTAAACCTTCTTCCCTCTGTTCTCTCATACAGCCGCGAGTATTGGCTTTTGATTATCACTCTTTTCCCCTTTTTCTTTTATTTGTTTCTAATCCTTGATTTGCTGTTTTTTTTTTTCGTTTAATCTTTCTTTTCATCAGTTCATGATTTTACATTTCCTAACGAAGATGTTGGAGGAATTTACGTATCTATACCAGAGAGATCGTACCTCAGGGTTACTAATCTCTAGCCACGGCTTTGCTGGACCGCTGAAATGTAAAACCGCAGCAGATTTCAGAATCTCCTCAGGTGATTTAACGGATCGAGATCCTAGTCCAGCTACGTGCCATGATGGGTCCAGAGGCTGTGTGAGTCCTTTGAATGCAAGTAGAGTCGGTGGTAACGCTCCTGGTTGCCATAATTGTAGTCCCGAGCTAACGCTCTGCAGTCAGAATTAATAACTTAGTTGCAGCGCAGATAATATAACGAAGAAATGAGATTGATATACATATATATACTCACGAGTCTTAACCATGTGGAGTAAGCTTCTGTGATATTGGTTTGTCTCCAAGCTTTGAGATCAAAGACATTCATACCAGAGAGCCAAGCGCAGTCATCTTCAAGTAGGTTTGATGAGATCAGAGGATGTGAGAAGTTGAAATAGTCTTTGTATTTTCTTCCCGGGCAACAGTTGTTTCCGCACCACGAATCAACAACTGCACCCACAACTTTACCGTTGAGATCTGTTTCCCACAAAGACGAAAGGTCGCGCTGTACTACCACATCATCATCCAACAACACTATCTTGTTGAGATCCGGAAAAAGCTGCGTGGTCCAAAAGGAAAGAAAATCCGAAACGATAAATAGATCGGTTTTTAAACTCAGAGAAGAGTTGAGTGGGGAAAAAACTTTTTTTTACCTTGGGAATGTAGATGCGAAGATGATTTAAAAGGGCCAGGCAGCTAGGGTTTAGAGCTTGCAAGGATTGCTCATGCGTACCCTCGACGAAACTATAATCAGAGTCTCTCAAATTCTGATAATGCTGTCTCCATATCATGCGGTGAATTTCCAGCATCTCTTTAACTCTGAAATTCACTTCTTGAGGCCAATCATACTGATGAAGTCCCTTTACTTCAACGACTGGTGATGAAGCAGAGTTTATAGCAAACCAAGCGTGCATTGGGGTATATGTTTTCTTATCGGTAACAATATGAAAGACGAACTTATCGGGATTCACAGCGTTTTGTACAGTAGATGATATAACGACAGACGCAGCGAGAACATTGTCGGTCAAGATGACAACATGGTGAAAAGATGGGTCGGTCAGACGAGAAACGGATTCAGGTGGAGGCAAACGCGTTCGAGCCATTGCATTTACAGAGTACTCTTCTGTTAACCTGAGGGAAAGGCAATGGAGGCATTTGGGAATACCGTGAGATGCTAAATGCCAGTACACTAACTCATGATGTTTTGCTGATTGGACTTTACGTTCCATCTGCAACAGCTGAAAATTAAAGAGAACAAAGTGTCAGATGAATAGAAGGGCCAGGGGGGGAATATTAGATTCTAGCCTTCAGTGCTTGACATAAAAGAGAAGAAGCTCTTGTCTTTCTCAATACAAAAAGATTTTATGTATGTATGTTATGCTTTAATTGCTTATTTAACATCTGACACGATCAATTGACATTAAAACAAACCATCTCTTTGTGTTTAATCTAGGCACCAATAATCTCAATTCCAACAGTTTATCTAGAGACACTAGCTGAAAGTTCATCATCTATAATAACATAATAACAAACGTTATGATCTTAACTCAACATCTACAGGATAAGGCAATGTCATACTCAGGAGCAACTCCGACCAAAAATTACCATCATCTAATCAATGAGATTTTTAGGATAGTTGATATAGTAAATAATCTCACTCTCTACCAAAGTTGACACTAGAGTAATGGCCAGAAACTTTTCAAGAAATGAAGCTAGAAAGACTTACCATCTTCTTAGTCACGAAAGCAAACGCCCTTATATCACGGCGTTTTAACGTCATATCCTTGACAAGGTCGTCAAATGATTCCAATGAGCCCTTCTTTCCGCTTCCATCACCATCCTGATCTGTCTCTTCCACTAGCGTTCGTGTCAACTCTTCCCTAATTTTCTGAAAGAGGCACATACACGCATTTTCTTGCCGTGAGTTGTTACTAACTAAAAAGCTGCCATAGTGTCTTTACATCAATTCATGACACAAAACAACAAAACTACTTAAGCGGAAACAGTGCAATGAAAAAGCCTTTTTTAAGTCATCTATTGGAATTATCCGTCTGTCTCGTTTCTCTTTGTTCCTGTTTGTTGCTACGTATAAAGGAAAAGGAACCAAGTGGCTCCGGATTTTCTCGTGGCAGTTAAATCTACCACGTGTCATGTTAGCAAACTGAGTAGAAAGTTGAAACTCCTACATCCAACTGATGTTTACTACGTTGGTTCTGGCATGTACAGTAACCGAAACACAATGAAGAGTTTTTTTGTTCCATCTACTAAAACTAAGCTCCCTCAGTGTAGCTTCTAATTACACACTCTCTAGGGCATACTATGTTCTTCTAATAAAGTAAAAAAAAAAAAAAGGTATATAGATGATAAGAAACCACTTTGTGGGCTCGTTTCCGACAATCCCACATGTTGATATCAGATCACGTTTGTTCCACCGCGAAAAATAACAAATGAATCTATCAAAATCATTCTATTTAGCGATGATAAACAGGGGAAAAATCCACCAAGTGTCTGTTTCTATCAAAGTAAATCATACGCCAAAAAGTTATTGCATGGATAGAAACTAGAGAGCAAATCAAAATTCACAAATCAAAATTCACCCCTATAAGACTATGTCTTCATCTCTCTGTTCCTAGACAATGACATGAAATGATCACGGTTTTACAATTTTACCCCACGAGGTCCAGGAGGGAGGCTCACACCTCTCGCTATACGACACCAGCAACACTAACGTTATACAGCTGGAAAAGACTTATTTTCTCATCTCCATACAATCATATCTTTTTTTCCCCTTTAATAGCAGCACTACGGCAAGTGTTGAATTTTTTTCCTGCTATCCCATCGATGATGTAAAAAAGTTGATGATTAAGAAGCTAAACTAATCGATGTCAAAAAAAAAAAAAAAGAAGCTAAACTAATCCCAAATCATCACACGAAAAATATCTTAATTTTTTAAGTACCCAACTGTATACTATATACTACACAACATTTGCCGACATATAAATTACAATTAAGAATGTGTTTCATATTAGAGTAATGCAAAAACTTACCAGAGATGTGTCGCCCCCACGGAAAAGTCCCAGTCCCATGCAATCTGCGAATACAAGAGTCAAAAGAAAAAAGTAATAATATTAAATTACAAATCATACGAAAAAAATTAAAACATGAACAGAAAAGGGAAAAAAAAAAGGCGAAAGATCACAAGCACATAGCATTCAATACGAAGATTTATGATATAATCCAAATCGAAGCCAATCATTTATTGGATTCACACTTTGCAGCTTCCACAGGATAATTCGTTTCAAACTATACGAAGCTTAGTCAAATTCATTAGCAGACATTATTAATTGGGAAGTAGAGACGAGTAAACGATTAAATCAAAATATGCAGAGGGATATTGAATATAATACTAGTAGTCTTTATTTGAAGATTGAGAAAAAAAAAAAAAAGTATTATGGAGTAGGAGAAAAGTACCGAGGGGAGAATCGCAAACGGAGGCGGATTCGAGAACGAGAAACGCGAACCTGACGAAAATAAAAGGGAGGACGATGGCGAGCAGCAGCAGCAACAGCAACAACGTGCGACCAGAGAACCTCCGCGCCGCTAACGCCGCGCATCCTCCGCCTCCTTTACCGATTCCGACGCCGGGATTCGATATGGTAACCTTCTTAATACCCGTCGCCGATATGTAAAACTTCATTTCTTCACACTCTCCCTCGCTTTCTCGCACTGTCTCTCCAGTTCCATCAATCCAAAACAGTAAGACACGGCTCTATTCCCCAGATCTCCGATCTCCACCACTCTCACTGACTGCAAGTATCGAAAAAACAACCAAAACCAACAGGGGAAGCTCAGTGACAGAAAATCGAAGAAGCGATCAAAGCAAACGCGAATCCAAAGCTTGGATAACAATCAGTAAAATTATCGAAGACTCGACCAAGAGCGAGAGGGGACTGGGTTTTGATCTGTACGACGGGAATAAAAATAAAAGAACAACAACATTCAAAGAGGAGGAATTTCTAAAGAAGCCAAGGGAACATGTAAACCAAATAAATCAATTATTTCCGTAAAATATAGTATTTCACCAATATTATTCTATCATAGTCACGAGTTCCTGAAATTTTAAAATAAAATTATTGTTTATAAGTTTTTATTTTATTTTGATATCGGATATGCTAGTTGTTTACTAGTATAAATTTAAAGAGAAAATACAAAATATATATATATAAAGAAAAAAAAAAAGCCAAAACCAATGCCGCGTTCAACTCCGCGGGAATTTAGCACATATGTATACGTATACGTATAGATGTTATATATAATAAGGCTTATAAGCTAGTTATACGCAATTAATAGGGTTAGGGTGCTTCAGGATAATTCAGTAAAACGAATTATGGAAGCTGTTTATAGTGTGAGTGATAATAACTACATAAAATATGTACCCGCAGAAAATTACAGGAATGTCCTTCTCCACAAGTATTTGTATTTTGTGGAGTCACACCGACACATAGCAAAGAGGGTTCCAGTGTGGGAGCCCACATGGAATTAATGGTGCGCTATTCCTGGAGATCACCGTCCATTAATGGCTCTCTCTTGTGGCAATGGACTAACGGAGTAACCGAGTAAGTAGTAAGTAAGTAACTTAATTAATTAATCTTCTCAGTAATCAATGGAATGGACCACTCTTCGACAAACTTATTTGTCTAAACTCTAAATGATCCTAAACTAGTAAAGTGTGTGTGTAATTATAAAAAACTGGAAGCACTCGTACCACTTGAGTGATATCGTGCTATAGTGCCTAGGTGTGAATTGTCAGACATTAATATCACCTAACTTATTTTGTGTTTTTGTTCATGTACACGTTTGAATGGTTGTAGATGAACAAGGCATATCATCGAGTAAATAATAATCTATGGGAGGTGAGGTGTGGAACGAATACAACTGACGATATGGAGTAGGAGTTTAATTAATGTAGTTTATTTAGATAACTCCAGCTTGTATATTGCAACGTTTGGCTAAAATAACTTAATATTTCAATCACACCGTTTTCGTTTTTCAACGATCACACCGTTTCAAATTCACAATAATATATAGTAAAAAGTTTTCTCATTTCTGTTGATGTTTCTCGATATGGGAAACTGTACTTGAATAAACAAATATGTTCTAGTAAAACTAATATAGTGTGGCCAGAATGGATAAACGTTGTTACATATACAAAAATAGTGTCAGCTATTTTGGATAACAAAAATCATAGATGTTTTCTTTGTAGAAAGTGTGGTACAGTTTAATTATTTTTGATGACAACATGCGCCTTGTCGCTTCTGCATGTATCGATAGTGCGATTGCCAATGTTCCCTACACAAGTTGATAAATTTTAAAACTACATATCAATTATCCATGCAAATAAATGTTTTTAAACGGGTATCAAAACCTTACCTTACATCTACAGCTCCACAGGTTAATTTTTCATGCTATTCAAACGTGTACATGAAATTTAGAGGGTAAATGGTAAAGGGTAAACCGTAAACATATAGCGAGCGATACTATTACAAACCATTTTAAATCGATTCTGGTAGGTTACAAACATTTGGTTTTAAACGACAAGAACTGTGAGTTAAAAAATGCAAAACGGAACGCTTTTCACCACATGTTCTGTCACGCAGAAAAAGGAAAAACGGTTTGAGATTTATCTCGTAAGAAAACGGAACGGTGTTTGAACTCGTCGTTAACAGCGCCGGGACTTCGCTCGGAACCTGACGAGTCGCGTGGTTACCCACTCGCCGGTCGGAATAAAGTGGATTCAGGGTTTAACAAATTCCTCTCTTCTCATCCGGTAAGTGTTGGTCGTATGCTATTTTCGGTTTCTTCACTCTTAGTCCCTGAGATTCGTTACCGGGGAATGCTTGATCTGGTAAAATTTGGTCTATAGTAAACTCCTCTTTGGCTATTGATTATATCCGAATGTGATTTCCGATGTGGTGAGAATTTTGCAGATAGGGATTGTTTCTGGAAGGTTATTTGTTCCTCATACGAGATTTCTGGGATGTATTACTCTTTCGCTGTGTTGGTCTCAGTGTTCCGTTTCAATCCTGAGATTTACAACTTTGTATTTGCAGTGATGTTGAAGCATAGCGACAAAGGGAAATCGCTATACGGATCTCGAAGTCATCGATCAGGAGTTACTTTCGTTGTAGGGATCTTACTGGTCGCGGTTCTGTTATTTTGTTTCAGTGGCAAGAATCAGGTCACGGAAGTGGATCTAAGGAGACAGATTTCGAACAGCGTCAAGAAGCCCGAATTGCAATCTCAACCAACCGTAGAGATTCAGAACGGGACTCATTTGCTATGGAAGATACCAAAGTCACCAAAGGCGGTTCTGTTTATTGCTCATGGTTGCCAAAGGAAAGCTTCTGACTTTTGGGACAGATCTTCAGATTGTCCGGAATGTACTGGTTTGCCAGAGGAGAGGCTTCTTGTCCGTTCTTCTCTAGCTCGGAAATTCGCTGTTTTAACTGTATCCAGTGCTGGAAATTGCTGGACGTTCGGGAAGGAGAAATCGATTGTTGAAAACATAATAAAATCGTGGGTGAAGAAGCACGAGCTCCAAAGGCTTCCTCTTGTTGCGTTAGGGGCTTCATCTGGTGGCTACTTTGTCTCTGCGCTTGCAACTGTTATGCAGTTTAGTAGCATCGTGCTTATGATCGCGGAAGGAGTCTTTGATCAGATTAGTATCACCAAACAGTATCCGCCGACTCTTTTTGTGCACATGCCTAAAGATGTGTACAGACAACAAAAGATTAGAGAGTTTTTAGTAGGTCTCAGAATGGAAGGCGTTGATGCTGCAGAGATCGAATGCTTGGATTTGCCGCTTTCTCCGGATTTCTTGGCAGATAGGATTCCAGGACTTGGTCCTTATGTCTCGGCCAAACTGTTCAAGCTTTTTCAAGACTAGGGATTTGTTGATGAGAAAGGATACATGAAGCGCGATGGGCGGAGAACACCGTGGAAACAAGCTCTTAGCGGCTACAAAATATCACTGGATCAAAGTTTGATTACTCCTGTCGAAGAAGAACTGAATCTTGCATATGCATATCATGAAATGACGAGCTTGCAGTCTGAACATATCTTTAACTGGTTTGAATCGCATATTGGATGAGTGGCTGTCAGATTTTCATGCATCAAGATCCGTCGTTGAGAGCTGTAAGATGCATTGCACAGAACAATATATCTGACTCCAAAGGAACATGTTTGAAGGCCAACTTACGGTTTGAGTCCGAAAAGATCATAGTCACTCTAGTGTCTGTGATGAGACTCGAGGTCATTTTGGTTTGTTAACTAAACTGTCGACTTAAATTTAGTAGCGTGGCATAAGGCGAGTTGCTATTTGGTTCTCGTTTGTAGTTATCTAAGACCACTAAATATGTTGTGTTTCTGGAATCTGTAACAAGAACTCCAAATTTAAGATTGTTGGATGCAATTGCATGCACTTGTGAACTCCAAATTCTGAAGAATTTTGTGGCATAGTGACTTGTTTTAAGCAAGATTTGTTGAGATATATTATTATTCAAAATCTTTGGTTCTACCTTCATCCATTCTGTCTACTTTCAAACACCATGGTATGTCTTATGTTCTTCTACTTGTAATCAAAATGAGCATTCTCATCTTCATGCATTTGGTCAAAACCCAAAAAGTCAAAATTTCCATTACAACCAAAGAAAAAGACAGGGAACAAAGTTATTTCTTTAGCAAACTGAGAAACCTTCTTACAAATCTGATGGATCCTTGACAAACTGTGTTACATCTGATACCAAATTATGATCCACAGGCTTCAGACCTTTTCTCAACCAACGTTTCAACAAGGCCAACTCTAATCTTCTCACCTGCAAATAAGTGAAATAACTCCATTTGGCTCTACTATACACACGTTTTCAGGCAATTCGAAAAGTCGAAAAGTGAGATGCAGAAACAGAGTTATGTTCTCTGAATCAGCACACCAAGTTGTACTGCACAACGAAGAGGAGACAAAAAACCAACCTGTCTAACAATGAAAGGCTCCTCAGCTCGACTCAAGGGCTCGGTTAATATGGTTAGAAATCCGTTTCTGTTCCCAAAAACGATATCTGTGAAAGGTCGATCACCCACCTGCCCAAAAACACTTGACACATAAACATCGTATCTACCAAAAATCAAATACCAATTTCATCCCTAACATTCATCATAAGTTACCATGATTAGCTCCGAAGATGCGCAACCAAAGTGTTTCTCGACTTCTTCAGCAGTTCCTGCAGGCTTCTTTACTCCTAAAATCATGAATCAAAAACACTCCTTATCAGTTCTCAGGTACATTGCTAAAAAACCAAGAGAATTAACAGTAGTTTCAAAGGCACTTACTATGCCTCAACACTCTAATTCCTATTTCAGCCTCCAATGCTTTAGCTTTCGAATCATCATGATCATACTCCGTAAGCCCTAATTTTTCACCCGACACGGAAGTGGAAAAAAAAAAAAGTTAGCATCTTCAATCAACCAGAAAGCTACAACCAAACAAAAAAAATTCAAAACTTTTACCTGCGGAATTACTAAACACGGCGATGTCATGCCCAAACACGGCTTTACACCGGTCAATCGAAGGCCGGAGTGGTGGCCAAATCGCTAGAGAATAAGGAGCCGTAAGTGTATTATCTTTGTCGAACACTACGCCTTTGAAGCCCTTCCTCTTCAGCTCTCCCCAGTCAATGTACCGTAAATCTCTCACAGAAACATGCGGAAGAACCAAATGACGATCTCTAACAACTACGGAGACCGAAGAAACGATACCCTCTACGTTGATTCGTTGCCCAACAGCCGCTTTCAGATCTGCCCACCACATGTTCGACGAAATTTCCAAGCCGCTGTTGTCTTCTACACTGGGGAGCACCAATTCGGGCGGCTCGGAGATCCGGTTAGAGAATCCTGGGTCTTCGGTCGGAGAGCTGAATTGGTAGAAAAGAAAGGAATCTTCAAAAAGGGGTTGTCCCAGATTCTGCTTTTGGCTCCGATGGCTTGTCGTTCGCAGAGAAGAGGAAGAAGGCGAAGGAGGAGAGCAAATGGGTTTGGTGGAGCAAGAGATAAGATTAGGGCTTCGTTTGGTACGGGAAGGGGGAAGAAGGAAGCTTTTAGGGATTGGGTAGTAGAAAGTAGTGGAGGCAGCCATCGATGGGGTCTGCATCTCAGGCTTCTTTATAATAATAATTTAACTTTTATTGACCAAAAAAAAAGTAGTTGCAAGTTGTTTATCAGGAAACACGAGAAATTCCAGATTTCTTGGAGCGCTCTGTTTTAGAAAAATAGATGACTCTTTTTGTTCCACACGCTTCGCTTTCCAAAAATATAAACGGACAGTAATAAAAAGCTAATTAACCCCTTAGAGAATAAAAGCATCCCATTGTTTGTCTAAATGAATCAAAGGATTTTCAGATTGTCTGTTTATTTCCTCATGCGAGTCCCTCTCGTCTTAAATTTTGCTGTCTTTCAACACATTCTATGGCATCTATACACTGCAAAAGGTAAACATTTCTTCACTCTGGTAATCTCGCGTTGCAAATATTGGACTTCACAGAATCTGAAACAAAAAAGAGCAAGAGAAGACTAGAAAAGATTCCGGTCGTAATGTAATCTCATATTCTACAAAGAGTTGATCCATTTCTTGAAAACAGACCTTTGATAATGCTCTTCCAAGAAGCATTTTCAAAACCGTTTCAATATATAAACTTGTTCTTATTCTTCCTTTCCTTTAATTTCCAAGCAATGTTGGGTACTCAACTACTCATGGACTTGGGATAAAGAAGTCATTGGTAAAGAAACATGTTTCTCTTTGAAATCCAGAAAAATGAAGAAGAAGAAATAAAAGAGAAGTTGGGAAACTCATACACGGCATAACAAAAGCTGAAGATTTCCCATCAACAAAAACATGACAACCAAATAGCCAAAAAAAACATCACAAACTCAAATCCAAACCCAAAACAAATTTCCAGCCAACCTGTATAATCCATTCCTGAAATCAATCTTAAGAACATGGTTATCAGTTATTCCTCCGCTACATATTCATCAGAATCACCTTAGCTTTGAATAGCAGACGAACACGGTCGCTGCAACCAAACCAGCAGCAGCCACTGGCCACAGCTCTACTTCCATGGGAGCCTTGGTGTTTGTCTCTCTGGCTACATTACTAGGCTTCATGCTTCTCTTATTCAACTCAACTATCGTCTCCTTCGCTTCCTCAACCTTCTTCAGCAACTCGTCCTTCTTCAACTCCATCTCCTTCTCTCTTATTCCAGCTTCACTCAGAGCTTCCTCTGTGAGCTTCTTCTCGGACTTGCACTTCTCCAATTCCTCTCCATTCTTCACCAATTCCAGATTCAAGACACCGACTTTCTTCTGCAATTCGTGTATCTCCTTGTCTTTCTCGTCCGCTTTCTCCCTCATCTCCTCTTCTAGTCTAAGTTTCTTGCTCTTCTCCTCCATTTCCCTCACTTCCAAAACCCCGATCTTCCTTTCCAAATCTCTAACCCTCTTCTCAACCTCGGCTCTATCTTTCCTTAAACCCTCAGCTTCCTTCTCATACCCTTCCAGCTTCTCCCCTTTCTCCGCCAGCGCTTTCTTCAGCTCCGCCACTTCTTCCGCCGTCTTATCCACTCCGGTCAGGGAAGTGTTCAGATCGTCCTGAATATTCGACACCTCCGTTTCAAGCTCAACAGCTCTCGTAGAAATAGATTCTAGGGCCTTCTTCTCTTCCTCGTACTCTTCCATCTCTTTCTCCATCTCTCCGAATCTCTGATTCATCTCCGCTTCTACGCCTTTCATCTCTTCGATTTCTCCCGATAGCTTCTCTAAACTCTCCTTCATCTCAAGATTCTCCCTCGCGAGCTCCTGATTCTGATTCTCCATTTCCTCAATCTTTCTTTCCAGTCCCTGATCGGGGTCGGAGATCCCCTTCGCCGCACGAACCTCAGCGTCACCGTGGATTACCACCCCATCCGCCATTTACGCTTAGACTAGAGAAAATTTCAACACGGAATTCAGACGCAATAACGTGAATAAATCAACGGGAAAATTTCGAAATATGAAAATCAAAATCTCGTAAACATTTGATGCTTTAGAGAATCAGTCACTCTTGACTTTTTCTCGGCAACCAAACATCGCGATAAAGACATTTCCCTTATCGGGGAAGGATAGGAAAAACGCTGGTACCACGAATAAAAGATAAGAGCAGAGTTTCCTTGAGGTTTACCTTTCGATTTTCCGGGGAAAATAAGAAAACGACGAGATTTTTCGGGGAGGAATCAGATTTATCGGTTAAAGATTCGATTCTTAGGGTTTATAGTGACATCAGAAATGCATCTCAGACGCCATTAAACGAGGCACGCGTGCTTTAGAGCGAGTCCAATGGCAATATCATTTTAGTGATCTCTCCTTATATGGCCCATTAGTGGCAATCTCAATGAGGCCCAACATTACTAAAATCGCTCACAAAGTTATAACTATTCTTCTGTTCGATGAGTCTTTTACCCCCTCTTTTTTTTGTTTGGCTACTTGTTTGATGACCTAATATCTTCTTGACTATATTATTAGAATAGAATATACGGATTTTAAATAAAATATTTTAAATTCGTAAAAAGTATTTTAAAATAAAATATGATTATTTGTAAAAAAAAAAAAAATTAAAAATATAAATCTTATTTATTTATTTTCATTTTCAATTTTTAATTAAATATTGATATAATAAAATAAATATTTATTTTGTTGTGAAAAATACAAATAAAATTTTTATATTTTCAAACAAAATTTATAAGATAGTGTCAAGATAGATAAACTCTAATACGTGTCGCGAACATGTTAATTATTAACTTTAAAATATCATGTTCTATATAATATACTAGATTAGGATCCGTGTTTACGCAGGTTTGTAGTAACAAAATTTTAAACCCGTTAAAATGATTTTTTTAAAAAAAATAGAAAACAAAATCGGATCACTAATTTAAAAAAATATATATTAAAAACACAAAATCAAAATATAAGTGTTGTTTATTTATCTTAATTCTCATATGTTTTCAATTAAAATATTCAAAACACATAATCTTTTGCGGATCCTAAGCAACATTAATCCTACTTCTTTTGTAGTTCACACACTTTATCAACTATATTTTTCTGTTATGTTTCATTTAAAACTTGGGGTGTGCAATTCGAGTCATTCGAGTATGTTAACGATCTCCTCATTAACTCTCTCCAAGCAAACAAAGTCTTTTTTTTCTCTTCATAGTCATCTCTCGTATATGATCTCTCTACTCTCCATATCATAGTTATTCTTATTAGAAATATATCATAATTAATCTTATTAACTTTTTTTTCTTTTCTTAAATTCTAATATTTTATCGGGACACGTGTCAGAATATTGAAATATATCATAGTTAATCTTATTTACTTTTTTCCTTTTTTAAATTCTAATAGATCTTTTTGATAATTAATATAAATTCTAATATTTTATCGGAACATTTGTCAGAATATGAATCTAATGAAACGCCATGTGTTGCAATCAAGTTAATTAGCAATCTTATTTATTTTATTTTTATATTTTTCTTTTCTTAAATTGAATTAGATACTTTTTTTTTTTTTTTTCTTAAATTGAAATAGATACTTTTGTTTTAATTTCTTTTTTTAGATATATACTTATATCATATTTAATCTTATTTACTTTTTTTTTTTCCTTTTCTTAAATTTTAATAGATCATTTTCATAATTAATATAAATTCTAATATTTTTATCGGAACACGTGTCACAATCTGAATCGAATGAAGCGCCACGTCTCGCGATCAAGTTAATTAACAATCTTATTTACTTTATTTACTTTATTTTCCTTTTCTTAAATTGAAATAGGTATTTTTTATTTCCTTTTTCTTAAATTGAAATAGATACTTTTGTTTTAATTTTTTTTTTTAGATATATAGTTATGACACGTGTCAAAATCCGATCGATTAACTCTTTTACGTTTATTTTTTTGTTTCCCATTAACTCTTTTCAAGCAAATAAAGTCTCTCATTCTCTTCACATTCATCTCTTGTATATGATCTCTCTACTCTTTAGAGAAATTATGATTCTCAAGACTCGCATCAAACACTTCTCAATATGATTTTTGCTATTCTCTTTCTCATTGAGCTCATCATCGTCTAATGTCATATCAATAGCATCTAATTTTTTTTTATTGAAATATATCTGAATTAGTCTAATTTACCTTTTGTTTTTATTTTCTTTTTCTTAAATTGAAATAAATCCTTTTGTTTTTAATCTAAATAGATAAATTTAACATTTTTTTTTTTTTAGAAATTCCTTTTTTATTTATAAATAATATTTTACCTAAGAAATGTGTCAAAATCTAAATCGATAAACTTGACACATGTCGAAATCTTTCCTTTTATTTTAGTTATTTATATTTTATTTTTTATTTTTTTGGAAATTCTTTTTTATTTAAAAATAATAATGTATTTTTTTTTTTTTTAGGATTAGTATATTTTAATCAGAACACGTGTCGAAATCTTATCGATTAACTCGACACGTGTTACGATCATATGAATTAGCAACTTTGACACATCCAACTTTATATAATAAGAAGATAATATAAGATATATAAAATATTAAGAAAAAAGAAGTAATTTTAATCCATTTAAATAACTATCAATTTTAGCAACAACAACCAGTCCGGATGATCGTTGTTATCATTCTTATAAATATATTCCTTATGTTATTTCAAATGCCTTACACTTTGATCAATCAGTTCTTCAATATAAGTAATATTCAGGGGAAAAGAACAAAAATAACTATCAATTTTAATATATTTATTTCCATTCTATTGACATGTGCTCTAGCAATCTAGTAGCTAGAGTAGACCACCGAAACTTGGTTAATTTTCGAAATTCAGAGGGAAAATGTGGAGATCTTTTTCCCGTTTTTAGTAATATTTGGAATCAAAACACAGAAGATAAAAATTAAAGGAAAACCTAAATTATGAACTCGAACTAAGAGCCACAATAAAAAAAATAAAAATAAAGTAAAAATAAATAAATAAACCAGAGTGAGATTTTTGTTTTTTAAACGATTTGAGAGAGTTTGTTCGATCTTTAACCACCAAACTTCATATCGTCTTTCTCACAACGCTCAAGAAACGCAGTGAGAACTCTAATGGCATTGATCTGACATTGCAGAGCCAAAATGTAACTCGCCGTCTCTTCAAACAGCGCGTCGACTCCAAGCGCCGTTCCTCCGGGAACTATCGTCTGAAGCGCTTCGATCTTCTCCTCGACTCCTTCTTCTTCATCGTCATCATTTTCTGTGCCGGTCTCGCTTACACTCGCCGTTGCATCCGCCAATCTCGCTCTGGTTCTGCGATTGAAACCGGCGGCGCGTGCGTTCACGGCGGCGGGTGGAGACGGCGATGAGCGTTTTGTATGAGAAGTGGCTAGGGTTTTCTCCATTGACGGGAGGGAGAGAAGATGTGTTGGAAGAAAAGGGGTAAAGAGATGTGTGTATTTATATGAGTGGTGGAATTAGTAGGCTGGAGAGTATGACCGGTTAAACAGGATTCCGGTTCGATTTTACTTTGGTTTACTCAAATTAGCCTCCGGCTAAACCGGATTTCGGTTCGATTTTACTTTGGTATACTCTAATTAGCCTCTCTAATTGATGATAGATTGCGTGAGCTGACTCTAAGTGGGTTTGGTTTAGTCGAGTATGTTTTTACATTATTTTCAATTTGTGACATTTGATTGAGCTAGATTCAAATTATGGATTTGGTTTGGCTTTTATGTTTCGAAATTGGGTAAGGCCGGTATGCCATCAAAGCTGGGTCCAGTTGTGATTTTCTTAATTTGTTTTTGTGCTTTTCGAATTATGGAGTGTTTTGTTGTTTTGTTGGTTAGAAAGGTTTGGATCGTGATAATCACGCGCTTTGTTGAGTGGTTCAGTGGAGACGTCACTATACTCAAGTCAAGTGGATCTCCCTGAGGTCCTGACAGATAGATAGATTGGATCTTTATTTGTTTTGTTTTTTTTCTTTATTCAAATTTTTTTTAATTTTATACAAATTGAAAATGCCGTGTCATCGACGATTAGTGACATGCTTAGTTTAGTAATAATAGAATTAATCGACATGTGTTAAAACTTAATCCAGACTTTGACTTGTGGGTCTTTGTTTTGTATTGTTTTCGGAAACAGTAATGATGATTTTAATAAATATTTCACCTTGTAGAAAACAAAAGCTAATTATTATAGATATCTAACTAATGCATGCATATAGGCAAGCGCAATTCATGCTGTAATAATCCATACTCCAAAGAAAAAGTTAATGGTAGATGTCTTTGAATCAGCTTGACCATTGTTTTATACTATTGCCATTAATTACTTAAACCAATATAGATAGTTAAAAAAACTCGTTATTTTAAATTTGTAAAACTATGTAAATATATAATTTTAGTTGAATAATAAGAGATGTTAATTTGCAATATTTAATACGTATTAAAAAAACTGCAGTATTTGTAAATACCTTGGTACATTGAAGAAAATGTGTCATTTTAATTAGTTTTTTTTTTATCAAACGATTTGAAAACGTGATTATAAAAAACAATTAAGATTTTTTATTTATTTATTGGTTTGATGATGTGTGATGTGTCATCTAATTAATATATAGATCAGTTATCTTAATTGGATATATATACTTAGAACACAATTCCCACATTTGTATTACATATATAGAGTAGTAGTAGTAGTATATATATTTCAACGTACCAAGTTTTCAAAAAGTATTCAAATTTTCATGGGAGCTATCTTAATTGGATCTCTCTATTCTCTCGAAAAAAAAAAAAAAAAAGTATTCAAATTTTCAACTCAACGTGACTAAAATCCAGTAAATATGGTAAGGAAGCAAACAGAGAGATAATCCCACGCGCGAGAGAGTAAAGCGAAGGAGGGGAATCACCTGCGCCAGGTGCATGGGAGAGGAGGTGGGACCCACAAAAGCCCCGTAAAAAAGGAAAAGAGAAAAGGAAAGCACATGTGATCACATGAGTTTCTCGATCTATCTCCATGTGCCCCCCTCTCTCTCTCTCTATCTCTCTGCATATATATATACACACCAATACTTATAGAGAGATCCACATGAATAGATACAATGGTAGATAGTGAAGCTGTTTGTGTGTGGTACTATGATGATCTACAAGTTGCACAGAAGAGATCCACATGATTTCTATCTCGCATGGGAGCCACGTGACATCTTTTATGTAACCTACCTTTTTTTGAAATCCCTAAATCTCTCCCTCATTTTTGTCAACTCTTTTTTTTTTTTTTTGGTTTCCAAGAAATTCGAATTAAGGGAGTATGATACTAAGATAAATTTATGTAGTATTCCCTCTGTTTCTTAAAGAAAGTTTTTGGGTTTTTCACACATATTAAGAAATTTTTTTAAAAAACTTTTCTAACCTTGTTTTATTAGTTATTACTTTAGTTTTCTTTAAAATAATAAATGTTATAAAGGTAAATTAAGTAAAAAAGAACAATAACTACACCTAAAAAATTGAAAACATCTGAAACAAATTTTTTTTCTAAAACAACCTCAGTACTATATAACAAAGCCTATCAAATTAAAGTAGGAGAAAAGTCGTGCTCATGTCGGCATTAATGTTTACAGAACTCACTCGAGTTCATCGTTTTCTTTTAAGACAAGGCCTGTTTGTTAAACTACTTGTCTTAATTATTGTTATATTGTTGCTTTTATCTATAGTGAGTTCCCCCTATAGTCTATAGATAAAGTAGTATTCGTCTTTCCGTTTCGTATTATTCTACTTAAATCAGACTATTTATAAAAAAGAACTAAACTTTATAAAGAGTTTATCCTAGTAAAAACAACATTATGTTATAATGGTTTTGATGTAATGAACATTGAACAACAACTATCAAATTCTGTTTTTTTTTTCCATATTGGGTTCCTAACTAAACTGTTTCGCTTTTAGAGTTTTCTTAAGTCATAAAAGTTTTATTCAATTGTTGTTTTTGGTTTGTAAAAAGTGTTAAAGACTACAAACGCCTTTACATTTAGAAAGAATATTGTTGAGCGCGTAACAGATTTAATTTGGTGAATTCTACTTTTATTTCACCTGTCAAATGTTTTTTTTTTTTTGTATATGTAAATTAGAGAAATGCGTCCTACTCGTTCGACCTAAAAAAAAGTAAAAAGAGGAATAATGCGTTCTTTTTCATCAATATGTAGTTGATATTCTGTCCCATTTTCTCAATCTTAGTTCTTCACATGCAGACTTGTTTTCTCTCTAGCTCGTTAATCGATCAAACTGATTTATGATCACGAGAAAATAAAATAAAATATGGTTTTATGAAGAGTAACGAAGTCTTTTGTTTTTTATGGTAAAAAAATAAATAAATAAATTCCAAGTATTTTTGGCATTCTTAAATCGGCGAAATTAATACTTGTTTATCTTATAAATTTTCGCACCATCAAAAATATAATAAGATAATATCGAAATGTGATTACAGTTATCTTATGAAATTTTATACTATATTATAATAGAGAAAAAGATGGTAGGTGATGTTTCCAATGAGGGAACGGAGAGGGGTTGGTTTATTGGGATTGAGATTTTCAGAATTGGTTTCACCATCTACCAAACTGACACTTACCCCAATTCTAGTATTTATATATTCTTTGTTTATATATGTACACAAAATTACATTAATTATTTGACCCCCAAAAATTATATTTTAGCAAGCTTTCGCATTCGCCTTGGTTTAATCATTTATTCAGACGCTACTCTCTTTTTTTTTTAACATTCTCTTTTTTTTGTTTAAATGTTATATTCGTATGCAAATAAATAGTCACATCAATGGGGCTGTTACTGTTAGTTAATGTGCGTTGTTAAAACAAGAAAATTGAGATAATTGGTCTTTTTTGAGGGACGGAAGAAAGAAAAAGAAAAAAAAAGATGAAGAGGACAAAGACAAATGATGATATATGTTATGGTTTTATTAGTTGCAAATTACTTGTCTTCTCTTCATGTGGTTGAGAGATGGATATGGGCCAAACAGGTAGACCCAAATTGACGGTTTTATCTTCGGGACAATGGTTACATGGGCATGGGTCCCTTATGCACCATCCTTTGTCTCTCATCCGGTTAGTTTTTTTTCTTGTTTTTTGTTCTAACTTTAAATCGCATATTCATATCATTTCCCATCCACTACGATCAAATCATCTTAACCTCCGGTGAATAACTTGGAAATTACAAAAAGAAGAAAAATATTACATCATTACTTAAAACAACATTTTGATCTTATATGTTAATATTCTCATCCTTCTATATAAAATGAATATATGATGATCATACGACGGATAAATCTATCTTATTGCAGTAAATGCAACATTTTTTTGCATATACAAGAGCATGGAATATGGTTTTCTTTGATATAGAATAGTGACCAGGGCAGATTTTAATTTTAGTGAAGTCCGGAAAGAAGAAAACAAAGTGATGCTCGTGACATGGGGCTTCCACTGCCACAAGCCACATGCATCGGATCTGCCATGAGAATATCATCAACATCATAAGTGAAGTGATGTCATCATAAAGATCATCATGATGTGCATGTGCAATCATCGCATATTCTCATCCATCTGTCACCAGGTAAGTAAGTATGGCAACATAGGTGTTTGTCCATTGAAGAAACAAAACACTATTTTTTTTTCTCTCTCATATACTAACAGTTTTTGTCGGTGATATTTTTGTCCTAGCAGAAGTTGAAAACACACGAGATCTTTGTCCTAGCGATCAAAGCCAATATTGGGTATCAGTACATTTTTGACAATGTGTACAAAAACCGATTCATGTTCCAAACAGACTTTGATTATTTTAACTAGAAGGGAACGAACAAAGTTTGTTTTTTTATGCATTGCTTTGTTTTCCCACGAAACTTAATCTAGAACTTGCACTTGGTTGATCTAGCTAGGAACCATTAACAGATCTTTGGTGATTCGAAACTTTTCATTGTCGTTTATTGCACAAGCAACAATTTTGACAATCTCATGACATGACAATTTCTCTAGCTCTCTGATTGTTCACACATCATGATCATTTATTTTCAAGATACTTTCACAAGACATGACAATAAACAAGAGTATCCCGACAGACACCCGTAAACAAATTCATATTCTCGTTCATAGTCATCAAAGTGCAATGGACCCTGAATTTTTCAAGTTTTTATACAAAAATTATATTTACTTAACGAGTACTAATTAACACTAAAAAAACCCCACCCATTTGAATAAGATAAAATCTCTTTAACATATATTATTTATCTGCATTAATCGTTCTATTATCTAAGATAAAACGGAAAAAAGGATTCAGTCTAGGGATTTGAGAAAACCTAAACTTCCAAATTGCAGAGAAACCACCATGGTACCATCATGTACATGAATCAAGTCGTACTGAAAACAAATAAAAAAAATAAGAAAAGAAACAAAAGAAACTACGGAAGCAAATTTTCATCCTCAAAGACTCCATTGTCGAGTCCATTTCCTGTATACGACACTGCAAGCCAACGTATCGTCGTAATGCATCACTGTCTCCTCAACAAGTTCAAAGCAATTAGGGATTTCAAACACTGTAGCTTCAGACTCTTGAGCAACTATCTCCATCTCCTTCAAACTCGGAAAATAGTCCAGGAAATGCTTTACCATGTGCACCTCTCTCATTGTTCCTCTAAACCCTACAATCCGTATCTTCTTGACAAGACAAGACATGAGCGACCGACCTTTCTTCCTCCTAGGAAGGCAGACACAAACATCCCCACATGTATCCGTAACAGAGTGTAAGAGCTCCTGAAAAAGCATAAAGGTGACATTAAGCGATATTTCGAAATCTAAAGTAAAGAAACTATAAGACAAGTGGTTTGGTTTTATACCCCAATGTATAGACTTTCTAAACGTGGACAGCTCCTTAGAAGAAGTGGCATTGCTTGCCATCCTTGAATCATGAAACTCTTAATACTTAAATCTGTTAGGTTTTTGAAAACCGGCATCCTTTCACAGCAAAGAGAAAGCGCCTGAAACAAGAGACGAGGATTTTCGACTTATCAGCTTTCCTTGTTTTAAAACAGCAGCTGAAACTAGGATTGCAAAAGAGATTAAAGCCGAAGCATGACCTCGAAGGAATAAGGAGATAGGTAAAGCATCTTCACATTTTGCATGCCATTGATAAGCTTCACCAGATTATCTCTTGGATCTTCTGTACTTAGTGAAAGGTTGATCCCAACCTCAACTAAGTTTGTCAACTTAACTAATGGATAATCCTCGGCAACCAAATCATCGTATTCTAAGAAGACAAGATTCGGTGTGTCCAATGAAAAAGTGCCTAAGGAGGTGCCTTTGGAAGAAGTAATCTTTAGCTTCTTGAGGGCTGAACTCGACAAGATCACATTCCTATCTCTCCACTCCATATTAAGCAGCATTAACTCCTCAAGGGCAGGACAAGCAGGAAGAAGTGTCTGAAACTGACCCCTACCAAACCCAACTGAGTCAAGAACAAGAGTCTTGAGCATCGGTAAGAACATGTCATCGTCCCACGCGTCAAGATCAACTCCATATCCTGTTTTCAGCTCAACTAATGTCTTGCTCACAGATATCTCATAAGGCAGAGAATATTCTTCATCATCAAATTCCATTAATAGATCAAGGTGAGAAACACCGCGTCGCAACACATTACCTATCCAACGATCCACACGATCAGGATCGACACCAGTTTTAACATTCAAAGAAAATTTCTTAATGGGAGAATCACCCTGCAGCGCCAAAACCCTATCCACAAAATCCATGAAACTCAGGACAACACCATCCCTGTCCCGTTTACCCTCTTCGGGATTGAAAAATTCAGAGTCATCGAGATCGAGATTCGGGACAAACGCAAACAGATTACGCCAGCTCTTTGCGAGAACCGATGTGGAAGCAGCCTCCTTTGTTGTTGGAAGAAAGGACAAGATATGAGAAATAACCTCGTCCGGTAACTTTCTGAAGAGATCCATCTTCTCCGGTTCCATTGATTTACACAAATCACCTAAGCAAAATCCAAACATCAACTATACATAACTACCAAACAGAGAAAAGGAACATAGCAATCTAACTCTAAACAAGGAAACAGAAAGAGGAGAAATTAGTCAAACATGAAGCCACTAAAAGAGAATTATCTTTTGTATATTTTCTTTCCTTTAATTCTGCTGTGTGTTTACAGAATAAATAAATCAAAGATCCGAAATCGCTAAATCAGTGGCGAATGATTCGGGATAACAAAGTTGCCCAATGGATAACCCCAAATCAAAGCAGAAGATTAGAGTTAACTTGTGGTGACTTACCACGGTACGAAGAAGAAGTCGAAAACTTTCTGCTGTAGAGCAAACACCCAAAAATTAGGGCTAAATTGGTGTGGGAAGAATTTTTTTTAAAAAAATTAAGAGAAGAGGGGAAATATTATATGGCGGGAATGTAGAAAGTCAAAAAAAACATCTTGATGCGTTGAAACGGTGCGTCTCAGCATAGGCCAAAGCAAAACGTAGCGTTTTTGTTTTCTTATCATATGTAGAAGTATTTTACTAATCAACATTAAATTTTGTAATATATAAATGATACTATACAGTATGATACATCTGTATAAAATTTAAATTTTATTTTCAATGACCGTTCTTCTTAGATTATGTGACAGAAACAAGAAACATTAAGAAACAAGAAACAAGATTGCACACAAAACAGATTCATGTTCCAACATAGCAGCAAACTAGGAGGAACAAAACTGGATCTTGCACTCGGACGGTCTGGGAAGCATTAATTAGCAGGTCGTTGGTGAGTCGCAACTGTTCCTTGTGGCTTCTTTCACAAACGTGAACTTTGACAAGCTCAAGACATTGCAATTTCTCCAGGAAATGTTTCATTTGCAACAAATGTCCTTTACTTCCATTGTAATCGGTTATTTCCAGGACCTCCACATAACATGACTCTAGGAAAGAATAACCAGACATGTTCAAACTAGGATCATAGTGCAAGGGTCCCGGAAACAAGAGGGAAGTATTACAGATATTGAATACTTGGATGGTGTACAGGAATTTGAAAAAAATTTGACTTATAGGAATTTGGAAAATTTGACTTATTCAATAAAATTTTCAGAGTTTGGGCATATATAATACCTTTAAGACTAGCGTCTGTAGATTTGGAGAGTTCTTTACCAGATATTGCATAGATCGGCAGCAATTTATGGAATCAGTTCTAACTGATAAACGCAATAGGTTCTTAAACACTGGGATTGCAACCCCTATTCATTCACCTCTGGATCAAAAACATCAAGAAGCATATATATTCGTATGCCTTTTGCTTTCCTTCATGCTCTTTTATGTTGTCAAATTTATAATAACACATTACATTACAACGGAAGAAGCAAAATGAAAACGTACCTCTGAGGTTTCAAGAGACGCTAACTCCAAGATCTCAACATTTTTTAACCCGTTAATCAGATTCTCTGGATTGCCTTTGTTAGGATTTGCCCTCGAAGCAAGAGTAAGCTTAGCTTCGACAAGGGAGTCAATATTAACAATTGGATACTCATTCGCAACGGAATCACAGTACTCTAAGTAGACAAGGCTCGGAGTATCAAAAATTATGCTCCGAGAAAAATCAAAATCCTTACAGATTTGACACTTGATGATAAGTCTCTCAAGGGTCGGACATGAAACGGTACGACACTCCCAGTGGTCAAAAGCTGAAACACGCATTGTTAAAGTCCTCAAGCACAGGACAAGCAGAGAGAAGAGCTTCAAAATTACAACCGAACTCGATATAATCAAGAAACAGAGCCTTAAGAGCAGGAAGATAAGCCTTTCTCATGAACCTTAGCGATAGTAAACCGTCTTCCTAGTTCCAGCGTAACATTTGTCTTGCAAGAGAATACTTCTAAAGGCAGTGAATACGTAGACATACTACCAGCTACGTGAAGATGAAGATTCAAGACACCACGTACGACTCAGCACATTGCATATCCAACGGTTGATAAGCGCTGCGTCAACAGTATGTCTATCTTTCAGAGTGAATTTCTCTAAGGGGTGATTGCCTGACACAGTTAATACTCTATCCACCAAGTCACTGAAACTCGTATAGTTATTATTAGGACACCGAAAGTCAGAGTCATCGAAACAAAGATCCGGTCTCAAGGCAAACAGATTCCTCCATCTCTTTGAGAAAACACAAGTTAAAGCAGCTTCCTTCATCGGGAGAAAAGAGAGAATATGGCAAACAATATCATCAGATAAACTGCTGATCCTATCCATCCTTTTCCAAAACCCTAAAAATGCCTTTGCCGTAGAAGCCAGAAGAGCTGAGGAAGATTGCAATTACGAAGGGGGAACTAATGGTCTAGCTAGGGTTTTAGGGTTTTGTTATATAATTTGGTTTTATGGTTTTTGTTGAAAAAATTGGGCTTTGCTCCGGTTTAAAAATCAAATAAACCAAAATCAAGTTATCCATACGCCTAAAATTTTGGATTGAATATAGATACAGTAGTAGACAGCAATATAGACTCACTCTGACTACAAAAACGTGCAGAAAACGTTATCGTATCAAGTGCATAATTCAGCGTGTCAGAACAATAAGCAATTTAACACGATAAAGAGAAACGGAGAGAGAAAAGAAGTCAAATAATGAGAGAGAGAGAGATTCAAATAGTTTAGTTAAATTTCAATATTCTGACATATTTAGGATTAAAAAAAAATATTCATAAATGTTTGTATTATAAAATGATGAGGTGCAAAGGTTTTGTTATCATAATTCATGATCTTAAACATAGAAGATAGCAAAGCAAATCACCGTTGAAAGCGCAATAAACAAATTCAGGCTTGAACAAACTTAAGAAAGCCTTGAGGGGACCTTGGTAACACTTGATCCACTGTTTCGTTTTGCGGGAAAAATAACTTGAGCTGGATCTTTCAAGCTTTGGGAGGCGAGTAAAAAACTTGAAATGGATATTGCGAGTCCTGGAACGCATTTCAAGATCCATCGTGAGTTCTACATACTTTGCATAATCTTGGCTTGCCGGAACATAGAGTTCGAGCAGCTCAAGACATGGCAAATTCTCCATGAGATGTGTTATTTGCGCAAACCCTACTGCAGTTCCCCATAATAACCGGGTTATCTTCAAGACTTTCACAGGACATGACGAGAGAAAAGAACAATCAGACAAGCACTCGTAAAGACCACCTACACCACCATTGAACCAATAAGGACCCTGAAACAAGATGAATGATTATTGTATATTGTATCGATAGGTTTTTGCAATTTCCCAGTAAACTTTCGAGGTTTCAGTCATACGTACCGTGATGATAAGTGTCTCTAGATTTGGAGCTTTTGTAAGCAGCAAGGCTAGATATTTCCAATAACTGCCGTCAATTGAAATAGATAAACAGTGAAGGTTTTCCAACACTGGGATTGCTTCACCGAAGGAAGTAAAAACCTTGAACAAAATAAAAATAAATAAATCCAGGAAGCGATATAAAGATGTCTCTAATATAGTTCATGAATATCTTTTTCATGCTATTTATGTTCCCAACTTGCAATAATATACTAGAGATCGAGGAAGAAGAAAAGAACATAGTAGAGTTACCTCTGGGGTTGCAGAAGCCGATAAGCTGAGGATCTCAACACCTCCTAACCCCTTAATAAGATTCGTTGGATTGCTTTTGTGGGGATGTCTCATCCTCAAACGAATATTAAGCTTAGCTTCAACAAGTGAGTCCAGATTAACAATTGGATACTCATCCGGAACAAAATCAATGTACTCTAAGTAGGCAAGGCTCGGAGTATCGAAACTAATGCTGCTGAAATCAGACCCAGTACCAACTTCAGGATCACACCTTTTACAGTAAATGGTAAGTCTCACAAGGGTCGTACACGACACAATGCGACACCAACTCCAATGTTCCAAACTGTCACCACGTATCACTAGGTCCTCAAGCACACGACAAGCAGAAATAAGGGATTCAAACTTACGAGCACCATCATTGAAGAATCTGACACAATCAAGAAACAGTCTTCAGAGCTGGAAGAGAAGGACTCTCAGGAACCTTAGGAATATCAACCCCTCTTCCAATTTACAGCGTAACAAGTGTCTCGCAAGCGAAGAGCGCAAAAGGCAGCGACGTCACACCATTAGCAATCACCAGCTCAAGATGTTCCAAGGCACCACGACTCAGCACATTAAGTATCCAAATGTTGAGTCGAGCTGATACAACCTCATGTGGATATTTCAGAGAGAATTGCTTTACTGGGTTACTGCCTGACACGGCCAATACTCTATTCACGAAACATCTGAAACTCCGCCAAATCTCTTTTTCAGAGTCTTCGGGTTCAAAACGAAGATTTTGTGAGAAGGCAAACAGTTTCCGCCATCTCTTTGAAAGAAAAGAAGTTGAAGCAGCCTCCTTTGTCGAGAGGAAGGACAAGGCATGGCAAATAAGCTCATCAGGTAGACCACTGATTATATCCATCACTTCACCAAACCCTATAAAAACCTTTTTTATTAACGCTTAACTATATATTTTGAACGCAAATTCCAGCGACTAGCATCAATCACAAAGTAGATAAGCACACAACAGTTTCAACGCCTATATCCAATGCAAATTCTACATTATAAAGTAGAGATAAATAAACCGATCTAAGGATAAGAGAAGAGAGCGAAGATTGGAGAAGAAAACAAATATAAAACTACGAAACGTACCTTTGATAGAGACGCTAAGGCAGAGAAAAATCCCCACACAAACAAATGCATGTGAGAAATGCTGATTTTTTTGGATATAAAAAGAGAAAGGGAGAAAACAAAACCTCCAGTAAAAGAAATAAATTCGTATAAAGATAATTTAGATATCAAAAAATATTATGTCAAAATTAGGACCGGATATCAGATAAGGTAAAGCTAAGGTCGAATAGCTAAAATCATCCAAATGAGTAACAAAATCAGGACCGAATATCATCATATAAGGTAAAGTTAAGGTCGGATAGCTATAAAATCATCCAAACGAGTAACAAAATCAGGATTTGGATATCAGATAAGGTAAAGATAAGACCGGATCTAAAATCACTATCCAAACGAGTAACGCCAAGTGCCAACAACTGTTACTATCTGATTCATCAAAATTTAGATTATGCTGCTAAATGCTTCTGAATTTATTATAGGCTTTTTTTAACAAAACTCAAACAACATCGTATCAAATGCAGCCCTAAATAATAACATATCATATGTATATCAATGGAGCTTTGGTTCTTGTTCCGCTGAGTCATTTTGGTTGTAAAGTAATTAGCTATTTAAGACCATTTTCAAACAAACGATGCATTCATTATAAAAAGGGAGATTAATTTTACATTTCCATTTAAAAAAAAAAATCAGAGCATTTCTATCCATGAAAATTTTAAAAAAAAATTCAAACAACCAAAATATTACTATTTTTAATGTTTTTTTTTTTAAAACAAACAAAACATTTGTCGAGAGGAAGGACACGGCGTGGACATCAAGCATTTGTACGACCATCCTCCGTATCAGTAGGCAGTACTAGCTAAGTAAAGCTTACCAACGATTGCGTATGCCACTCATGAGCCATACCTTGCCAAGTCTGAGAAAAACACCATCCTCTAACAAATTATTATTTACAGGGAATGCTTCTTATTATCTTTTGAATTTAGAAACAAAGCTTAAAATCGAGCATGGCCAAATCAATGCGAATCAAGTTGTTGCGTAAGCCACACGGTCAGACTCTCGTCGTATGTGCGATCCTCCATTATTCGGATTGAGCTGCTCATATATATATATATATATTGTCAGATTGTGAAAGGATAGTTCGAGCCTCAATTTGGGTATGAGCTTCAACACAACCCACAAATTAATATTAGTTTAAGTTGGCTACTGTCCTAGTTGACTGAATCTTGTTAACCCTTTTGTCACTTGGAGTAAAAGACATCAACAAAGAACAACTCAAAAGCAAATCAATCTGAGAGTAACTAAAAGCAAGAGTGCACACAAAACAGAATCATGTCCTAACATATCATCTAGGAGGAATAAACTCCAACTGGATCTTGCACTTGGAACACCTTGGAAGATTTAGCAGATCCGTGGTCAATCGCAACTTTTCTTCTTCATCTGTTGCCCAAGAACTAACTTTGACCAGCTCAAGACATGACAGTTTCTCTAGGAAATGTTTCAACTGCCCCAGCTCTAAAATAGTTTTCTCATACAAGGTTATCTCTAGGACCTTCACACTGCATAACCATAGACAAGAATATTCTGACAAGCATCTGCAAACAGACTCGGTTCCAAATCCATACTCAGCATAGTGCAAGGGACCCTGAAACAAAACAAAAAAAAAGGGTAACGATTACAGATTGAAGACTTAGGGGTTTTATACATTTTCTTTGTCTAGCAAAGCGTCTTGATAATACCTTGATGACAAGAGTCTCTAGGTTTGGAGAATTCTCCAGCAGTAATGGCAGAGCTCGACAGCATTTGTTAGACGTAGTTGTAATAGATAAGTGCAATAGGTTATTAAACATCGGGATTGCTTCCCGGAAGAAATAAATTGTCTGAAACAAAAAAATAATAAATTAAAAACTAATACTCATTCAACCAATTGCAATCATAGGATCAAAATCTCAAGCAACATTTTTCATAGTTCCTAGATATCCTCTCCAATCTCCATGATCTTTTGATTTCTCAAATGGGGCAATATAATAATATATCACAGAGAAGAAAGAAAAGAAAAGAACAGAGCACGCTTACATCCATGGTTTGTAGAGTCGATAAGTTGAGGATCTGAACATTGCTTAACCCTTTTAACAGGTTCTCTGGATTGCTATGACTAGTAGCCTCTGACGAAAACAGATCGAGCTTAGCTTCAGCAAGGGAGTCAAGATTGACAATTGGATACGCTTTTTCAACAAAATCATAGTACTCTAAGAATGCAAGACTTGGTGTATCAAAAGTAATGATCCGGGTATCATAAGGATGAAATCCAAAACAGTACATAGTAAGTCTTTGAAGGGTCTGACAGGAAACAGTGCAGTTTTTGCAGTCAACAGACTCCACATTACGCATCGCTAGATCCTCAAGAACAGGGCAAGCAGAGATAAGGGCTTCAAATGCACAACAACCGTGATGATAAGAGAACCGAATCTGATCAAGGAAGAGAGTCTTGAGACAAGGAAGAGATGCATTCTCAGGAACCATATCAATCACAAACCCTCTTCCTAGTCTCAGTTTAACAAGTGTCTTGCATGCGAAGACCTCTAAAGGCAGAGACTTCACACCTTTAGCGATTACGTCAATATGAAGACGATCCAAGACACCACGACTCAGCACATTACATATCCAACATACGGTATGATCGGTGACAACGTACTGTCGGTATTTCAGAGAGAATTTCTTTACTGGGGAATTGCCTGACACAGCCAATACTCTATCCAAGAAATCCCTGAAACTGCATGGGATATCAAAATCAGACTTTCGGTAGACAAAGTCGTTTTCTTCGAAACGAAGATTTGGTGTGAAAGCAAACAGATTCCGCCATCTCTTGGAGAGAACACAAGTTAAAGCAGCTTCCATTGTCGAGAGCGAGGACAATATGTGGCAAACAATCTCATCAGGTAGACTGTTGATACAATCCATTCCTTTTGCCAAACCCTAGAAAACCCTTAATACTTAGAATTGGAGTTTCCAGCGACTAATCAATTTGGTATTATCTCCTTTGTGTATATTGTATTGGGTTGTATGTGACCGGTATACAGATCTTGAGAATCCAAATAAACCAATTATATCAAACCGAACCAAAATCAAATTGAGAATCCGATTAGACATTGCATTACTTTTTTTTTCTGGCAACGTTTATCTTTTTTTTTTTTTTTTATGCTTATGTAACTAAATTGCTTCCGAATTTGATTTGGTTCGGTCAAGTTTGAATCCCGGTTCAAAATCCAGAAACGGTTATGTGATGAAGTTGAGCTAATCCAAGCGGCTTGCAAATTTTTACTCTCGACTTGGATCTTCATATCTTGGTCTCTCTCGAAATCCCAAAAAGATGTGCCCTTAATCTGGGTCTACCACTTGGCATCTGTACCAAGGTAGGTGCCGAATCTAACTAATCTCTTATGCTTCTGCTGATTCTAATCTCCGTTGAGTGTCAATTTGCTTTGGGTGGATTCCTATTTGCGCTATTAAATTTCGTCTTTGAATCAATTGCTCTACCAGTTAGCTTATGTTTGGTAATTACGAATTGTTGATGTTCCAATCGCTTCGACATTTGTGTAGTTTTAGAGGATGGATCTCTTCAGCAGTCTACCAAACGAGCTTCTTTGTCATATCTTGTCCTTCCTTACGACAAAGGAGGCTGCTTTGACATCGGTTCTCTCCAAGAGATGGCGCAATCTGTTTGCATCTGTCCCTAATCTAGATCTCGATATGACTCTGTCTTTCTGCGTCCTGAAGAAGGTAAGCGGGAGAGGGAAGGAGTTCTGCAGAGCTTCATGGATTTTGTGGATAGGGTATTGGATTTGCAGGGTGATTCTCTCATTGAGAAATTCTCCCTCAGCTGTAAAACTGGTGTTGACTCTGCTCGTGTGGATCGTTGGATATGTAATGTGCTGCAACGTGGTGTTTCGGATCTTGGTCTTTTCATTGATTTTGGGAGTTTGTATTGGCTGCCTCAAGAGGTGTCCGTCAGTAGGACGCTAGTTGAGCTGAAATTAGGAAGTAGATTTGATCTTCTTTGGTGCCCCAAGGATGTATGCTTACCGATGCTTAAAACCCTCCTTCTTCGCTCGAGCTGGTTAGCTAGTGGTCATTTCCAAAAGCAGCTTCTTGGTTGCCCTGCGCTTGAGGTGTTAGACATGACTAATATGCTGTGGATGGAGACCAATGTGACTCTGTCATGTCCGATCCTCAAGGAGTTAAATATCGATCTCCAAGGTTGCCCTAAGTTAGTATCTCTGAAGAGCCTTTCATTTGATGCTCCGAGTCTTGTTTACTTTTGTTACTGTGACTCCCTTGCGGAGGACTATCCACAAGTTAACTTGAAAAACTTAGTCGAGGCTCAAATCAATCTTTTGGTTACTCAAGGTCAAATCGAGCAAGCAAGATCACTAAATAATGATGTGTTGGTGGATGATGTTTTTCCTGGTCTTGGTAATGCATGGAAGCTCATTGCTGGGATAAGAAACGTTCAGAAACTTTACTTGTCTCCTGATACACTTGAGGTCAGTTTGCTATTCTCTTCTGTTCTCTCTTGTTGTATATTCTTTGCTGATCGGGAGAATATAAAGGAAGCAATTATTCCTTTGTTTTCAGGTGCTTTCTAGGTGCTGTAACGCGATGCCGGTGTTCAACAACCTCAAATTGTTAGTTATTTGGAGTGATATGAATCGGGGATGGCAAGCAATGCCAGTTCTTCTAAAGAATTGTCCACATTTAGAAACTCTAATCATTGAAGTATGATTCTTATAAACCATGAAACTAGTTAAGACTAAACATGTGTTAACGATGCAGTTAATATACTTACAATAACCTAATCGTCTCCTTTTATATGCTTTTAGGGTCTCTTACACTATGTGACAGATAAATGCGGGGATGCTTGTGACTGCATTTCTCGGGACTGCATTTCTCAGGAGGAAAAGGCCCGTTCGCTCACATCTTGTCCAGTGAAGAAATTTGAGATTTATGAGTTTCGAGGAACGATTAGGGAGTTAAAGATGATCAGGCATTTCTTGGATTATTTGCCGTGTTTGAAGGAGATGAAGATATATGCTGGAGAGAAGAGTCCTACACTGCTGAAAGACCCTGAAATGTGTGAACGAATCGGGAAGATGATGTACCTCTACAATGTGTTATCGAGTTGCAATGTTCAATTTCTGGTGCCAAGTGAAGTGGACCGCACAGTGAAGTCTTCGTCGGAGTAATCACAGTTCATAGTTTGGTCAAAGTCACGTTGGATTCTCTGTTACGTTTTCTTCTTTGCAAATTTTCAATAAGCTACATTGTCGCGATCCTTAGCTTCTTCCTTAAGCAAACCTTTTTACTTTGTCAAAAGTCAAAAATCGTTGATTTAACCCACTAGCAAAAAATATATTTTACCAATTCTTAGGACGCTTAAGTAAATGTTATAAGAGAAGAAGAATAAGAACAAAATTAGTTTTGTTTGGTCCAGTTTGAAAATTTTCAAGGCAATTAACAAAACGGAACCGGAGCCAATGGCCAAAGGAACTTTGGCAAAAGCCAAAAACTATGAGAAAGTTTTGTTCGTCCTAGACTTCATTGCGCAGCCAACTTCCTAAGCAAAGACTCACACACCATGATTTCGACATTACAGCTCACTGACTTGTAGTAGAGTTTCAACATCTGCGCTTTAAGATCAGTAATTTCAGGGACATGGAGCTGTGTAGGACTATAACACCCTTCAACAGTGATTTCTATCTCCATCAAACAAGGAAAATAGTCCAAGAAATGATTGATCATCGTTATCTCTCTCATTGTTCCTATAAAACATTCAATCTCTATTCTCTTCACGGGACAAGATGTGAGTGAACGGCCTTTGTCCTCCCGAGAAATGCAGTCACAAACATCTCCGCATGCATCAGTCACAAGATGCAAAAGACCCTGAAAGCATAAACGAGACATAAGGGTGATAAGTGTATACTGCATAATGATGAGCTGGAATTAGAAGACTGTTGACTGCTGACGTGGACAGAGAAGAAGAACGATGGCCTTTGAGGATTGAAGATTGTATATAGTCGTCTTTACTTTTCTGTTGCAAATTATCGAGATCCAGGGAGATCAAGATCTTTGAGGAATTGTTAGAGAGAGATCTCTGCAATTACGCAATCTTCAAGAGGTTTGTTCTTGAGATTGAAGGATCGATTCGTTTTGGAGACTCTCCGTTACGTCTTGGTATTGTAATTCTTTGTTGAGAGATAATAAACAGAGTTGATATCTTAACAAAGGGATCCAGAGTATCTATCTTTCTACATGTTTGACAGATATAAGTTGTGTTTAATACCGATATGCTTAGAGTTTCTAGACGTGGACACTTCTTTAGGAGAGCTGGCACTGCTTGCCATTGGCTCTCGCCACTCCAAAAACCTAAAAATTTGAGGTTGTTGAAAACCGGCATCGACTCACAGCATAGAGAAAGCACCTGAAACAAGACAAACCCCAATTTAGACATTTTGCAGTTACAAGTTGGGACCAAACAATCATATGACTGTGACGCTCCAGGAATTGAGACAAAATATATCACTAGAGAAAGAAGAAGAATAAAAAGACAGCGTACTGACCTCGAGAGTAGTAGAGTTCAAGTAAAGTGTCTGAACATTTCGTAGCCCACTCATGAGCTTTGGCATACTACCAAGTCGAACAGCATCGTCATACTCATCATCATACTCATTTGGGAATCTTGCTCGTTCGACTTGATCTTCAGTTATTCTAAGGTAGATTCGAGCCTCGGATAGATTTTGAAAATCGGCTGATGGATAGTCTTCCGCAACAAAATCAGAGTAGAGTAAGTAAACAAGACTTGGTGTATCAAACGAAAACGCGCCTGAAGAAACGCTGGATCTGATTTTCAGGGTCTTGAGGCTTGCACTTGACACCGTCTCATCCGAATCCAACCCCTTTACATTAGTCATCTCTAAATCCTCAAGCGCAGGGCAGGCAGGAAGAAGCATCCCAAACTTATCACCACAAAACTCAACAGAGTCAAGAACGAGAGTTTTAAGCATGGGTAAGAAAATGCCCCCACTCCACCAACAAAGATCAATTCCATTTCCCAAATTGAGCTTAACTAGTTTCCTGCTCTCGAAACCTCTTGGAGGCAGCCAATATCTATCCCCGAAAACGATGCGTAGAATCGAGGTCGGAAACACCACGAGCCAACACATTACCTATCCAAAAATCCAGCCTATCTGAATCAACACCGGTTTTACACTTGAGGGAGACTTTATTAACCGGAGAAATCCCCTGCAAAGCCAATACCCTATCCACAAAACCCATGAAGCTCTGCAGAATTCCGTCCCTTTCCCGCTTACCTTCTTCTGGATACAGAAATTCAGAGTCATCGAGATCGAGATTAGGGACAAATTCAAACAGATTGCGCCACCTATATGACAGAACCGATGTGGAAGCAGCCTCTTTTGTCGTAAGGAATGACAAGATATGACAAAGAACATCGTCTGGTAGATTGCTCAAATGATCCATCTTCTCTGCAGGCAAAAACGGGAATGTATATGTAGCCATCGAGAAGCTAAACTAGAATCAGTAAAAGCAGTGGACTAGAGTAAACTTCCGCAACTACCTCGTAACATAAGCCAAGTCCGACAACCAAATTTTTGGATTTACAGTGAATGCGTCCGGTGAGAAGAGAGATAGAGAGAGAGAGAGTGAGAGTTGGGAGAGCTTAATTACAAGCCAAGTTATGAAGAAGAAGCAAACATTTAGCAGGAAATGCATCCAAGAAGCCGAAACATCCGATTTTGAGAGCAAGGAAGAAGACGGCAGGAAACGAAATTGAGGGTTTAAAAATTCAAGGCAATCTCGGGTTTTAAAGCGAATGTTGCTTCTTTCTATCCGGTTTAATTCGGTAAGCAAATTGGGACTGCTTGACTTTGGGCTACAAAAAGTATAGTGTGGGACAGGTCAGGCCCAAGTAGGGAAGCCTAGTGGCAATTTGATCATTCACGTTACAGACAAAAAAAAACCCTAATCGTCAGATATCAAAAATATCGTCCAAGGGTATATAAGTAAATTACGAAGGCCATTAGGCTCGGTCCGAGCGTCCGAGATTGCTTCGTCTTTTCGACAAAGACTATTCCACCCCTAGACCTTTTTTTCTATTCACATGGAAGGCTTTTTCGTCATTTCCTATTAGAAGGAAAAATAAAATGATCATCAAATATCATTAAAGGGTATATAGGTAAATTACTAAGGCCATTAGGCTCGGTCCGAGTCTCCGAGATTGCTTCGTATTTTACACAAAGACGCTTTCACCCCTTTACCTTTTTTCCTAATCCTAACTCGAATAATGGGTTTACAATCGGTTATCGGGCTTTATAACTCCAATTTAAAAGCCCAAATGTATTAGTAAATAACTAAAGCCCGTTCGTCGAAACGACACTAACCAACAACCTTCGCGCATCTCTATGTTCCATACTTTTCTGTTTTCTTTAAATTCAAGCACTTTTTAACACAGTCATATTTATTCTTGATCAGTTCTTCAAACACATCTCCTTTTATCACACATTCTCTAATAAATTCGATCAGAAGATGAGTCTCTCTTCTTTTAAGCACCCAAAGACGCAAAAATCCATAGAGAACTTGTCAGTCATCAGGCATCAGAGTGATTTCAAATAATCCGACGATTTCTCTAGGCTTGATTGCTCCATATCAGCAACAAGAACATGACATCATCAATATGTTACAGATTTTGGTCAATTCGAATTAGAGATGTTTTCTTTTTCTAGAATCACATATTTTACAGTTACAAGTTTTAAATAACGAGCAAAAGGACCACACAAGGGGAAGCAAAAGATACGAGTTCAACTTCGGCACATTACCTCGGAAGACGGAGGAGTTAGGTAGAGTAATGAAGGACCCGATCCAAAACCAGTAAAACTCAAATGCTTTCAATCAAATTCGACTATGAACTTCCAGAGCTTTTTCTAGTTTGGATACGAGCGAGACGATCACACGAGAACTTGATTGCGTCTGATATGCAGCAGAATCACCTCCATTAGGAATATAAAGCTGTACGGTTTACTTTTATAACTGGTTTGATTGTATCGGTTATAGAATCCAAAGTAACCCAAACCCAACAAGTGAATGCAATAGAAGTATAATCTTCGATTCCAAGGAAGAAAATTAATGTTTGTCCGAGGAAGAGAGCAAATAAATCCCAGGAAGGAACATAAGAATTAAACATGTCTATTAACGGGTTTATGAGCCGAGCAGTTTCTTCCACCTGGCGTAACCAAGGGTGACCATGAAAAGCACAAAGCAAAGCGCAGTAATACTCCACACAAAGTACCCAAAGATGCCATTTGTGTTATACAACGGACACGGTATGTTCATCCCGAACAAGCTGGCCAACAATGTCTCTGCGGCTATTGCAAAAGAGGCTATGGTCAGAATCAGCTGCAGCTGGATCAGCTCGTTACGTTGGTTGTCCAGTTGTATGTTCACGTAGTCTTCCGTGTCGTCAATGTACTCCCTCACCGTCAGAATCTTGTTCCTCATTCCCTCCAGTTGCATGAAGTATGCCTCCAGCAACATCTCCAGATCCTCCACGTCATCTTCATCCACATTGCTCGTCACCATGCTCGCGCTTCTGTTTGATGTGTTATGTGGTGGCGCGACGATGCTGTTTGTTGCTGTCCCCTCAAGTATCGCCTCCGTTTGCTGGTTCTGGATCCATTTCCTTGTCAGGTATAAGTCCGCCATGTCTTCGTTGTCGTCTAACAAATGCTCGAGTTCATCTCTCACCTGAATAATGTAACAACAAGCCCTATGATTACGTCCATCGCACAACATTATAGTAACATGGGAAAATGTAATACCTTTTGTACACGGGCTAGTAAGCGGGTGAGGTTACTTTTTAAACTTCGTACGTACTCAAGATTCTCGGTGCTGACATTCTTGGTTAGTTCATCGAGGATAGGCCAGGCCTCTGTCTCAAGGGCTGACACACTGCTATCAACAATTGAGCAGACAACCTCGAGTGCAATCTCCAGGACCTGGAATTCAAAAGGAAGCTCACTCTGCAATCCCTCTGCAGCTTCTGGATCAAGAGAAGGCTGTACATTTGCAGAAGCTTGGAGTGCATTTTCTGACCCATTCCTCTGAGGAAACTGTTGCTTAAGTCGTTCAATGAGTGGAAGAACTTCAGGGCGGAGAGGATCCAACAGCAGCACTTCCTCTGCAGTAACTATCGCCTTTATCACCTCTAAATTGACAACAATAGCTCTCTCCCTCGCTGCAGAGCGAAAGATGGATTGATTATACAGTCTATTAGTCTATTGGACAAGTAGTAAGCAACAAACAAAAACGCAGACAATATGATCAGGTGGATGCAAACTGACTGGTATTCTTATCACACCCAATTCCAAGGCAGAAATTATTTTCAACTTCGTGCAGACTCCATGGCAAATCCGGGAAAGATTAATTAGAGAGAAGAATCCAAAATTTTACCGAGAATGTTAGAAGAGTGAGAGAAAACAGGGCCGAGAATCCTCAAATCCCTAGCGGGAACGGAGGCACGTTTGATGATGGTGCTCTTGTCGCATTCCACCACCTCCATAGCACCAGTCCGATCAAACCTCATCCACAGCCTCGCTCCTCCGGTTTTCTTCTTCGCCTTCCCCGTTCCTCCCACAACCGATCCGCCTGCGTTTATCGGCGAAGGAGGCGGTGGAGATGAAGTCGCCGATATCTGGGCGTCATCCTTCACCGCTGAACCCTTCTTCCGGTGACGGATGCTCGTAAGACGGCGAAATGACAAGGGGCCCTTCCCCATCGCGATCTATAATAGTTCCTATCACCTTCCTCGACGCTGCTCAGATATTTGCCGGTGGATGCAGAAGAAATCGCCGAGCTCTGCCGCTTCTACTTCGCTCTCTCCGATTTCGCCGGATCCTCCCTCTGCCATAAACGCCAGTGGAAGGAATAGGGTTCGTATTGTAACAAAACTTTTTTATTGCTATATATTGATTCATTGAAATGGTGTCGTTTTATAGGAATGAAACACACAGCGGGAGGGACTTGCAAGCCGCGTGCCTCTTCAGTGCTCGTGGCACACTTTTTTTATTTATAAATCGGTTTGGTAAGTAAGGTTTTAATTTCTTGGTCTAAATCGGTTTGGTCTGTTCCCATTGATTACATTCTTAAGGCGTTCATCATACACATATACTTGTTCAACGAACAAACGTTTGGGCTTCAGCTACAACACAATCCTAAATTTAAAGCACTTTTATACTCATAGCGGTATGGAATCATACTTTAATGAGATATTTCTGGAAAAGTTGACATTTTTTCCTTTGCAGATCAAAACCATTAAAAGTTTTCATATACTAAGCTTCAGACCAAGAACAACTCAAAGTAAATTGCTGAAAACAAGCAATCGATAATACAAGTTTTGGAAAAAACGAAGAAGAAGAAATTACGTACGGTCTTGCGACTGGTTTGGTTTGAAATGGTTTTCAAGCCGATTAAACAAAATTAAACTGAAGTCAGATTCCAAGGGGGAGTTTGGCAAAACTATGAGACGGTTTTGTTCTTCAGCCACTTCTCTTGCAAATTATCACTCACAAGGAGCTCGACATTGCAACTCGATAACTTGTTGTAGAGTTCGAACATTTCCGAGACAAGTTCAGACATTTCATGGTTTCCGAGCTGTGTAGGACTGTTATCTTCAACATAGATCTCCATCTCCTTCAAGCACGGAAAATAATCCAAGAAATGCTTTATCATTGCCATCTCTTTCATTGTTCCACGAAACCCTTGAATCTCTAACACTTTTACTGGACAAAGTGTGAGTGAACGGCCTTTGTCCTCCCGAGAAATGCAGTCACATGCATCCCCGCACTCATCTGTCACATGGTGCACGAGACTCTGAAAGCACAAAGGAGACCATAAGAGATTGAAAGTATGAAGTATAAATGTTTGTACATGTTTGGCAAACGAGTTGTTTTTATACCTCAATGACTAGAGTTTCTAAATGCGGACAGTTCCTTAGAAGAACTGGCATTGCTTGCCATCCTCGATCCTTGTCACTCTTAATAGCTAATGATTTGAGGTTGTTGAACACTGGCATCGATTCAGAGCATAGAGAAAGAACCTGAAAGCAAGACAAAACACAACGAGACATTTTGGAATTACATGTTTCAAAACTAGATCTTCGCTTGTTCGTTAAAAATATGACCTAACAAACATGACCGCTATGCTCCAGGAATTGAGACGAAGTCCAGGTTTTCCTTCATTTATTTCCTTTAGACCAGCTTAAAAAAATACATTCCAAGAGAGAGAGAGAGAAATATAGAAAATTGACCTCAAGAGTATCAGGAAACAAGTAGAGATTCGGAACATTTTGTATCCCTTGAAAGAGTTTCCACACATTACTATATCCGAGAGCAACTTCGTCATCAAACCAATCATCATTATCTGGTTCTCTAGCTTGCTTGAGTTGGTCTTCACTTAAGAAGAAGATGATTTGAGCATCAAATAAGTTTTTCATATTAACTACTGGAAAGTCCGATGCAACATAACCAGAGTACTCAAAGTGATCGAGACTTGGTGTATCAAATGATAAAGTGCTTAAACAATCGCCTAACTTTATTGTTAGGGTCTTGAGGCTTGCACTTGACACTGTGACATCCATATCTTTCCAGATTACATAAACCAGGACTAATTCCTCAAGGGCAGGCAGAGCATGAAGCAGAATCTCAAACTCATCAGAACAAACCCGAGCTGAGTCAAGAATGAGAGTTTTAAGCATGGGTAAGAAAATGCGACCGGCAACCCAACCAATGTCAATTCCACAGCCTATTTTCAGCTCAACTAGTGTGCTGCACTCGAAGCATTTTGGAGACAGCTGATAGTTATCCTCGTTGTCCGAATCCAAAATGATTGTTAGATCAAGGTCCGAAACACCACGTTCCAACACATTGCTTATCCAACGATCCACACGATCTGAATCAACCTTAGTTAGACACTTGAGGGAGAACCTCTTAATGGGAGAATCGCCCTGCAATGCCAATATTCTATCCACAAAATTCATGAAGCTCTGTATAATTTCTTGCCTATCCTGTTTACCCTCTTCGGGATGCAGAAACACAGAGTCGTCAATATCAAGATAAGGGACAAACGCAACAAGATTGCGCCACCTCTTTGCGAGAATCGATGTCAAAGCAGCCTCCTTTGTCGTAAGGAAAGACAATATATGACAAAGAAGCTCGTCTGGTAAACTGCTAACACGATCCATCTTCTCTGCACGAAAGAAGAAGTATATTAAACACACAAATCTCAAAGCTTTTTACCGGAGCATCAGCGTCACATGACCACCAAACAGTTCCACGGTGGCGGTTCGGCGGTTCCCCAAACAGAGAAAGGTTTAACCATAAATTCATGTAAAAATCGAGCATCGATAAGCTAAACTGGTGAAACAAATGATTCTAACTTGAAATTTAACAGAGGGAAACCCAATTAACAACGCAAACAGAAATCTACCTCGTTACAAATGACAAATGCTTAATCCAACACCAAAATTTTGGGATTTTCAGTGAATGTGTCCAGTGAAGAAGAGAGAGTGCGAGAGTTTGGAGTGCTTAATCGCTGGTTTCTGTATCCCTCGAATCGGAGATACGAAACATCCAGCGAAAGGCAGAGGAAGACAGTAGAAAACGAGAAACTGAGACTTTGATATTGAAGGGCTGGGCTCGAGTCAAGTTTAGCGTGAATGTGTTGGTTATATCCGGTTCTTAAAATGTTACCGGTTTAAGTCGATGGTTTTCTATAGATGTTCCTGAAATTTTTAACCACGGTCGGTATCAATAGTCCTAGATCAAGGTAAACACAATGAGCAAACACTGACATAGATAAAAACAAAGGAAATAGATTAAGGTTTTGCGATTAGGATTGGTTTGAGATGGTTTTTCAAGCCAACTAAACAAAATCGAACGGCGAAGTAAAATTGTAAGGGAAGTTTGGCAAAACCATGAGAAAGCAGCATGTTTTGTTCTTCATATATGTCCTTGCTCAGTCCACTTCTTATCCAAGAAATCACTCACCAGGAGCTGGACATTGCAACACGATAACTTGTTGTAGAGTCTAAACATTTCTAAGATAAGTTCAGACACTTCATGGTTTCTGAGCTGTGTAGGATCATTCTCTTCAACAAAGACGTCCATCCTCTTCAAACACGGAAAATACTCAAAGAAATGCTTTATCATGGTCATCTCTTTCATTGTTGCTCGAAACCCTTGAATCTCTAACCTATTCACTGGACAAGATCTGAGTGAACGACCTTTGTCTTCACGAGAATTGCAAGCACAAGCATCCCCGCATTTATCTGTTACATAGTGTAATAGACCCTGAGAGCAAAAAGGAGACATAAGGCTAATGAAGTAAAAGCTACATCTTCAACACATGTTTTGTTTTGTCCACGTAGTTTCATGGTTTATAATTGTACCTCGAAGATTATAGTTTCTAAACAGGGACAATTCCTTAGAAGAGCTGGCATTGCTTGCCATCCTCGACCCTCTTCACTCGTAACACCTAAGAATTTGAGGTTATTGAACACCGGCATCGATTCACAGCATAGAAAAGCACCTGAAAGCAACAAAAAAAAAACCCCCCAACTTGACATTTTGCAACTAGACCATAAAGAACAAAATAGAAGAAAACTGACCTCGAGAGTATCAGAAAGTAAAACAAGTTTCTGAACATTTTGTAAGCCATTCATGAGCTTCACCACATTGCCAAATTGGAGAACAACATTACCCTCATCATCCTCATCATCCTCTAACCCATCATTATTTGGCGCTCTTAATCGCTTGATCTGAGCATCAGTCACTATAAGTTTGATGCGAGCCTCCAATAAATTTTCCATATTAACTAATGGATAATCTTCCGCGACTAACTCAAGAGTAGTTTAAGAAAAGCAGACTTGGAATATCACAAGAAAAGCTCTTTGGATTTTGCCAGAATTTCACGGGTTCACAACCGGTGCCGTGCATACTTAGCTTCCTGAGGCTTGCACTTGACACGGTTACATCCAAATTTGTCCACTCCATTCTAGCCATTCGTAATTCCTCAAGCACAGGGAAAGAAGGAACAAACTCCTCAATCTCACCACAAAAAATCAAGTCCGAGTCAATATAAAGATTTTTAAGCATTGGTAAGGAAGAGCCCATATCTCCGTGCCCCCAATCAACACAGTGCTCACTTCGTAATTTCAGCTTAACTAGTGTCTTACTGACGAACATCTCTTCAGGCAGCTGATAACTATCTTCTTCGGTATCCTCGAGGGAAAAATCAGTGAAAAGATTAAGGTCCGAAACACCACGCTGCAGCACATTACATATCCAACGATTCACAATATCTGGATGGACACCGGTTATACACTTGAGGGAGAATTTCTCTACGGGAGAATCGCCTTGCATAGCCAGTACTCTGTCCACGAAATCAACGAAGCTCTGTCGAATTCCCTCCCTTTCCCCTTTACCCTCTTCCGGATGAAGAAAGACAGAGTCATCAATGTCAAGATTAGGGACAAGTTTCCACAGACTGAGCCATCGCTTTGAGAGAACCGAAGTCAAAGCAGCATTCTTTGTGGGAAGGAAGGACAATATATGACAAAGAAGCTCGTCCGGTAGGCTGCTGATACGGTCCATCTTCTGTGCACGAGAGTACAAGTTGAAGCAGCCTGCTTGGTGAAAAAGGTAAAAGTCGAGCAAGTGGAGGGGAGATACGAAGGCGTCGAGAAGCTAAAGTGGTAAAACAACCATCCCTGCTTCAAACATCAAATCTAACAACTTGTCCCTAAACGAGGAGAGAAGAGAAATGGGAGCAGAGAAAAACACAGTCAACTACGCAAATAGGAATCCACCCAAAAATAAACAGAAACCCCCTAAATTAGAATAGAACCAGTAGGAGCAGAGGAGATGAGTAAACTTCAGCATTTACCTCGTTACAAACGCCAAGTCCAACACCCAAAATTTAGGTGTTTTCAGTGAGAAGAGGCTGCTGAATAGATGGCCCTACAAGCGAAGATATGGAAAGAGCATATAACCAGGGGAAGGTAGAGGGTAAAGTTTCAGGCTTTCAGTTTGAGAAGACATGGAACATCCAATTCTAAGAGGGAGACAGCAGAAAAAGAAGAGCCCAGAACCAGGTTGCAAGAAATTGCATGGCCGATGAGGAGGAAATGAGAGGGTTTGGAATTCAAGGCGGTGGAGGTAGTGTTCTAGCGTGAATGTCGGTTCTATTTACCCGGTTCTTTATAAATCGCCGGTTTTTATTTGGTAAACAAACCGGGAATGCTTGACTTTGGGATACGAAGGTAATGGTGGAAGAAGCAGAAATGCCCAGTGGCAAACTAGTAATTACCGAGTTGGTTTTAAACTCGCAGAGAAGCATATAGGGAGAGATTGAGAGAATGAAGCAAACTCGTACAAAGAAAAGCACAAGAGATGATAATAGACAAATATCTAATTGAAAAATTGTAATGACTTTGACCAAACTATGAGTAAATTTTCTTCCTTGAAGACTCATCATTATGCAGTCCACTTCTTATGCTACGCACCAGGAACTGGACATCGCAAGTTGTATAAAGTTTGCTATAGAGTCTGATAGTCTGCACACTACGTTCAAACACTCCAGGAACTTTGAGTTCTGTGCGACCCTTCTCTTCAGCATATATCTCCATTTCCTCCAAACACCTAAAAGACTCCAAGAAATGCTTTATCATCTCTAACTCTCTAGTTGTTCCTCGAAACCCATGAATCTGTAACTTCTTCACCGGACAAGATGTGAGCGAACGACCTTTGTTCTCCCGAGAAACGCAGTCACAAGCATCCCCACATTTATCAGTCACAAAGTGTAAGAGACCCTGAAAGCCAAGAGGAAACGATAAGGGACTTCAAATAATGATCTCTGTCTTTGTAAATGTTTTGACAAATGAGTTGTGTTCGTACCTCAAGGACTAGAGTTTCTAAATGTGGACAGCTCCTTAGGAGAACCGGCATTGCTTGCCATCCCCGATTCATGGCACTCTTAATACGTAACGATTTCAGGTTTTTGAACACTGGCATCAATTCACAGCAATGAGAAAGCACCTGAAAAGAGGCAAAGCCCAGCTCGGCATTAAAACATGTGCAAAGGACGACTTATCATAATAGATTTACACTAAAATGACTGTTTTGTTCCACGAAATGAAATGAGAAAATCTAATTTCCCCCGGTTTTCCTTTCTCTCTCTCTATCTTCTCTAAACGAGCAGAAAAAATATCACAAGAGAGAACGAAACAGCAAGCTAACCTCGACAGTATCCGCATTTAGGTAAAGCTTATGAACATTGCGTATGCCACTCATGAGCTTCCACAGACTGCCAAATCTGAGTAACAAACAATTATTTTGCGCTCTTGCTTGCCTAACTTGATATTCAGATGGTACAAGGACGATTCGAGCCTCAAATAAGTTTTCTGAATTAACAAATGGGTAGTCGTCCCTTGCAGCAAAGTCCGAGTAATCTAAGTAAACTAGACTCGGTGTATCAAAAGAAAGAGTGCCTAAACGACGCTTGGGATTAAAAGCTAGGGTCTTGAGGCTTGCACTTGACACGGTCTCATCACAGTTTGGCCAATACAAGTTTGCAATGTCTAATTCCTCAAGCGCAGGGCAACCAGAAAGTAACAACTGAAGCTGGCCACTATAAACCCAAACTGAGTCAAGAACAAGAGTCCTAAGCATCGGTAAGAAACAGCCCCCATCCCGAAATTTAAGGTCAACTACATGTCCCAATTTCAGCGAAACTAGTGTCCTGCACCTAAAAACTTCAGAAGTCCACCAATAATTAGCATATTCAACGTAGTTAACAAGTTCAAGGTCTGAAACACCACGCTGGAGCACATTACATATCCACTGATTCACACGTTTTGAATCAACACCAGTTTTACACTTGAGGGAGAATTTCTCAATTGGAGAATCACCCTGCAACGCCAATACCATATCCACAAAATCCATGAAGCTCTGCAGAATTCCGCTTTACCCTCTTTGGGGTGCAGAAAGATAGAGTCGGCAATATCGAGATTAGGGACAGAAGCAAGCAGATTTCGCCACCTCTTGGCGAGAGCCGATGTCAAAGCAGCCTCCTTTGTAGTAAGGAAAGACAATATATGACAAAGAAGCTCGTCAGGTGGACTGCTGACACGATCCATCTTCTCTGCTCCTAAGCAATGTAGGCAATGTAGACAGTAGTACATCAACCATTACCAAGCAATTGATTGAGACATGAATTATATAAGAGAGAACCCAGTCAACAACGCAAATAGGAAACTATCAATAGCAAATTGGTTTTGAAACATTGATCGAAAACAAACCCAAAGGAGAATACAATCAGTAGAAGCAGGGGATATGAGTTAACTTCGGCGCTTACCTTGGTAGACAGAGGCGAAACCCAAGACCAACACTTTCAGCCTCTCAGGGACAGATATCAGAATTTCACAACAGGAGAGAGAGCAAAAAATCTAAACCCTGGTTACGCTTCTGCCTTCAAAATTGATCCTCTCGTGCCTTCTTCTTCCGGTTAACACCAGGATTGGCCCATTAGATGTGTGTGCGCATCAAACTCCAACACGCTTAGCTTTCAGGGAGATACATATGCAAAATTCGCGACAGAATCGCTGGTAAAAAAGCCGAAATACCCAAAATTCGCAGCAGTTGAGCATCTTTTTTGAAAGTTTAAAAATAAATAAACTAATTAGCGCAATTAACGGAACAAACCGAAATACCCAAAATGGCGGTTTTGGCCGGATTTAAGTGGATCAAAAGAGAGAATGTCGGTTTTTACTAAAATCTCGGACCGGAGAATCGGCCGGTTAGCATTGGTTCAATCTCTCTTACTCTCTATCGTTGATAAGATCCGAGGAATAGAGAGGTTTTAGGATTTAATCTTTCGGATCGAGAAAATTCTTGATGAAAACGAAGCGCATCTTCTCTCACTCTCTTGTTTTCTAAGATCGTTCTTGTAGAAATCAAGATTGGATCCGATTGGGTCGCTAGGGTTTGGGGTGGAGGATGGATAGGATCAGTCATCTACCGGATGACATTATTCATTTGATTGTGGGATTCCTTTCTGCAAAGGACGCTGCTCGTGTGCTGGTTCTATCAAAGAGGTTCCGGAATCTGTTTACCATCATCTCAGATCTTCTGTTGAACGCAGACGAGATTCAGGGGAGGTTCACGGATCATGTGGTTGGAGTATTGGCTCTGCTTGAAAGTACTACACGCATAAGGAGATTCTCTGTAAAATGTCGATGGGGTCTTGATCCAGCTCAAATCAACCGTTGGCTACGCGATGTGTTGAAGCGTGGTGTCATGGATCTTGAGCTTTGCATATACGGTGATAGCGGATATGAACTGCCTTCGGAGCTCTTCACTTGCGGTACAGTTGTAAAGATGGGACTAGGGAGTGAATTTGTTATCAGTGTTCTCCCGACGAATGCTTCGCTACCATCTCTTGAGACCTTAGATCTTTACTCAGTCCAGTTCGAAGCTATTCGTGATTGTGCGTTGGAGGCGTTTCTTTCGGCTTGCCCCGTGCTTAAGGAACTAACCATTGGCGGTATCAGCTGGGAAACTTGGAGATGGTCAGGCATCGTGTCCAGTCCAACTCTGGAAAGACTTACTATTGGTCGTGAATTCACTGCAGATTTTGATGGGCCTGATCATCAGAGCATTACTTTTAATACCCCGAGCCTTGCCTACTTTGACTACGCTGATTTTGTTGCCGATGCATATCAAACTGTTGGTCTTGATTCCCTTGTCGAAGCTAAGCTCAGTCTTGTTTTGGTGGTAAATCACCGATGGCGTGGAGGCTTTGCATATGATGGTGCACCTATTTCTAGCAATCTAACAAACCTGATTCAGGGGATAAGAAATGTTAAGATCCTCGAGTTGTCAACTCCTTCTACTTTCGATGTAAGCCTGTTATTGGATCTTCTTCTTTCTTTGATGTTCCAATCGTCTAGTTACTACATATACGAACAATGTTTGATGAGGTTTTATCCCAAAAAAAAAAGTTGAACTTGGTTGATTGACTAGTTGATTTTATTCGATTTCAGGCGCTTTACATCTTCCGTGATGCAATTCCGGTGTTTGAAAACCTACATCATTTAACTATTACAAATGATGACATGGGATTTTGCTGGCGATCTCTGCCCGTTTTGCTAGGAAAGACTCCAAATCTGAAGACGTTCATCATCGAGGTATGACCTGATTCCTAAAAAATTATTGGACAAATTATAAATGTTCCATCTCTAATCCTCTCTCTCTTGCTAAAGGGTGATTTGCATTATGATGACCCGCCTGACGACGTTGAACAACCTGATTATGTTTGTGAGTGTGTGTCGGGATATGATTGTCTGTTGTCATGTCCTGTGGAGGTCTTGGAGATAACCTTGTGGTATAACGGAACTGATGGTGAGTTGGAGCAAGTAAAGCATTTCTTAGGGAAGCTGTCACGTCTTGAGTTGCTGAGAGTTCATTTTAGCCGGATAAGCGACAGGGAAAAGTTGAGAATCACCACTGATCTGCTAAGGCTTCCAAGAGCTTCTCCCAATTGCGAGATCAATTTTATTTGAAAACTACCAACCCAAGCATGAAGAAACCGCTTTGATTCTACTAGCTGAGTACTTCTGTAAAGTTTCTTCATTGTCTTCATCTGATCTTGTCTTTTGTGGAAGGTTTTTGTTTAATTCTGACAAAGATTTCATCTGATCTTGTCTTTTGTGTAGAGTTTTTGTTTCTGATATTTGCAGCATTGTTTTTGTTTCAAGATCCAGTTCGAGTTTATTCCTCCTGGATCCCTGGTAGGTCTGTTTGAGCATGAATCTGTTTTCTAGTTACTGTCAGATGGGTTGATTTGCTTATGATTTTACAATAGGTTTTTGCTTTTTAGTTGTTCTTCTTTGACGTTTTTTTACTCAAAGTGACAAAGATTGACCAAGGTTGTCACTATTAATTATAACATCAAAAGTTTTTAACTTTGATTCCATATAAGTACAAATGTGCTAAAATTGCATATTATGTTGGAGCTCTCAATTTTAACTTTGATCCCAATACCAGTAAATGTGTTAAAACTTAAAATCGAAGGTTATGTTGGAGGTCAAGCCCAAACGGCCCACTGGTCATTTTAGATGTAATGTGATGAACATTTTACGTTTCGGCAACTCGCACCAGTAAGCACCGCACAAAACGCTCCGCTTTATGTAAGAGTAAACCGAGAATTTAATAGTTGTAAAACAAAACCAATTCAGGCGAAAAAAAAAGAATTAAAAGTTTAAAACCAATCCAGAAACCTAACCAAGCTTCTCGTCAAGAGCCATTTCCTTTATATTGGAAGCGTCAGCATCTTCTCCGATGGCATTTGCATGGCTTTTCACAGAAACAGAAATACCCAGACTCTTTCATTGAAACCTTTAAAGTCTAGGTCTTGGATTTTGCGTTTGTTCCTCCAAGGTAGGTGTCGAATTTTGAAAGTATGTTTCTTTTCAGAGAGTCATCATGGGACCTTTGTTTGTTTCTAGGGTCACAGAAACCCTTTTAATTTCAGCATTCTGTCTCTGTCTCTCTCTTCCCACTGGACGCCTTCATTGAAACCCTTTTAATTTTTGTCCCAATTTGTAGGTGTTACTGCTGAAATTTCTTGCATTTTTCCTGTCCCTGAGAGCTGCAAGCGTTGGTCTTGTATTTACCCTCTGTATACCAAAAGGTAACTGACCAAGTGAACTCGTATCTTCTGCTTCTGTTGTTTTTAGCTCAAAGTTTCTACATACAACCTTTTGCGTTTTGTGATTTACTGATTGCTTTGTTAACTTTGGTAATGGTTGTTGTTCGAATTGCTTTTAGGAGCTTTGTGTAGTTAAAATTACACCTCTGTATTCCTGCAGACAAGATGGACCGTATCAGCAGCCTACCAGACGAGCTTCTTTGTCATATATTGTCCTTCCTTCCCACAAAGCATGCTGCTTTGACTCCGGTTCTCTCAAAGCGATGGCTCAGTCTGTGGAAACTTGTCCCTAATCTTGACATTGATGACTCTGTCTTTCTTCATCCGGAAGAGGGTAAAGGGGAAAGGGAGGGAATTCGACAGAGCTTCGTTGATTTCGTGGACAGAGTACTGGCGTGGTGTGTACTCTATGCTGTGAATCGATGCCGGTGTTCAATAACCTCAAATTCTTAGGTGTTACGAGTGAAGAGGGTCGAGGATGGCAAGCAATGCCAGCTCTTCTGATGAATTGTCCACGTTTAGAAACTATAATCATGGAGGTACAATTATAAACCATGAAACTACGTGGACAAAACAAAACATGTGTTAAAGATGCAGTTTTTACTTACATTAACCTTATGTCTCCTTTTTGCTCTCAGGGTCTATTACACTATGTAACAGATAAATGCGGGGATGCTTGTGCTTGCATTTCTCGTGAAGACAAAGGTCGCTCACTCAGATCTTGTCCAGTGAATAGGTTATAGATTCAAGGGTTTCGTGCAACAATGAAAGAGATGACCATGATAAAGCATTTCTTGGAGTATTTTCCGTGTTTGAAGAGGATGGACGTCTTTATTGAAGAGAATGATCCTACACAGCTCAGAAACCATGAAGTGTCTGAACTAGTCTTGGAGATGTTTAGACTCTACAGCAAGTTATCGAGTTGCAATGTCCAGCTCCTGGTGAGTGATTTCTTGGATAAGAAGTGGACTGAGCAAGGACATATCTGAAGAACAAAACTTGCTTGCTCATGGTTTTGCTAAACTTCCCTTTGAATTTTACTTGGCGGTTCAATTTTGTTTAGTTGGCTTGAAAAATCATCTCAAACAAAACCAACGGCAAAACCTGAATCTGTCTTCTTTGTGTTTATCTTTTTTTTTGTCAGAGTTTGCTCATTGCCTTTTACCTTGATCTTGCCATATTTTGTCATGGTGTTGTTTTTAAAGTGTTGATTTCTCTCAACATGTTGAATGAAAACCGTCCCAAACTAAACAAATTGGGGACAGGAAATTAGAACTAATACAAAACCAACTCCGGAACCTAAATTTTTTTTTTTTTTTTGGTTTGACGAGCAAAACAGCCATAAAAAAAAGGTTATAAATAAACCAGCGATTGTGTAGCCTAGGGTAGTTGATACCGAGCGTGGTTGAAAATCTCAGGAAGCACATCTACTATATTCATTGTCTGAATCTGAACCAATTGTTTTACCTGAATCTACTATATAAAAGTACAAGGACTCTCTCCTGCTTCCGCCACGTCAGCACGTAAGAGAACGTCACGTGACACTTCTTCATTTATTTTTTTAAAAATAATTTTATTTAAATTAAGGGGATTTGAATCCATAACCCTCTCAATTAAAGAAGACTGTTTTTTCCATTCTGCCATGAACACTCTTTGACAACGCTCTTTAAAAACGTATGATATTGTCTCTATGTTTTACATATTAAATTATAAGCATTTTTAAAAAAAAATTATAAGTATATCAATTACAGATTTCTGCCCCAAACGTATCAATACAAAAAACCTCAAAATTATAAATAAAAAAAGCAATTATTTTTTTTAAAACATTAAGTAACATAAATAAATATTAACATATGTACAATTAATTATACATAAAACCCACTAAATTTGAATACAACTATTTAAAAATTATTATAATATTAAGATATAGATAAATAAGAAGAGTATGAAAATTAAAGAATAAATAAAAATTCATAAAATAATGTATGAAATAAATTGCACAGATTATCAAGAAAAAAGTAAAAAATTTAAATTCTTAAAAAAAAAATAATAGTCAAAATATAAATTTTTTAAAAAAATTATTTAAAACTTAATTTAAAATAAAATCCGCGCATCGCGCGGATTCTCTCCTAGTATATGATAAAACCTTTCTCTGTTTGTATATCCTGCACAGTGGTAAATATTTTATCGGAATGACAGTGAGGAAATAATATTCCTGTCTCTTATACACATCTCTTAAGACACAACAAAATATTCAATAAAATATCGAGAAGATAACAAATTATATTAAAACAAAATACAGAGAAGAAGATAAAAACCTGTCTCTTATACACATCTAGATGTGTATAAGAGACAGACTTTAAACCTTATTTTCAAATAAATTACGGTAATTAAACTTTGGTATAAGTGCAAAAAAATATGATATGGAATAAATTAAAAAGTTAACTACAACCTATAAAATCTTAAGACACAACAAAATATTCAATAAAATATCGAGAAGATAACAAATTATATTAAAACAAAATACAGAGAAGAAGATAAAAAATAAAGAAAAATAAAAATAGATATAAAAATATACAAAATTTTAAAACATGAAAAAAAATGCATTTAATGAAATGATAAACTGCAAAAAATAAAAATTATTATAATATTAAGATATAGATAAATAAGAAGAGTATGAAAATTAAAGAATAAATAAAAATTCATAAAATAATGTATGAAATAAATTGCACAGATTATCAAGAAAAAAGTAAAAAATTTAAATTCTTAAAAAAAAAATAATAGTCAAAATATAAATTTTTTAAAAAAATTATTTAAAACTTAATTTAAAATAAAATCCGCGCATCGCGCGGATTCTCTCCTAGTATATGATAAAACCTTTCTCTGTTTGTATATCCTGCACAGTGGTAAATATTTTATCGGAATGACAGTGAGGAAATAATATTCCCTAACACACAGAAATGTAAAACTAAAATATTTATTTTAAGAAAATGAAACTAAACTGAGTTGAACAAGTAGACCCGCGATTGGGCCAACCACCAACCAACATGAAGGCACATGGCTATAGCCTTAAAGTATCCACTTTCTCTAATCTTATCTTTAGTTAATTATTATTCGCTATGTCTCACAAAAATATATCATTTATGAGTTTTTCACATATTTATTAAAAAAAAATATTAAAAAAATTATTTTACCTTTTATTAATGCATTAAACATATTTCTCTTTCTAATTAATACTATAAAACAGTAAAATTAAACCTGGATTTTTCTTTAAAATTATGTATTAAAAATATAAAGCTCTTTATGAAACGAAAAAAATACTAATTAATATAGTTTGTATAAAGGGATACGTTTTATGCCCTCTTTCACGTATTCAAAACTAAACATTTAAATATTTTTTCAATTTGAAATTATTTTCTAAATTTTTTTTTGTTATTTTATTATTTATAACCATTTCAACTATAATACGACGGTTATTCTTTTAATACCGGCTGAGTAAGCTTGAAGTTGCAATTATGAACGGTCGGTTATGAAAATGGTAGTAATTTAATCAGGGTCGGCCTTGAGGGGAGGCAAATGAAGCATTTGGCTTGGCTCCCAAAATTTTTACTCTTAATATATATAGATTTTTTTGCCCCCAAAGCATTAAAAAAAATTATGTATGTATTTAAACCAAAAATGTTTCAAGCTTCCTAAATCTCGGCTCTGAATTTAATGGTAGTACAAAGATGATTGGTTTCGTTGTGCTTCCAAAGAGATTATAAACAGAAAGCTCGATTTTCAAAAAAAAAAAAAAAAATATATATATATATATATGAACAGTCGGTACGAACAATTGAACCGACGACACTCCTCGCTCCGGTCCGTAAGCGTTGACGTGGCTCCTGTTCGTTATTTGAAACAAACATGTTGGCCTTCTTTGTCTTTCCCTTCCTTTGAACCTTTTTCTCAGTTATTTTATTCTCATTTTACAAATTTATGATTGTCAGGTACAAGTACAACAAATACAAATATACAGTAGTGGCATATCCAGAGTACTTGAAAAGTTAAAACCTTTTTATAGCGTGGTCAGGCAGGACTCATGATTTAGAATCACGTTTTTCTTTTGGAAAATATTCCAAAACTATCTTACGAATAGATTTGATTTTTTTTTTCCTTGGTCACTTACTGAATTAACTTGTTAACCAGGGATTCTTAACCAGGCATTCAAACCGCGGTCGAGAAAAAAAAATCAAATCTATTCGTAAGATAGTTTTGGAATACACATCTATACCGAGTTCTGAATTTGTTTAAGAAGAGATTCATAGATTTTGTTTATAAGATAAATACAAATAGCCAAACAGGACAGGTACATCCTCCGTACATGTGACAATGCTCAAATTTTTCTTACCAAAAAAACGGATGTCAGATGAAAAATAGATAGAGAACTTTTAATTATTAGACCAATCCAAAACAAAACACAATACTCGAACAGAAACAAGTTTGCACGTTCGTGGCCCAAATTAACATTCCAATTCCATAGATCTGGTCCGGAATTGTTTGTGTGATTGATTAATGCATCTGCTTATTAAACAATACTATATTTGGGAAAATAAACTATGCATGCAAAAACATACATATAAACGGTATGGTGATTTATCAATAGATACAAAATACTCGCATACATTAACTCGGTCCAGTGTTCACACCTCAAAAAATTTCGAATTTTTCATGTGTGTTGTTGAAGTCTTGTACACAAATTTTATATACACAATATCAATTTTAACACTTTATTCATGACAAGATAAATTACATATATAAGAGTATAAAACCAAACACAAAACGCGTATAATACACCATTTTAATTACAGTTTTTAGCCATATCATCGATTAATTAATAATCAATTTAAAGCAGTAAATCATGAGGATAAAGCTCACTGAAACTATAAAAGCCCCGAGTCGAAAGCTACACCTGTTGACGGCAACCACGAATTCCCGCTAATGAAACCTGAAACGGTAAACCCTTGAGCCTCAGTCAATGTCAGCGCCGGGTGGTATCCAGGCCAATTAACCCGACCCGAAACCGATGATCCAGGACCCGAATTCCCGAATTCTCCGTAAAACAGAGATTTCAAAGCGAAACCACCGGACCAAGGAGACCAACCCGAAGAGTGAATCGAACCGTCCAAAAACGATTGCATCACAACAGTCCTCGAATACTGCTTCCATGGCCGACCCAGATAAGTCCTGGTCGAACCGGTGATTCTACAATTGTGGATCGAAATCCCGGTGTTCTGATTCGGGTCGGATCGTCCTTGGGCCGTGACGTAGTTCTGATCCGACGAGCCTTTTCGGGATGCGATGTTGCAGCTTTGGAAAACGACGGCGGAGTTTCCGAAGATGAAATCGACGGTGCCGTAAATATCAGTTTCTCGATAGAATTGTCGCTTGGAGAGAGTGTAGAGCGTGTCTTGGTACCCATCGATTGAGCATCGGTATACCACGGATCTGTCTGACCCGACCCGTAATGCTACAGCTTGCTCCGCGTTTGGTCCGGCGCTGTTCACGAATGTTATGTCTCGAGCTATGAATCCATCTCCCATGGCGGCTTTCACAAATTAACAAAAAATAAAATTAAGTAATTTTTAAACAGTTAAAGTAAAAAAGTTAGAGAAAATAGTTTTTCAATAATAAAATTATATATTAAAATATTTAAATGAGAAAATAAACATTAATATACAGCATAAAAATTTCATAAAATATAGACTAATATAAGAGAAATTGTTCTTAGTATAAAAATATATATTTAGCGAATAGGGTGTTTTACCAAGATGGAGTTGTAGAATACTAGTAAATATTAAAACAACATTTTTTTTAAAAAAACTACAAATGTACATAGATCTTTTAAATACTAGTAAGAACTAGTTATTGATGGAGACAGTTCAATTATACAAATAATCCAAATAGCCTATACCAGGCCGACACAAAACATAAGAAAACAACCATTCACTAAATTATCCAAACTGAATAAATTTTTCTTTTTGGTCAAATCCAATTTAACAATTTATTGTATTAAATCTTTAATGAATGACGACAAAATAAAAAATAAAAATTAATGAATGATATCTTACCAACAGTAGCGGTTTGGTAAGTATTATAGCCGCCTCTGTTACTTTTGCTACCGACAATAACTGTTTTGCCTTTTCCGTCACCAACTAACATAACATTCTTCTGTTTGGTCGGAATCTTGAGATTCTCTTTATAAGTTCCGGCTGTTAAATGAATTACGCTTCTGCCACTCCCCTCCGCCAATGACGCCAACGCTTCCGCTACACTCACGTGGGTCCCGCTTCCGTCGGCAGCCACCACCGCGTGAGGTCTCAGCTCTTCCACCGAAGCTTCTAGAAGCTTCCGGTCCGACGAAGAAAGCCACGTCGGAAAATCGTGACTGGACAATAGTTTCCGGCCACCAGTTACGCTACTAGACGGAGAAGGGTGTTTCTGCTTAGCGGAAACGAACATGTCTAGTGAATTGGTCAGTAAACCGGTGAGATTTCTTGCCAAGGAATCCATCGTGATTCCGTCTTTGTTGAAGCTAGATTTCTCGCTGAGGCTTTGCTTACAAGTCTCTTGATTAGTCAACGCCGCGCTTAGCCACGTATGGACATCATCGTTAACGTTATTTTTAGGCTTGATCATGACGATGCGAGACAACATGTCTAGTGTGTCTTCTAGCAGCTCAAGACAGTCGTTGACAGGATCTAGCATGAGGGTTTGAGCTGTACGGTGCGAGAGTGTGAGATTGAAGGCGAGAGAGTGAGCTAAAAGAGCATGGTCCAAGCTGCGTTGGACCGAGTTGAGAAATCCTTCGTTAGAAGAAGTTGAGTGTTTGGTTCTTCTTGATGATGATGAATAATCCGAGTTTGGGTTTCTTGAGAATTTAGAGAATTTAGAGTTTGATGAATGGGCAAACACTAACGAATGAAGATAGAGGTTTAGGATCAGGAAGAACAATAGTTTGATCCGGAACTTATGATTAAGAAACGAGGACGATGTAGTTGCCATGTTGTGACTTATGTGCAACTTTGATGGTTTGCGTGTAGTAGAGAACTGAAGTGCTTGCTAATAATATGTATATATAGATATTGCTTCATAATGAACTGGTACTAGGTGTACTACGATCCTTTTGATGAAGATGAGGTGGACCAATTTTAAAAATTCGAGTTCCAACTCTTGGGAAGAGACTTTTTAATATGTTATCCCGTTTTGATAATAGCTTGGAATAAATTATGAGTGGAACCGGAAACTATTTTGTGAAAAAGGAAAATATTAACGAGCCATATATATTATATGTGAACAACACATATCATTTCTTATTTCTTAAATTATGTCTTATTATTAAGTTTTCAGAAAATATAAATGATAAATTTATTTTAAATGATCATTAGATTATTGGCTTAATTTATTTTTTTTTGGTCAAACAGTAGAAGTAGATTATTCTCTATACATGTTGCTGATAATAATTTTTTATTTTATTTTTCTTAAATTATAATATTTTTTGAATAAAAGTTGTTTATAACTAGAGTGGTGCAATGCAAAAATTGAAGGTAATATACTGTATATGTTGACATATCTGCATAGGATTTAATTATACTTTTAAGTTTTAACTTTTAACACTAGTCAAATAAAATCGGTTGTAATCTCCTTTTCTATATAAAAAATTATATTTGATATAAATATTTGTAAGCTCCTAATTTGTATTAATTAAAGACGATATTGTATCAAAACGTGGATTCAAATTTGATATTATGTTTAACTGTGTATGTGATTTGTAGATGACAAACAAAAAAGAATGTTACTTCCTCTGTTCCTAAAAGAATGTAGTTTAAAAAAAAAATTTGTTTAAAAAAAAAAGCAGTTTTCAATTTTCTAGGTGTAGTTATTGTCAATTTTTATTTAATTTGTCCTTATAATATTTATTATTTAAAGAATATCTTAAGTAACAATTAATAAAACAAGGTTAGAAAACTTTTTTGTAAAATTTTCTTAATAAGTGTGAAAACCTCAAAAATACCTTTTCTAAGGAACAGAGAGAGTATGTTTCTAAATTTTAAATCTATATATACTTCGAGTTTACAATTAATTGTTTAGATTTTGTTTAGTACCATGTTTAAATATGATACCATATTTTCCGCCTGCGCAGGAGTAACTTGGTAGAAACAAAATCGTTTTTTCAGTATCAAATATATTTACGATTCCAAAATAAATTAAGTTTCATCTTATAAAGAGAAATTTGATTGTAAAATCTACTAGGCAGGATTTGACTATTTTGTATTGATCTCAGTTTTTTTTTCTTCTTCTTCTCGTGTTACTGCATGGCTCTTTCAACCAATTATATAGCAAAACGAAATAATTAAGTAAATTTCTTTAAAAAAATATATAAACCTATAAAATAATAAATCCAGTTGTGAACCTTTTTTGCATATAAGACAGCCATCCCTTCCTGTCTGCTAATAATTGATGGCTTTTTGAAAGGTTGATTTGTTTTGTTTCTTAACATTTGATGGTTTACATTGATTCATTACCTCATTCTGTTTTTCGACAGAATTTTTTTTACAAATGATTGCATATTTGACATCTAAACGTAAATCGTAAAGTAACGCAAACCTAATACAATTTGCATTTCTATTTTCGTAGACAGTTTTTTAATTGAAAAGGACAAAATAATTAGATACAGTATTTAAAAACGAAACCGGATTAACCTCTATGAAAGTTGATAATCATGAAACAAATTCTAGCTAGCTAGCTCTTTGCGACGAGTTAAAATGGCAAGATTGGGTCTAATGAGGACCAGATCAAGAATATATTCATTATATATTATCTCTTCCTTATGAACATTTTTTATATAAAAAATATTAAAATACTTAAAGGTTTGTATAACACACCGATTCATTTTATCAACAATAGAGCGAATTATATCTAGTTACAAAAAAAAAAAAAAATTATACCGAATTTTGAATCTATGTAGCATGAGATGTTAATGTAATATTTAATATATACTAAAAATAGATGTTAATGTAATAACAACTTTTTAAATAAATGCTTCTCCAATTAAATGATTTTATAATTTTTATGAATGGACCCCGATATTGTTCTATGCATTTAATGATTTTAATGCAAACCATTAGACGAAAGCAAAAAAAACTTTAGTCGGACTTTAGATATTGCCACAAATTGCTCCCAATTTTTTTTTGCCACAAAAAGAAAAAGATGTTGCCACAAATTAGCAATCATATTGATGTACTGGCAATTTAGCACTAATTTCTGCTATTTAGGGGTAATCCTTTTCTAAAACGTGTTTACGATTTTGCGGATTTATACGTGTACATAATATATTAATATATATATATATATATATATTATAATTTTTTTTTAAATGTTTTGTGGCTGTATATTAATGGTGCTTATAAAACCTTGTAGTGGATTGTTTGATTTTATGATATTCTGATTACAAAAAGTTAATGAAAACTTGAGGATGATTTTTAAAAAGTATGTTAAGAAAGATGATTCATGCATGTATGATTTAAAAAAACTTATTTCATTAATCTAGTATATACCGATATATAAGCGTTTACCAATATCATATTAATATGTTTGAATCCGAGTTTCAATACGAAAAGAAGATTCACATGTTTCCGTAAACAGAAGATTGATACTTTTTGGCTTCTCTTAATTGAACTAATGAGTTATTTATAGACTGTAACCATTTTTATTGATAGAAAGTTTAATTTTAAAACTAAAAAACCAAAAAGTACTTAGAATGTTTTGGTTATTATACGAAAATATATAATCATATTGATTAATTTTTTGGTAAAGAGCTTTTTTTACGGCAATCCGATTGATTTATGATATATGATTTTGTGTATGAGATCGTATTAGGCAAAGGATAAACTTAGGACCAAATATTTATTCACAAAAAAAAGGCCGTTTGAAATACATGATATTAATTATTCATTTATCATTTGCATGTTTTTTCTTTTAACTTTTGCTTTGGATGTTAGAAATTAATTCAAATGCGTTGCGCCACGACATATATATATATACTAGAATAGGATCCGCATATATGCGGGTTTTTAATAAAATATTTTAAATCCGTAAAAATAAATTAAAAACAAAATCGAATAATCTGTAAGGAAATTTTTTTACTTTTATTAATATTTCCACATATATATGTTTTAATACTCTTATATGAATTATATTTATTTCTAATGCTTTATATATATATATATATATTTTATTCTAAAATTTACTTTATTAATATTTATTTAATAATTTATCCTAAAATAATGTAGTTATTGATTAACTTGAAACATGTCATGATCATATATATATATATATATTTATTCTAAACTTTTAACGAATTAATTATCCTACTTTTATTATAATTAGATTTATCATAATTAAAATCTAGATTAAGATCCGCGTATTATAATAATAAATTTAAAACCCTTTAAAATATTTTTTTAAGAAAATATAAAGCAAAATCTGACCATTACTAAAAAATATATGAAAAACAAAAAATTTAAACCTAAAATTTATTTATTTATTTTAATTCTCATTTATTTTCAATTAAAATATTCAAAACATAGAATCTCGCTTTTATTTTACTATTGTAATCTAAATCGATAAATTTGACGTTTTTGTTTTTTAAACCTTAGCTAAACAATCGAATAACCAAAATGGTTAAATCTTTTCTAACAATTAAAAACATAAAAAAACTTAAATGAATAACATAAAAGAAACTTATTATTTACCTTTTAGTTTTTTTGATAAAAGAAACTTATTATTTACCTTTTTGATATTTCTTTTAGTATTAGTAATTGATCATACAATTTCTTTAATTTAAATGAAAAACATAAAAGAAACTTATTTTTTTTCTTAAATTTCTTATTTACCTTTTCAATTTTTTTATTTTTCTTTTGGTATTAGCAATTGAAAAAGAAACTTATTTTCCTTTTCTATTTTTAAAACTATTTCTTTGATTTTCCTTTTAGTATTAGTAATTGATCATACAATTTCCTTAATTTAAATGAAAAACATTAAAAAACTTATTTTCTTTTTTCTTAATTTTCTTATTTATCTTTTCGATTTTTTTGTATTAATAATTGAAAATATACTTATTTTCTCTTTTTATTTTTAAAACTAATTTTTAGATTTATGTAGACATTATGTTAAAATCTAATTGGTTTAATTTGTTTAACACGTGTCAAAATGTAATCGATTAACTTGACACATGTCAAGATCATGTTAAAAACTAATTTTGATGCATCGTATTTTATATAATAAGATATATATCTTCGTATTACCAAATGACCTAAACATTATTTTTTGTAACGATATGCTGCTGCAAGAAATAATTTATGTAACTAAATATTATTGTGAAAACTAAGACAAATATTGCATCAAATGATACCTACGTGGATAATTGTTTCCACCTAACGGCTAACGCACATGGAAAATTTAATTTAGAATTAATGAGACCGATATCTTTTTGTCGAAGCCCTTAGATCATATAAAAACTTTAATGGCGCGACGCACGTCACTCGTCGTCGCCACTGCTACTAATTACTTGGACCCGCCGGGAACAAATTAAAACCGCAACTAATTTTTTTTTGTTTTTGTTCAACATCCGCAACTAATTAAATTTCAATTATTCAAAGAGAACGTGTCGTCCTCATTTGATATTTCAAATAATTTGTTCTATAAAAATTCAGCTATATGTTTTGAACTAGTTTATATATATTGTTTAGAATTCGTGTCAAAGAAAAAAAAATACAGCTATTAGAATTATGTAAATATACAAATAATTTGTTCTATATAAATTCAGCTATATATTAGTATATTCTATATACAGCATTAATACGTATAGTAGTGGCATGCATGGGGCTAAAAGACTCGGAGACGACATAGCTAGGGAAAAACATCTTTGCTATTTTCTTAATGAGAATTTCATTTTTTTTTCCCTAATTAAATAACTAAAAACAATTGCAATTTTTTCGATTATAAAACATAATTTTAGAGATAATAAAAGCTATTAACATAACTATCTGTAAACGTTCACTAATACCATGTTACAGTATGTCGAATTGATGATTTTGAGAAATTAATGCTTGAAGTCTTTATTCTTAGGTTATGTTCGAAATGCTTACTTGTGGGTTGGGTTTGCGTTTCAATATTATAAATTCAGTAAATTTAGAATGCTTACATGCGAAACATAAAAAAAAAAAGCAACAAAAAACTTTAATAATTTTGCACGTAGAGAGAGAAGAGAACTATGGAAAGCCAAAGTAACTATACCGCAGAATGGGCGGAACAAAGTGGGTCGGTTTGCAAAGGTGGCCTAATAGGCTAATATCAATTTCTTTCCTTAAAATGTCAGTTCTATACCAAAACACTAGAAGATTAGATAGCTTTTCTTCTTATCTTTCAAGGGAGAATAAAGAAAACATATATATTCCATTCATATTTATAGAAATATATAGACAAACACGTAAATACAAATACATATATGAAGATGATTTCAACCAATTTATTAGAAGTCTACAACTTGGGCCATGAAGATGTCTTTGTCTTTCAGTTGAAATCTGAGCTGGAAAACATGCATGCCACTAAAGATTAAACACATATGATATCGATGCTCTATAGTCGTCGACTTATTCAAATTATTATTTTCTTATACTGATCACGATCAGTGATCGTTAATTTTTTTTTTTTTTTTGCATTATATAACTAATTATAAGTCTACAAATTTATTTCAAGATTAATCTCAATATCGTTTTGGAAAATCCGATTATTAAGACAAACCCTAATATCGAGTTTATACTGCACGCACATGTATATTATCCATGAGTCTATAGCTCATGTGTTGAGACTATAGAGACAATCGTTTTGAGTTCTCTAACTTATCATGAGCTCATGCATTCGCACAAGGTGCGTACGTAGCATAATTAACAAAATGAGAGAACGACCCTGACTCTCCCCCACTCCGGTCGTTGCTTCTCTGATAACTCATAATATTTTTGATTTTTTTCTTAGGCGGTTCTAAATTAAACAATAGAACTATATTCTGGTCCACTGGTCCACTCGATTACTTATATACGTAGAAAAGGTGAGAGTTACGTCGAAACAAATTAAATGGACCCAAATATTAAAACGATGGGTTACTGAAGCCAAAGAATTGACTGATTTTGGAGCTATATAACTTGTTGACTTCACCTCCTCTAATATAAACCAATTTTTCTAATTTCAAAGTCAATAATTAGAAAAAAAACACCCACACACAAATATACTTCAACTTTGATTACTGATATTGGGTTTTAAATAATTCGTACCACTGATATTGTAGTCTTGTCGGCATTCATATTCAACATAAATCTTTCCTGGCTTATAATTTATCCATAAAATATACTGAATATCTGTATAAGGGTATTTAGAAAATATAGCCTCACTGCATAAGTAAATATGTAATTTCTATGATATATTACTCTGCACTGTATAATATACAATACATGTGTAGATGGTTATCAAAACAAAATACATATAATACATGTGTATATGGAATTAAAAAAATATTTGACGAGACAAGAGGATGTATATTAGAATAATCAACTATGCAATTTCGGATCGTGGGTCTGTGACAAATCAATCGACACCTTACAATCCATAAGCTTTCCGCCAAAAAGGCCAAAGATAACGAAAAGTATAGTCTATCACTATTTTGACGGAATGTCAATTACTACGTAGTCGTCGCTCTTATTTCACTAAGAAACGTTCTATATGCCCCTTTTTATCAGTTACTCGTATAGTTATCAAAAACAGCGGAAAACCATTGGTCAATTCATGTTCGATTTTACGTGGTTCCTTGGCATCTCTGAGACTCTTGACTCAACATCTTATTAAAATTAAAGGTATAATTCACATTTTAGAAAATAATAAAACACAGTGATTTTGTAAGGGTTATGAACCAAATGATTAGCATGGTTTTAATGTTGCTGTATATACTGATATAAGATTAATCTTATAAAAATAAAAATAAATCACTCCATCGATCTCGGCTATTCAATTGCTGTTGCAAAATAACCGGTTTTGCTCTCATTTCATCACATATTAAACTGATTTAGTTGTATGTTTTCGCATCCAAAGGATTGGCCAGTTTTTGTTTCAAAGTTACACAAATTCAAGAAAGAGACGAAAGATTCAATATCTTGAGTTGGTTTACGGAAGTAGAATTTTGAATCTTAAAACAGACTTCCGAACTCAGAAAAAGCTTTTTGTTATTATCACTTCGATCCATTCGATAATGGTTAGTTGCTGATGTGAAAACATGTTAGGTAATCAATAAAAAGGTGTTTTTGTTGGAAAAAAAAAATCATTAACCTCAATTCATACAGCTGCGCCATACTTACGCTCGAATCTTAATAAATTAATCCAATTTTCTCTAAACCAGTTGAGATAACTGCAAGTGTTACAATCATTTTCTTGAAATTGGACATAGTCTTGATCTATTAACATCGTAATAATAATGTAACAATAATAATATGTCTGTCGGCTCTCTTCGAATTATTTCCCCTTGTAAGTTGAAGTTTGGTTAACAAATTAATAAAATTAGAAAAAGCTTTATAAACCAATGCGGATTAAGGAATTCAATAATACGGGATTGAAATTGATTGATTTGATTCGTCTGCAGAAAAGCACGAAAATGAAAGTTTTAGAAGTGTCATTGGCACCTAACGCTTTGTTATAATTCGTTAATAGCAACGAAAAGTCATTACTCCACAATTTTATAGACATTTCAATATTAGTAAAGGCAAACGAAAAAGCTGATTAGTTATATTGGCAAATCATTAAAAAAAAAAAAAAGCGACATCCATACTAACAACGTACGTATATTATCTGAGGGTTTGTTTACCTTCTAGAAGTCATTCCAATTGCAAAACAAACTTCTTCGATCAAATGTGGACATGGGTTTTCTCAGTGCTTAATTTTATTGGAAAAAGGGCAAATGCCTTAGACCATACTATAGTATAGTTTTAAGGGTCACATTTTTCTAAAATTCATCTTAATCTAGCTATTTAATTCTTTTTCTAATGATAATTAATTTCTTTAAGGTTCGAATCTCTTAGTCTAGCTGAATTTTTTTATGTATGATATTTTTCTTTTTTACCAAAGATTTTCAAAATATATTTACCTTATTTTTTACTCTGCTTTCTCATTTGTTTTACTTATTTATTTATTTTTGAACTTACAAAGTTTTTGTGTGTTTGTTTGGTCGAATGGTGTTTTGAGATTATTCCTTTATTTTTGTTTTAAGAACGAAACTTATCTCGATGTTGTTCGACTCGTAGTTTTATTTTTTTATGTATGATATTTGCCTTGCTATTTATATATTTATTGCTTTTGTGTAGTTTCATTTTCCAAAATCATAAGTTCATGTATGTTTTATTTTTTCAATTATGTTTTATGGTTCTGTTTCATATTTTATTTATAAAAATGATTGGTATATTTTAGTTCTTAAACAAATTGTAAGAGTTCTCATTTATAGAATATTAATGAATTTAATAATTTTGAATAAAAAATTTATATTCTATACAAAAAATAATTTGGTTAGTTTAAAAGGTCACGTTATAAAATATTGTCTCGAGCCTCTAAATTTGTAAGTACGGTACTAGATTTTCTATAAAACTAAGTATAAATTTCAGGCTGTAGAGAATATCGAAAATGACATTTTTAAAAATCATACAAAAAAAAATTATCTATACTTAAATATCTTTTAATTACCGCCTACAAGTAGTTTTCTATATATACTTTAAAGTTTTTCATCGTTTATCTCCCTTAAATTACCATCGACTTCGCTAACACGGAGTTCGATGCACTTAATCTAATCATAACACCCGACAACAAAACAGTTGTAACGTAACTCAAGCTGACAAAAAAAAAAAAATAACAACAGTATAAACATACATATCAAATTGGGAAAAGATAAAAAGAATCTGTCCAAAAAAAAAAGGATATAAAAGAATTCTTAAATTTGTAATCATAGTCGAGAATACTGATATAACTGATGTTTTGACTTAGAGCATTAATAGTTTTTTTATATTTCATTTTACGTATGAAAAAGTCGACAGAAACACGAAAATTTTCAAAATGGAACCCGATAACGTAGCAGACTAGGACCCTGGACCCACATTGTCTTCCCTTTAACATATCAAACAATGACCACTTTTTAGGTCGATGTATAATAAAAAAACACGAGCTTATTAAATATAAGAAGACTAGGATTATTTCACTCTTTAATTTAAATTATTCTACTATACATATTTAAATTCTGATCTTATAAAACAGAAATAGTGAGATAAAAATTAACAAAGCAAAAAGGGTTAATATGGACCGTTTATTATAATCGAATCAATGAAACTTTCAATTTATAGACACAGCTTGATTGGCGATGGCTGAGATCGAACACAGACACGAGAGGACGATCCAAATCAAACAATAAAGCTAAGGAAATGTGACAACCATAAATGATAAACAAACCAAAAAAACTATGTGCTTTTTTTAATATGCATCTCCAATCCCAATAGGAGAACATAAGAACCTTCCAAATGGTTTATCTGTTCTGTCTGAAAAAAAAAGGAACCCGAAAAGGGTTTGGTCTTTCTTTGGCCTGTTCCGATGATAAAATCCAAAAAAAAAAAAAAAATGATGATGAAATGCAAAACTGGAGATGGCAGAGATTGGTCTCTCTGAGACATGACGAGTCGACCATTACCCACCTATATAAGCCTTCTCTATTATTATTATTTTTTTAGGATAAAAAGGCTTATAAAAAAATGCGGCCAAATGGATATAATAGAGTGAGAGGGCATCGATTGGCTTTTTTTTTTCAAAGGACTGAGCCATGGAGAAATCAGGAAGCAACTGCTGTGGAAGATTTTTTCTCCTTTAGGATCTCAGCTCTTCTCTGTTCGGTGTGCTGAGCGATATTGTTTGCGAGTCCTTCATAGTGTGAGTCTAGTGTCTGCGTAAGGCTTTGGAACCTGAGCAAGTCCGATGCTTGCATTGCTATAAAAAGGAAACAACAAAAACAAAAAAAAAGGAAATTAGATGACAATACCATGTATAGGTCTGTGTTATACATGAAAAATCTCTTGTACCTGTGATTGCATCCATGAAGAGTATGAAAGGATCCACTTCATCAATTGGAGAGTCTAATTCCTCGTCGTCGCTAAAATCATCGTCCGAAAAGTCATCATCATCGCTGTAAGAGCGGAAGTCCTTTGCCTAAACAGAATGCACATAGGAAGCGATCTCAGTGAGCTATCACTATAAGCACATTGATGATTCCTTTTCAAGAAATCTCTTTAGAGTCTTTAATTTTAGGGGTTAAGAAGACAAACCTGTGCTGCTAACTTGCGGAGTGTACTTCCATCAGTTTCATCTGGATTCTCGTCATCCCCGTCATCATCTTCATCATCTGTCTGAAACTCATCCATGTTGTCGTCATCACCATCTTCTTCGTCTTCTTCCTCTTCTGCCTTTGCAGCCTCTGTCATACATGTTCAAAGAGGAATATCAGTGAGGGTCTCTTATAAGAAAAAAAATTAGAGACAGTGAAAGGCACTGACCAGCAAGTTGATCCTTGTATGCCACTAAAAGCTCGAGAAGAGCCCTGAATACAGGTGGCAAGACCTCCCCGGGTAATTGACCAGCAGGAAGACTGAGAAGTGATGTCAACCCCAAGATGCAAACTTTCTTATCATGTTCTCTGCATGTGAACAAGGAATATTGTTTATCTTGAAAGAAATGCGAGGAGAATATAGAGAGATGAGAGGTTACACAGATTAGATTCACCCACCTCTTGAAGTTGGCATGTACACCACTCTTCTTCTTTTCTTGCAGCATACGGAGCCAAATAGTTAAAATTTCTGTAGCGAAACCAAAGCGTTGAAGTATGCCAAGTGCCAAAGGGGCATTGTAGTAAAAGGCGTTTGCAATCTGCCCACGGGTGTCAAGAGCAATACATTCAGCGGTTATTGCGAGAGGCATCTAAAAAAATCAGCAATTAACGCTATGAAGCATAATTTAAATGCGGCTACTTTGCTTACCACTTCAATCAGAAGACATTTGAAGGAAGATTTCTCAGCACCTCGTAGCCGATCTAATGTGATTCTCAGGTAAGGCTCCACCCATTGATCCACCTGGCCCTTACAAGTCTGAAGCACGATCCCTATTAGCTTCGGAGCTGGCTCGATGTCACTATCATCAATATTTTTGTTTGCCATAAGCTGTCATGAGAAAGAATTAACAAACTAATTAATGAACATATGTGTATCTCATGAGGGAAAAGGACGAGTCCATCTACTGTTTCATTTATTTATGAGTAAACGTATAGTCAGCTTACCAAAGAGATCACACTCCAAAGACTTTGCTGGTAATCTGGTTCCTTGCAAGTGAGATAGTGCTCAGTCCCCCTGGATATGTAGTTGTGCAGAGGGACCAATACATCTAATGATTTTCGAAAGAACGATCAAACAAAAAGGACAAAAAATAAGAAAAATGAATGAAACTTTTGTCAAAAAAAAAAATAGAAACGGAGAAAAAAACACTGCAAGTTTCATACTTGGGAAGAAGTCAATAGCCCAATCCATGAGGGCTTCCATCATTAAAGGCCATAAACTCCACATGTCCAATGATATCGTAGGTGAAAAAGTAGTAATATATGAGACGATCTCAAGAACCTCTTCAAACACATCTGGCCATACAAAATATATGAACGAATCACCATGTTTAGATCAATTATATAAACCCCAATGCATTCAATATGAACTCAAGAGATAACAACCTCAAATATATGGAGTCTCTAAAACATTATGCATACCTTGACCATCAGTTGTCAGCATTTTACGCATTATTGGCAGCAACTGTGGTTCAATCTGACCATAAAGATGAGGGAGACTACTGATAGATTCAAGAATTGTACTGATGGCACGGAGACATCCCACTGCAGCCAATGCACCAGAATCATCAGTTTCATCATCACCGTTGTCAGTGTCGATACACCTCCAGAATGCACTGGCCTGGAATATATTAACAAGAACAGGGTATAATAGTGCTTAAAGCAAAATAACAATCAAAATGGGGACACAACAGAATATTATCTTACCAAGTTCTGGCACAAACCCAAAGCATACGGAGAAATCTCCTCCCCAAACTTATACACGATAGTCTCTAAAGTAAAAGCAAGATCTTCGTTTTCAACTTCATTCATTAGCTTGAAAAATTCTGCACAGCACAAGTCCATACCGATTATTTCAGTTGAGATGGGACTATATATTTAACAATAAGCAAAATCATTCGAAAAGCGTACCATCAAGAAGTTGAGGCAGAACTGGGCGGATCTCATCTAAATCTGCAGGACAAATAAATTTCGTTGAATGTATATTAATCCATGTTAAATACGAAAGGTCGAAGATGGAAGAGGGCGGGGAAATCTTAAGAAGAGACGTAAACATATTTTTTGGTGGTGCCAATACTTACTTTTGCAGGCTTCAATGAATGAACGCAAAGCGAAAACTGAATCCACCCGAACAGGAAGTTCTGGATCACGCATTCCAGAGATAACACAATGCAATGCCTTGGAAAAGTTGCTTTGGTCTGAGAAATTAATGTGGGCATACTGCCCTGAAACCCATGCAGCCTACACAGAGGATGGAATATGTTGAGAAATAAGCGTGACAAGTTCCGGCATCAACCCCAGAAAGATAAGAATGAACAAAAGCTTCCGTCACAGCAACACCTAAACAAGGCATATCCTATACCACAAAACCCATTCTTCAAGAAACTTCACATGATAGTGCAGAACAAGAACTTAAGTCACAACGACTTCACAAAGTAGTAACAGAGAAATTCAAGCATTTGGAGATGGAGAAAATTTTAAACATAATTGACCAGTTTGCACCATCTTCAAACACATTCATAAATGATAGTGAATAGAGGTATGATTTGCATGACAGAAACGAGTGAGAAGCAGTCACTAAACAACCAAAAGCAGTCACTAAAACCTTGGCTCTAAGATGACCAGCTGGGCTGCTGAATTCAGGAAAAACATGTTGCACTAACATATTCTCCAGCTCAGATTTGTAGGGTTCAGTTTGCCTTAGTTTATCACACAGTGTCCCAACAGCAAGCAGAGCACCATCCTTTTGGCGATAGGGCTTTTGTTGTAAAGGTGCTTCATCATATCTAAAACAAAGAAACAAAGTAGTTATATCATGTCGCAATTATATAATTAGACCCTTTTCTATATTTGTAGATGAAGTTTGAAGGTACCTCTTAAAAATGCCCACGATAAACTGTATGAATTTTGGGAAGTTGTCCTTTCCACGCTTTCTGACCAGCTCGGTCACAAAGTCCATAGATGCAGTCCTGGGACTGTACAAATCTTCAATTATATCTGTCGAACAAGTAATTGTATTATAAAAAAAGGCATGTTTTAGGATTATCCAAACAAGACTAAAAAGACTTTAAGAACATACCATAACCCTTCCTAACATACTCATGCGGGTCTTCATCCCAAAGCATTTGATCATTATCATTGAAGCACATTAGAGGGAAAATTATCTCAAATAGTAGAACATCAAGGTGGGGCTGCAGTAAGTGGTACATGCTATTCTTCGGGATACTGCAGAGACACAACAAGTCAATACGAAATCTTGTACCCCAAACATGATAAAGGAATCCAGATACAAATAAAGCTTTTTTATCAATTCTCTAGGAAACAATAGAAATTGCAACTAGAAAATCTACCAAGGCTCTAAGATGAAATACAGTGATACCAAATGCCGAGTTCATAAGTAAACACATTTTTGTATTTCTAACTATGGCTTTGATTACGGTTGTGAGAAAATGTATGTAATACCAACACCAAAGGTTTCTCAAACCAGGAAAAAAATATTATTAACTACACTCTCCAATAAAGCCAAAAAGATCCTCCCCCAGGTACTTCACGTGCGATAATTTAGTCAGTTCAATAGAACCAGAATACTCGTATTCAAATAAATTTCAAAAGATGATCGTATGTATGCCATGGAGGATATCCAACCTGTTGCTTAGATATTGAAGAATTAGGTTGATGACTCTATCCGGAAGATATCCACCAATACGAATGGCATTCAACAGTTTCAAGTGGCACTCCAATATCTTGGCCGCGTAGTTCATCTGAAACATTTGGGCGAAGGCTTTGTTTTCTGGATTCTGAAGTTTCAGATCTCCAAACCTATTACAGGTTTTTTAAACAATAATGTCAAGGCAAATGAAGAAAAGGTGTCAAGGTTATAAGTTAATAGATAGGTTTTCATGATCCTGCGTACCGAGTGTATAGCCTGTTTAAAATGTGAGCAACCCACTTCTTGGCCTTCCACCATCCCCATGATTTTCTAAGCTCAGGGTCTTCAGGCTGACCTTCTACGGGAACAGGACGTTCCAAAATGTTTAGGAACAGACCCATCCAAGCATTGAACAAGTTTGGATCAAACAATGGTCTCGGAAGCTCTAGCTGTATAGAACAAGGATGAATAAGATATATAAAAAACTTCACCACATACCACCTAATGTCCATAACTCCTTCCAAGAATTATAATCCATGAATTTTTCAATTTGAAGCCAGGAAGCAATGAAGAACGATTCAGAATAAGTACCAAAAGATGTACACTTACATAAATACATGACCAGAATATCTTGCATATAAGCTTGATATGGTCTGCCACTTCAAGAGAAGGATTTTCAACATGGACAAGCTTATTGAATATATTCAAAAGATGTGGAAATGTCTCCTCAATCACTCGGTAAATGGGTGCCCTGTCTTCATCTGACTTAAACCTATAAACAGAAAGTGGGAATAGGAGAGAGAAAAATTACAAAAGAAACTATTTTATCTAGGAAAACAGAAGCTATTGCCCTGATTTTGAATATTATAACTGATAATCTCAACTCTTCACGGTAGACAGTATCAACCCCACAGAGATATGTCACTCCAGCTAACCTAAATGTACATTTCTTTTCTACTAGTCTACTACTGATAATTATGCCATGCTTTGTTAGTTCAAGAGTTGAGGCCACAACGGGAACATAAGCAAGAGACGGCTACAGAGATAGAAACCTTCTATGACTATCAAAATTGAGCAGACTAAATACAATCTACAAATCACTCGTGCAAAGAAGCCTTTTCGAACGCTAGAGTGCAGGTAAAAAGAACTAATGAGTAAAGAATCTCGGCTTAAGTGATAAAAATTATAGAGGAACTCTACTACTCATAAACGACAGGGGTCTTTCAGAGGAAAAATATTTAATAAAACGATTCAGGGTAGAGGCCTATTTCCAATCTATGCTTATGACATCAAATTCGAATGAGAAGGCGAAAAACCTAAGCTACACATGGTCATTTCGGGACAACCAGATTCCTAACATAAGTAAAATTTCATAGCGCAAACTAACTCGTATTTTGAAGATAGAATCCGCAACACAAATAACGCTCCATAAACTTGTTGAACGTGCAAGTTGTGCTTCACCCAGTCCAGGAGATGGGGCCATTGTTCAGGATAGTCAGCGTAAATTATGGTCTTCAGGCACTCTCCCATTTGAACTCTGCGTCATACACACCAATAACAAGGTAGAATAAGGACCAACAAACAGAGGTAAGCTTTCATGTGTAAACGTCAGAGTAGAGATTTCCACTCATGTATGTAGATGGATAAATAAATCAAGCTATAACAGAGACAATCAGACATATCAGTTCGCGGACAACTTAAGCACAAAGGTAGGCGGCAAAAAAAGGGCATTCTCTTAACGAGAGGTGCAAGGTGTACAACAGCTGCTACCTCAATATAGGTGGAAGTTGAGAGACATATACAAGAATCTGGTCCCTGACAACGTTCTTATCACTTGGCAAGATTTTGCTCTGATCACCTGCACAACAAAAAATAATATAATACAAGGAATGACTAAGAAGTCTCGATTCAAGAGACTCTTAACATAAACGGCATTTGATTTATCAAACAAACAATTACCAGAATGAGGTTCCCAATGCTTAGCGATGAAATTCTTGAAATGGATACTAGCAGCTTGGCGTATAGCAGGGTCACAGCCACCATCAACAACTATTTGCAAAACCCTTATCAAATGCTGCGGAGTGTGCTGAAACTGCAAAATCGATAATCCAAGCAAGATTAAAACATATAGCATCGTCGTATATAACAGATTGATATATCTTCCTACAGAAAAATTGTTGACCAAAGTCTAATCAAGTCAATCTTATGGGGGAAAAAAAAACATCCAAGCACCGAGTTCGGATAAGCCTAGCTCTCCGCCATTTTTAAAAAAGAAAAATCGAAGTAAGCATACGACGGAAAAAGAACTAGAAGAAGAAAAACTCCGTTAACCTGATCAAGGCTATGCTCAGCGGCTCTACGCTCGTTGGGATTTGGACTGCAAGCAGCCGCGCCAATGATTACCGCAAGGCTAGACGGATCCATCTACTCAAATCGGAAATTCAGATACAGATTTTCCGAAAAACAATCGGCAGCTCGCGAATTGCAGGTCTTCCGGTCGTCTCTCCGATAGAAATCGAAGAGACGAGAGTCAAAATCAGGAGGAAGGCGAGAGGAGGAGGAGAGAGAGAGGGGTATAAGAAGAAGGTCTAGGGTTTTATGAATGGTTCGTTGGTCTGGTAACTAAGCCTCGCACGCGCGTGGTAATAAGTGAAAAAGCACGTGAGACACAATACAACCCAGACTTGCCTTGAGCTAGTCACCTCTTTCTTCACGCCCTACTTACTAGTTCCAGTTTCGGTCGATGGACGTGTTCCTTTCTTTCTTGTGTGTGTCGTGGATAATAGTGATCTATATGGTTTATACATAGAGTCACATAGACTATAAAACAAATGTTATAAGAGGACAAAATTTCAATAGAATGAATTAGTTTAAATTTAATCATCAATTTGCATCATCTTGTTTAATTCTTAGATGGTTATAGTAGAAAACTATGATATCCTAGTTTCAAATTTTTAAAACATTATTTTTATGCATAAATAGAATGAAATCGCAGGGGGGGGATATATATATATAAACTTAATATATTGTCATTAAATAAAGCATCAAAATGACATTAAACATAACAAAGTAATACTTCTATATATGCTGCATATTTGTAAAAATATTTTAAAAATCAGTAAAAACTTTGTAGTATAATTACTCGATGACTAATATAAGTATATTGTATTAAAATTTGATATAGTGTGAAAGTTTGGTTATAAAATTATTAGAAAATAAACCACTTTTAATAATTGTTGGTTGAAAATGAGTAATCTTCTGAATTTGGTGGGGGCATCCGATCTAATAGACAACTCATTGATTTCATCTTACGTCAGGGACAGTTCATCAAATGCAAATAATTTCTTTATTTTTTAGATTAACAATTTATTATTATTCCTTTTTCTTTCTTACTGTTCTTCGGATTATTTGGATGGTTATAGTTGGGCTTCAGGAGCAGAGCGGTTAATGGGTCTGGAGGACTTTTGGTGGGCCACATTTCTTAAAGGCATTTCCTCTCTCTCAAAAGCTCATTATTATGAATATCTTTATACATATACAAAAAAAAAAGTGTCAAGTGGGTAACATGTAAAATGTATATTCTGGAAAAAAAGTTCCCAAAGTTAATTGGTATTCTTAAATAATCACTCCTACTATCATTTTAATCATTTTCTTGATAATTATCTACGTGGAAAACACTATTTGTTCCCCCCATTTAATTTGGTTGAGACTAGCGGTTGGATGAATCTATTCAAAATCGTTGACGAACATTAGGTATCGTATTCAGATGTTCACTAAAAATTTGGTTCGGATCAGGTGTTGACATCTTTTTTTTGTCGTCGCTTAGCTATTTCCCTCTCTCTTTCTTTTTTTTTCTAACAAGTTTCACTTTTAGCTAACGTTTAAAATAAAAAAGGCCACCAAACGTAACTAGAGAATGGTTGTTACACTATACAGTACACTAAAAAAATCAGACCGAACAGTCAGGAATGGTCCTAAACCATCAATTCCCTTTCGGTCAACGACTCGAACCCTCAACATAACCAAAACAAACAGTCGTAATATAAACACGCCCGGTCTATAACTATAAGTCTGTAACTATAACAAAACAACAACACAAGCAAGAAAAGACGAACTAACAAACGGACCATGAGCTCCACAGAGACATACGAGCCGCTATTGAGACGGCTTCACTCAGATTCTCAGATAACCGCAAGTTCTTCACCGGAGATAGAGGAGTTTCTCGGTCATCGTAGATCCACGGTGACGCCACGGTGGTGGCTAAGGCTGGCCGTATGGGAATCGAAGCTTCTTTGGACGCTCTCTGGAGCCTCCATAGCGGTCTCTGTGCTGAATTACATGCTCAGCTTCGTCACCGTTATGTTCACCGGCCATCTCGGCTCCCTTCAGCTCGCTGGCGCATCCATCGCCACCGTCGGCATCCAAGGCCTCGCTTACGGTATCATGGTACGCTGCCATACATGTTTACTTCACATTCATTTTCTTATCATTTTTGAAATTTGTAAATCCGGGTTTTGGTTTAGGTTTCTCAATATTTAGAACTATATATGAATATCAACAACCATAATATAATATAAACTGTCGGATCAGTTATATTCTCCACTTGAGATCCGATTTTGTTCTTTCAGATGCAAACCGTATTAGGATACAGTTCGGTTTTCATATCGGTTATTTTGGTTCGGTTTTGTCCTTTTTGATCACGCTTAGGCATTTCCCAACTGTTTTATTTATCAAATTTACTAGTTGGGAATGGCGAGCGCGGTCCAGACGGTGTGTGGTCAAGCGTACGGCGCGAGACAGTACTCTTCAATGGGAATAATTTGCCAACGAGCCATGGTCTTGCACCTCGCAGCTGCGGTCCTCCTCACGTTCCTCTATTGGTACTCGGGTCCGATCCTAAAGACGATCGGCCAATCCGTAGCCATCGCACGCGAGGGTCAGGTCTTTGCACGAGGGATGATTCCACAGATTTATGCTTTTGCCCTCGCTTGCCCTATGCAGAGGTTCCTCCAGGCTCAAAACATAGTAAACCCTTTGGCTTACATGTCATTAGGAGTCTTCTTGTTCCACACGTTACTAACGTGGCTGGTAACCAGCGTCCTGGATTTCGGCTTGCTTGGTGCAGCTCTGGTTCTGAGTTTGTCGTGGTGGCTGCTCGTGGCTTTGAATGGACTGTATATCGTGATGAGCCCGAGTTGTAAGGAGTCTTGGACCGGGTTCTCAGCTAGGGCTTTTAGAGGGATTTGGCCTTACTTCAAGCTCACGGTAGCTTCAGCAGTCATGCTATGGTAAATGTCTCTCTAATCTTAAAACAAATCTGTTAGATTTGACCGGTTAAAATCTCTGGTTTAGAGAAAGCTGAAACCAATTTTGAAATGAAAAATCTGCAGTTTGGAGATATGGTACAACCAAGGGCTAGTGATTATCTCCGGTTTACTCACCAATCCCACAATTTCTCTAGACGCAATTTCGATTTGGTACTATTTTCACCGAGACTTATCATATGCCGATGAACCTCCTCAACGGTTACATCTTAACCCGGTTTAGCGATTTTGCAGCATGTATTACTTGAATTGGGATATGCAGTTCATGCTTGGTCTAAGTGCAGCAATCAGGTAAGAAAACAAAATTAAAAATAGCATCTAGTTTTTAATTTAAATCATTCATTTGCAAAAACCGTGTCATTTTTTGTGTTTTTGGTTAGTGTCCGAGTGAGCAACGAGCTAGGAGCGGGAAATCCACGAGTGGCTAAGTTATCAGTGGTAGTGGTTAACATCACGACTGTTCTCATCAGCTTATTCCTCTGTGTCGTGGTGCTCGTGTTCCGCGTTGGCCTTAGTAAAGCCTTCACCAGCGACGCAGAGGTTATAGCTGTAGTCTCTGATCTCTTTCCCCTGCTCGCCGTTTCCATTTTCTTAAACGGAATCCAACCAATTCTCTCTGGTAAAAACACAAAAAAAAAATAGACTCCTTTGTGAATTCTGGTTTGTTGATTGATCTTTGCTCTCTGGATTAATCTTTGTGACATTGGAAAAAAAAAGGGGTTGCTATTGGAAGTGGGTGGCAAGCAGTGGTGGCTTATGTGAATCTTGTTACTTACTATGTCATTGGTCTTCCTATTGGCTGTGTTCTTGGCTTCAAAACCAGTCTTGGAGTTGCTGTATAATCCCTCTTACTCTTTCTTTCTCTTCCTTTGTATTTATATGTATTGTATGTATCATAAGATTTGCGAGATATTTCATTACAGGGGATCTGGTGGGGGATGATTGCAGGAGTCATACTTCAAACCCTAACTTTGATTGTTCTTACACTTCGAACTAACTGGACTTCCGAGGTAAAACAATCACAAAATCTCTCTTTTTTTCTCTAAATGCTCCAAAGTCTTTGCCTTTACTCTGCATCTGTTGCAGGTGGAAAATGCAGCTCATAGGTTAAAAGCTTCGGCAAATGAGAATCAAGAGATGGCTACTGAAGGAGTCTAAGACAACAACAACTCTGTTCTTTTCTCCTCTCTTTTGTTGCCAAGAGATATGAAATAAATAAGCTCTGTTTCTTAGGATCCAGTAACATATTTCATTTAGTTAACTACAGACAAATAGAATGGACAAACTATTTAATCCTCTTCTGCAAAATCTTTCTTTTGGCTTTAGATGACTACAAAAATCAAACTTTCTCGTAGTTTTCATAACCCCACAAGTTTTTCCGTCTGTGAGCTAACATAAGCCAAAGACTCTTCTTGTGTTTTATCATACAACACAGTTTCTCTTGCATCATCATCACCATCTTCTTCATAGTCCTCCTCATCCTCATCCTCATCCTCATCCTCATCCTCATCATCACTACTGACATCGACATCATCATCATCATCATCAGCAGCAGATCGGTAGACTTCAGCAAGGATGGTTGTTGTCTCATCTCTGAGACCAGTAAGTTCCTTAGCTTCCTCTAGCTCATCTTGAGTTGAAGCCAATGATAAAAGCACATTCTTAGCTTTCTGATCAGGTGGTACCCCACAACTCTCCATCTCCTTATACCAACTAAGAGCGCTCCCGAAATCCTTGCACCTCCCGGACGCATCCATGATAGTCGTTATGATGGTTTGATTCGCTTTGATGCCACTTAACCTCATTTTCTCATATACCTCCATAACCTTATCAAGATCGTTTGCTTTCGCATAACCTTTTATCATTGTCCCATAGGTGACTATATTCGGCTCAAAACCATCTACTTTTATCCTCTTGAAGAATTTCTCAGCACCCTCCATGTCCGAAGCATTCACATACGCTGATAACATAGTTGTGTAAGAGCAGAGATCCGGGAAAAATCTGCAAGGAAATTATGTTCTGTTACCAATCTAAAACATAAAAGCAACACAGTTCACATGATAGAATTATTCTTTACCTGTCCCGTCGCATGCTTTGAAAAACGGTCTTTGCTTGCTCCACCATTCCAGAAATAGCGAATGCATCAAGCAAAATGTTATAAGCTTTATGCGTCGGCCTGAAAAACGATTAAGAGTCGATCATAATATATCCAAAAGAGAGGTCTACATCGTAATATCATCAACCATAGAAGCAAAAAATAACTGTTGGAAGCCAAAAAGCCGAAATCTGAAAACTGACCTTACACCAGCATCAAGCATCTCTTCAAAAACAGATAGAGCTTCTTCCTCTCTTCTGGCTCTTCCATATGCTTTGATAAGTAAAGCATAACTGACAACGTCAGGTCGAATACCAGATCTTTGCATCTGAAAAGTTAAACATTCAGTTAAAAGGATTAGATCACAACTATTACTGGCCAAGACACATCTTGATAGTGTTTCAAGCGTATAATAATTACTTAAAAGAAAGGATCATTCAGATCACCTGGTCATAGATCTTAGAAACTTCTTTATAATTAGTTTCAAAGGACATAAGGCTATTGTAAGTGACAGTAGACTGTGGAACACCTTTCTCCGCCATTGAAGCAAATACTTTTCGAGCCTTATCATAGTTCCCAGCCTTCTTGTACATGTATATCATCATGTGGTACATCTTTTGATCCGGCTTCAATGGCGATCTCTGCTCATCTAAAAGAGTCTCAAAAACCTCTTCAGCTTCTTTAAACTTGTTCCCCTCCACAAAAGTCTTAAGTATAATCTGATAAGTTACAGCAGAAGGCTCAGGGCCTGAAGACTGCATCCTCCGAAATATCGCTTCAGCATTGTTGCATTTGCCTCCTCTTCCATAAGACTCCATGAGAGCGGTATAAGAAATCACGTTTGGACTTGAACCCATCTTACTCAGTACGCTCAAAACCCTTTCAGCTCCATTGAAGTTTCCTAGTTTCCCATAAGCTGTAATGAGCATCAGAAAATCCATTTCACTGAAGTTCCACCAGTTTTGGTATCTAAGCCATTCAAGAATCTGGAAATCAAAAGAGAAAGAAGGAACCAAATATCAGATACAACCGGTCAACTTTCCTGTTGAAACTAAGAGCTTGCAATAGTCTAACATTGCTGGGAGTAATCACAGTAGAGTAAGATGGCTCATCTAATATCTCAATCAAGATTCAATAACAATAAACACAGCTTATACCAGCACCATTATTGAAATCCTCAACAGTAGATTAAGATGGCTCATCTAATATTATCTCATCAAGATTCAAGATAACTTCACGAATTTCGTTCAGTCAATCAAACATTATAAGATTCTAAAACAATAGTTATTCAGTATCTGAAAGGATCAAAACATAAGGGACTCAATCATCCTACATACCTCACTGACAAGGTTCCATTTCTTTAGCTGCTTAAATCTAACCAGAGTACCCAAAACAAGATCCCTCGGAAGACCTTGGTCACCGTCAGTTCTGTATTGCCTAAGGACTGAAACTGCAGAACCCGTCGATTCAATCTCTAACATTAGCCCTCTCCATCTCTTCTGGTCCGCCTCGTCTGCTGCATCTTTAAAAACCTCTATTTTCCTCCTCTTTTGCAGGAATTTCCTTGGGGCCAGCATTCCCATACAAACAACTCTGAATCGGTTTTGGATTTTAACACCAACATTGATAATATTGTTCTGTAGTTTCCTCTGGCTGACACAAAGATAAACACAGAGAGACTTAGTAACTAAAACTTCTAATAACCTAAAAAAATATCTGATTTGAGGTATAAGAACATAAACCCTAAGAGTCGCTAATTTGATATAAACCTTCAGATAATAAACCCCTCAAGGATACAGCTTAAGCTTACACAATCGATTAAATTAAACGAAACCCAGCGCGGTCTTTCGAAGAAATTCTGAAAGGCGGTCCCTTTTTCATAGAGAATTGTCCCAACCCGTCAATGGAAAACGAAATAAATTCTAGAACAAAAGCAAGTCCCCAAAATGAGAGTTGTTCCAAAAGGTAAAGAACTAAAAGATAGATAGGAGGAAACCTGTGATTACTTGATGGAACTGAGACAAACGGCTTGAAAATTACAGTCTGTGACATCTAAAGTTCGCAGCTTCTCCTCTGTCGCAGCAGCCAGCCAAGGGGAAGAAGAAGAAGAAGAAGAAAGCTTTTCTTCTCTTATCCTTAAAATGTTAAAACTTCAACGTGGATATTTTTATTTTTGTTTTTCTGGAGCCATTATTAACTTTTCTTACTCAAAATTATACCCAAAACTGGAGGCGGGTTCCTGTGGTAATTGACAAGAATACCCCTATAGGCACTGCTTCAGTATGTTGCTGATGTGAAGAACAAAGAGGACTCTTGTAACTTTTTTTTTTTTTAATTGTAGAGTGACAGAGAAAGATGAAAAAACGTTTGAATTTTGTCTTTCATTTTCTTCGGTGTGATTTTAGTTGTAAGAAGAAGAAATAATTCTTTATTTGAGTTGAGGTTTGCGTTTGGTATTCCATAGTTCTTGGATCAGATGGACTACACAATCCACATTGATACGCCAAAGAGTTTGTATTAATGAAATCTCATAAACCTTTTAAGTTATACCACATGAGATCTTAAAAATCAAATCTATCGATGTTCCCATATGAAAACGGAAAGCCAAAACCTGAGGTTTAAATTACATACGGGAGATCAAAAGAGGGACAGAGGCAGGAGCTTCCTCTTCAATCTCATGTTCAAGCTCTCCATAGCGCTCAAGCACGCGCATTCTGCAGTCTTCAGCAGCCAGCAACCCGGTTGAATAAGCACCGTGCACTGATCCCGGATAGCTCGAGCTCGTGGCTTCCCCAGCAAAGAATAGATTATCGAGAGGAACTCTCAGCCTCTCGTACAGGTCGTGAGGTTTGTTCACAATGTCATAGCTATATGATCCCAATGAATTGATGTCTGATCCCCACCTTGATACCAAATAATGTATCTGCCCACAAAACCCATTAAAGCTTAAAACATTGGCAAAAAATTAGAGAGACTTAGGGGAAAGATAGATAGCTTGGTTAGAGCAGTACCGGTGAAGATGCATCGGGAAGAATTTTCTGGAGTTGCGAAAAAGCAAAATTGGCAGCTGATTCATCAGACATTTTCTCAATGTCTCTAGCCAGCTGGCCAGCCGGCATGTAAACAAGGACAGGATGGCTTGTGGCTTTATGCAGGTTCAAGAAATAACTGCATCCGTAGGAGGTTTCTGCAACCACTCCTAGAAACTCTACGTTTGGCCAAAACACATTGTCAAAGTTCAATATGATCTTGTTCTCGATTCCTACACCAAGATCGTTGATAGCTTCTTGTTTCCACTCTGGAAGCTTTGGTTCGAATTCAATCATTCCTGACTTCATGACTCCAAGAGGAAGAGCAATGACTGCAGCATCCGCAACAAACGTGTCTCCTTTCTCGGTAGTCACCTTCACTCCTTTGTAGCGCCTGGCAATCTTGGTAACCCTGACAAAAACAAAAGGCACAAAAGGTTTAGCTGCAGACTCGGGAAATGGTGGAAACTCCTTTGACAAACGAATCTTACCTGTGGGTTAGTCGAATATCAAGGCCTTTCGAAAGAGTGTTGATGACAGGACGATACCCTCTAACCATAAGACCGTGCCCACCAGGCAACAGTTCTTCCTGCGAATGTTTCGACTGACATATCAAGAAACCGAAACAAACCTCAACCACTAAACCAAGGATTGATGGAAATTTAGTAACTAACCTGGTCCCAACACTTTGCCGAGATGGTTTCAGCATCAGCAGCAAACCATCCTTCCATGCGGCACAAGTACCACTGAAGCACATTATGGGCAAGCCCCTCCAACCTGGAAGTGAAAAAACTAAACTGAGCACACAACAAATAATAACAAAAATCAAAGCATTGAGTTGAGTCTTGAGACAATATGTTTCCATACCTCAGTTCAGGTGATCTCTTGAATACAATAGAAAAGGCTTGAGCTATTGACATGTCTTCAACCTGCTCATCCCTGACTTTAGAGATCTGCGCTTGTGAGACGAAACAAGTATCTGGTAAACCAAAGTCACGCAGAATCCAGAAACATAATAAAGGAGAAATTGGACATCAAGTACTCACCTCTTCTAGAATGTGCTCAAAATTTTCGCCAACCTTTGTTACCAACTCCTGAGGAACTTGGTTACCAGCTTTATCAAACAGAGCATAACTGCAGAAAACAGAATTGCACCGTCAGTCTAATCAAAGAGGAGGGACAAATTAAGATTTACACCTGGGCTAGCTAAAACTATTTGTACATATACCTCTCAAGATCGTGATCATACAAAACCGAATTGTCACCACTAGTACGATAAAGGGGCAAACCTAATCTTCCAATAACTGCAGCCAGAGGATTCTCTTTACAGACACCATGCAACCTGTCAAAAAAACAATGTAGCTTAGTTAGCATCGATGACAAAAATATCCAAACATGGAACAATGAGAAAGAAAGGTTGAAAGACTCGTGATTTTACCAAGATGCACCCAAATCAACAGGAAAACCGAATGAGTAATCGGTGTGAACTCGTCCACCAATTCTGTCTCGGGACTCCAATACCACAACCTAAAAACAAAGAAAGAACACAAGCAATAAGACCCTGATTTTGGTATTATCATGTAAATTATACTCCTTTCTCCTCACAACATAAGATTGCATTGCTCGGGTTACAGACCTGAAAGGAAGCATCTTGAAGAGTGCGAGCGGCCGAAATCCCAGCCATACCAGCTCCAATCACTATCACTGAAGGTGATCTCTTCTTCATCCTCTCGCCGGTTGAGACGGAAACAGCTGAAAACACCAAGAACATATGCAACAGTTCAGGGCCCAAATTGAGTAATCTACATCAAACAAACCCCAAAAGAAAACATCGCCACAAGGGCACGAATTGAGGACAACAAAAAAATCCTATTTTGTAAATAAATTTTAGATAATTATTAATATTCATAAAGTAGGATTAAAACAAAACCTAAAATTCTTCACATACATCGTAATCACACGAGGATTAAGACTTCACAAAAAACAAAAGACAATTCAAGGAAGTATGATAGTACCTTTATTCAGCTGACGATCAGTTTTGCCTTCCGACTCCATGAATCAACAATGCTCCGCGATTAATCACTCTCGAGATTATTAAAATTACAAATACTGTTGGGCGATAAAGGATCTAACGATTTCTGCTCGAAAAGAAAGAGCGAAATCGGCAATTGGGGAGAAAAACTAAGGATTGAGATCAGAAGACACGTCGTATTGAAGTAGCTTGAAATCGAAGACGTAAAACCCAGTCTTCCAAACAATTTCATGCGATTCCTCTTATCTTTCGAATTATAGATCGACGACGATCAGATTCGAATGCTTTAGTTGAAGCGAACAATGAGACAATAATAATATCACAGAGGCAGAGAGAGAGAGAGAGAGAGAGAGGGATTGTTAAAAGGACTCGCAGCTTTTTATATTAATCGTGTTTGTTTGTGATTGCTGAGGTGCAGAAAAGTTATTGGTTGGATTGTTTTATTATAGAGCTCCTACACGCTCGAGTATATATATACTTAGGCTAAACTCGCTCTTGCTGCAAGACACGTGTCACCGCAGGAGGACATAATTTAGCAGAAGTTCGTGAGAATGTTGTGTTTCGAGGCCCAACTAAGCCTTTTTATAACGTTTTTTAAAGCCTTTTGAGATCATATCAAATCTTTATCTTTATGATGAAAGAATTACATCATCAACTAAAAATGATGGTGATGCTAGTTACTCTTCTCAGCCAAAATATAAAACAGAACTGACATGTATCTTTTTGTTCTCAACACCTAAATGATAACTGTTGAGATAATATGTATATGACTACCTTATTAGGTCTATATGATACATTTTTCTTAAGTCTCATGTTTATGCCTCCAAAAATAGATAATAATCACTGTAAAAGTAATAATATCGGAGAAAAGAAAAACCAATATGCCGCCACCACGTCAGCCTAATTTACCCATATGAAGACTGTCGGTGGTAACCGGCGCCGACAGTTGACTTTGCTGTCCCACCGGAGACCCAAATCTCAGCATCTCCATTGGCTGTTGCACCGCCTGCGTCTGCATTTAATAAAAACATGACACGTCAGATATCCAATCAAACTACTTCCCTCTCTCTCTCTCTCTCTTCCTCAAAAAGGGTTTCAACTAACCTGAGTCGTCGCCGCCGGCATCTGTGGAAACCCGCCCATGTACCTCGCGAGCTGCTCCGACAAGATTTGGTTCTGTGCTTGCATCTGCAACTGTACTGGGTTTTGACATACTAAACCGGGATGGTTCTGTGCAGCTGACCGGTTCATAACCGGGAATTGAGGCAATTGCATCTGACTCTGCATAGCCATCTGGTTCATGTACGGAGATGACTGTACGCCGGGAAACATCATCGGAGTCGCTGCTGCTGCTGCCGCCGCCGCCATTCCACTTCCCATCCACATCACTTGGAGTTGCATTTGAAGTGATTTCAAGTAATCAATGGCTTCATCCAAAATCGAAGCTTTATCTGTCTGCAAACACCAATTTTAATCAATCTCCATCGTTAGAATTTCAACTTGTTTCACTCGATTTCTTTGAATTATTTTTGTTTGGTCTTCATTAGAAGAAACTTACTTTGCTACAGTGAGGTATGAGTTCCTGAAGAGCTTTCATTCTGTCATTGATCCGATCTCTCCTCCTCTATAATAAACCAAGATCACAACAAAAAATATCAGAATTTTAAAACATTAATTAGGAATTTCACATTAAAATTAAAAGACTTGTTGCTAAAACACACACTAGTTTAATTTGTAAATGTGAAACACACAATAGAGCCATAAAGAAGTATATACCCTTTCAGAGAGATTATGAACTTCAGCCGCACGGCTTCTTCGGGTAGAACCTGAACGTTGGCTCGATTTGTTACCCACGGCTTGATCATCAGTTGACATCAAACGTACATCAGATTGAGACACAGATTCCTGATCAGTGTCCATTACATGTTTTCTCTTACGGTCAATGGTTACGCTTCTTCCACTGCCGGCTTCTTTGCTGTTCCTACCGTAGCTGCAACCGGACGAGCCACCAGACGAAGTATCAAGTCTTTCTTCGACGTTCTTGCTTCTATCACTCATAGAAACTGGAAGTGTAGTCACCTGATGATCGTTCGTAGACTGGTTGCTCCCGCAATGGCTAGGTCCGACGGTTAAAACTGAGGACCTAAACTTAGGAGGAGCCATGGCTTGATGATGAGCCTCGTTCTTAACCGTCTCTTCGATCGTCCGTGGCTTCTCTGGACCATCGAGGTGATCGATCGAAGAGAAGAAATGGGAGGAGAACTCGGATTCGAAGGGGTCGACTACGTCTTCTGGAGGGTATTGGATCCATGAGACGGTTTCTTGATCTTCAAGAACAGTGGTGTTATTAGGTTTTCGTACAGTTTCTCGGTTGTCAAGAAAAGTATAGTTGGGTTTTCGTAGGGTTTGATCATGTTTGTGGGTTTGGACTGGGACTGATGGTTCTCTACGAGCCTGGCTTTGTAAAACCACTTGACCATCTCTCCATAATAGCTCCACTAGTTCATCTTCTGGTCTGTCCAGAACATGAATAAACACATACATATATACACATAAACAATAGAGCTTAAGTAATTATGATTAAAAGTGAGAACTGATCATAATAAAATATTTGACTGGGATTATATATACCTGATTGATCTTTTATTGGTGGACATGTGAAAATTATCTTCAAAATTCCAATCAGGAAACAGTTGTTCCATGTCTGATCTGTACAGGAGACACCCAAATAAGAAAATAATACTTTTTGTGTAAGTGAATAGAATATGGTTTGATATATGAATAAGATAATGATTAACAGGAGCATTTTAACACAATGGAGCATAAGAGGATGATGAAAGCAATCAACTTCCAAATCCCAACAGTTTAATTAAATCATTAGGAAAGATTGAGAAAAATAATTAGGAATAAACAAATCCCCTCTCCAGCAATCCCGGAGGAAATGATTTAATAAGGCAAAAAAGTTAACTAATTCCATATATAGTACACTCTTAAAACCCAAAAACTTGAAAAGTAGTTACCAGATTTAGAAGCCTCTGAATGATGAGAAGATTTTAGCTATATCTGTTTTCTGCTTCACACGTAACAAAATTGAGATGGGAAAGAGAAAAAAAAAATGAAGAAGAGAAAATTCTCTCTCCTGACTCACTCGGTTTTCTCTCTCTAGATAATCAATTATTGAGAAACTGAGAGATGAAAGTTGCACAGAACAGAAAACAGAGATGAGAGAGAGGAAGAGAGGCTAAGGTTCTTTGCCAGGTTCAGACAGAAAGCGACGAGGGAGAGAGAGAGAGAGGGAGGCAGAGAAATTACAGCGAGCGAGCGAGCGAGCGAGGGAAGAAAATGATTCGGTGGGGGCAATAGTACGTACTGAAAACAGATCAGGATGAGCGACACGTGGCGAGTTGTCAGACAGCGAGTTGAGAGTTAACGGGACCCACCACCTCCGTGGGATATTGTCTGTNCCCCCCCCCCCCCCCCCCCCTATATGTTTATTTCAGGCAATAGTAGTAACATTTCCCAAATTAGAGCTCTCTATTTTCTACGACGCTTATTATGAGTTTATCATCATCTACTAAGGAACATAAGAAAGGGTTTATAATTGAGTATAAGAAAGGGTTTATAATTTATCTGAATTCAATTTTCTGTCAGAGTCTCATTAAAACAGAGATGAAATGATTCCAGAAATCATCATTTTTTTAACCGGGCATTTTCCACATCGCATTTAATTCACATGTGGACTATGAAAAGCTTCTTCGTACGTAACTTTTGTGTTATACTAGTATAAATCTGTAACCTACTGTATCTCAAAGTACGATTTTTTAAGTTCAAACTGAGAATTTTTGTATCTAAAGAAAACAAAAAACCTGATTACCAGAAATCATTAAAAAAACACCTTTTTATTTGCATATAATCACGAAATATTGGATAGTAATAACAGTGTCGAACCTAAATACGCAATCATAACGTCGTAATAATAATGACTCGTTGTCATGGACCACAAACAAATAATGGTCCACCCAAATTCTGCTTCACAAAAAGATTTGGAATCCTTATCACATTAGTTGAGTTACTTTCGAATCCTTATCAGTTATCACATATAATTTTGTTCGTTGAAAGTGCATAAAACCCCTACCGATCTAATGATAAAGAACTTGTTGTATGCTATATAATTGCAAATATTGCATATTGCAAGTTTACAAAATGAGATATATAATATGGTGGGGGCAATTGTGACTAGAGCATCCACCGAAAGGAATAAAGCCTCTGGGCCTCATTTGCTTTTTCCAAGAAAGAGACCAGTTTGTAATAACGTCGATTCATTGCTATAGAAGGCCATCAGCCAAGCAACTTAAGTTTCTTTTGGAGCCATACATATATGTATATATACATTGGATAAAAACACTTGGGTTTTTTTTTTTTTTGAAAAGGTTAAAATTACACTTGGTTGAACCAATTACTGTTTTTCGTTTCATTTTGTGATGCGAGTTGTGTGAACTAGGTTGATAGGTAGATTCGTTCGTGCGTGTTATAGTTATTTATATATTGGATTTTTCTGTATAGATCGATGATAAATGAAATGTTGTTTTCCGAGTCGAGTAGGTAGATGTACACGGCTTTAAACCGTAATTCATGTGGTTTAAAAAAAAATGGCATTTGACTCAATTGTGTTCGAATTCATATGGTCAAACTCATGTCGGTATAAGTCGTCGCCTCGCTGGATCATTAATTTCATCTTCTAACCAATATAACTCAATAGGTATATGTGAAATATTAAAGCTTAATTTTATGTCGACTCGAATATATATATTTTTAGAATATACATTCATATTTTTTTTAATCTTTATGATAACACACATGAATTAGTAATAAGATGGAACACGATTTATGGGACTAAAAGGCTCTGTACCCAATGCTTGTCCCTATTTTCTGCTGAATTAGAAGCTCTTTTTTTGGTCTATGAAATTATGTATTAGAAAAATTAAGGCTTCAAATCGATTAAGTTCAAATTGGATTGTTCTGGTTTTGTGAGTATGTTGGAGAATTACACCGACTCCATTTGCTACGAAGTTGGATGAATTCTCTAGTCTGAGTTCTCTGTTTTCTAATATATATATTTTTTTTTAAATATTTGTTGTAATAATGTATTAGATATATAAGATATTATTTTGTTTAGTAAATTAGTATTTAAAAAGTTATAATTTTTCAAATTCTTTTTTAAAGTATATTTTTCAAAATTTAAATTTTAAACCCAGAAGACAATTCTTCCAAATTTCATCTAAAAGGCTAAAAGCAATCAGAAAAAGCCCAAATTGTGCACTGTGGAAGTACGTTATTGGGCTTATACACAAGGCCCAATTTGCCGAAAAAATAAAAAAATACATAGGGCCAACCAAAACCCTAACTCTATAAGAGGCCGTTGTGAAACAATCTTGAGGCGGTGGCGGCGGTGCAGGAAGGCGGAATAGCGGCGGAGGGTGAAGGAATAAAAGGCTAGAAGCGGTGGAGAAAGTATGTGGATAAGAAACAAATTAACCTGAGGGGATCATGATGTTCTTCGTTATTATATAGTTTTCAATCTGAATTTCAGATTCGCCGCTCGCCTTTTCTTGCTTCTACCACCGCTTATTCCGTCGCTTCGATCTGCTCCGCCACCGACCTTGTGATGATCAGATCTGAAGGTCCAAACAAAAACTTTCAAAATTTAGCTTCTTTGTATAAAAGAAATTTCAAAAGTCTGATGGCTGAGGATTTCAACAGTGTATCCTTTTGACTCTCTTCGCAGCAACGAATTAGATTCTCTAGAGGATTAGATTCGGATTTGTTTTGTTTGTGCCATAAAATATTGAGTTTTTCATACGGATGTGTTAGTTATGCTTTGCCAAATCTGTGTGAGCTGAAGAAGATTTTTTGATAATCTTAACCCTTTTTTTTTTGTTTTTTCAAACATGTGAAACTGAAGTTCATAAATCTGAAAATTGCAAAAAGTTTGGTATGTTTGAAATTTACATATAACACTATAATTTTAGCTAACTACAATTCTCTGACGTTTATTAAAATGTGCTTTTGTTTCCGAATCTTTTATCTTGCCACTTGAAATTTTCAGTATATATAGTCGAAACTCGATAGTATATTTATGGGATATTTTGTAGGGAGAATGTTGAGTTTGCTCATAAAATACATATTACCAGCTCAAGGATCCTATTCCACTACAAGCTTCAATCAAACAGTCGAAGGCAAAAGAACAGCAAACAAATAATAATGACTAACAACAACTGTATGCTCAATTTGCCATAATTCCATTTTATATGGTCTATTTGGCGCACTAAAAAACCTTGGAATTTGATTTTTTTAATTATTCGATAAAAGAATTTTATTTGATCTCTGCACTAGATTGTCTACAAGCAAGAACACAAAGAACGTCTGTACAAGAAAATGCGGCACACGAAGGCTAATATAACCAAAGACCACATTAAAGACACTGCATAAAAAGGAATAAAACTTAGACCACATCAGTTTGATCAGCTTCTAGGCCATCCCATTTCTTGCAGAACAAGCCACCCCATCTCTTCTTGAATTGCAAAATCTCCATCCCAATCGCAAACACTGCAATAGCACATATGATGGTAGTGTAAGCGATCTTCCATCCGCTTCCGGGTTGCAAAATAGCAAAGCCTTTGCAGATGTTGTAGACGCTTAGAAGGATCACTGCGTATCCCACAGTGTGATGATACCAATTCCAGTGTTTTCTATACTTATGATCCTTCCCAGGTCTTGCTCGAGGGAAACTACCTGTAGAAGCCCTAAACAGAATAGAATTATTCCTATCACGGTATGCGCCGTAGCTCTCATCCCGGTATGTTTCGCCATATAGACTGCTGTTCCAAGACCTCCCAATAAACCGGCGCAATAACCGGTGAATTGACAAACTACGTGTACATAGAACCAAGTGGGATCTAATCTTTCGTAGGTCTTCATGTATCTTGCAGCCATAGCTCCAATAGGCATGAGAATTCCCCAACTCACTGCGTTTACCAGTCCATGGATTTGCTTGACCAGCAACATGTTTCCGTTAGCTGATTTTGTGGCTGTGACTTGTCCGGAAAGCAAATCCAGAGTAGCCATGGATTTGAGATGATCTCCCCTCATTGCGTGCATCCCAAGTCTATCTCCTCCCTTCAACGGGCCGTCTTGCCATAAGTGATTCACGACGGTTGTGTTAGGAGGCAACACCAAAGTTGCGAATACTGTCATCTCTCCGACAAGATACTCAGCGGATACTTGAGTCACACGGAAGCTAAGAGGAGATTCTTGAAGCATAGTAGAATAGCTATTAATGGAGGAAGTATAAGCACGCATAACGCTGGATGTTGAGTTTCGATAAGCCACGAGAGCTTGAGCGCCTAACATGCCTTTGCTCGTCGGGTTTATGGCCCAAGCGATCCAACTAGAATTAGTCTCAAGATTGGCATGACGGTAAGCAACTTCAAGAACTCCGGTTTCACGAACATAACTAAAGTGTAGAAAAGAATCTAGAACCGGAAGATCCGTGCAAGAACGAAAACGTTTTCCGTTGTTGAAGCTGTGAGTTTCGCATCGAGCCTCAAGTCCTTGATCTGTTGTTGCTGTTGTAAAGAGTGGACTCAGGAAGAGCAGAAAGCACAAAACGACAAAAGCGGCTCTTGAAGACAAAGACATGATGTTGATGATCGAAGCTTAATCTTCCGAGACAGAGCGAGTCCACACACAAAAATCAAGAAGAGGTTTTTATGTTTCGAGTAGTAGAAAGCTTTGCCCTGTTGCCGCATATTTATTTATAGTGCAATGCTATTGTGGCAATCCACTTCCGAGTGTAATTTGGATTTGAGTTTTCCATATTGTTATTGTTTCCCCATTTTTTTCCTTTTTCCTTTTATATTTTTAATTTTTTTTTTTGTTTTTTATCCTCTGGTTGGCTAAAACTTTCAATAGGTTTATGATCCTTAATCAGCGTTTTATTAATCAAATTAAAATCTTATCCATACTCCCTTTCAAATTTGGAAAGGCGTTTCACCTTTTCCTTTTTCATTTATTTTTAAAGGGTTTTTAGTATTCTTAGCAATTAAAAGAAGCATGTGTCTTTTTTTTTAACACTCAAATTATGAGAACCGTTACATCGATGATTTTACAATGGTCAATCTTACCATCTTATGAAAATCCACGACTAACGGCTCTACCTGCACCACGCTTACCATCATATGAAGATTCACGTCTGACGATTCTGCTTGCACCACGCTGAAGATCTCTTGTAAGCTTGCCTCCATTAATTTGCATAATTTTTCATTAATCTGTATAATTAATCATAAATCGCGCTTTCTGAGATTTGAAATCCAGACCTCCTGATGTAGAAGCATTAATGAACATTTGATAAACCATTGGGCCAAGGGAGCTTCCACAAGAAACATGTGTCTTTGTAGTAAGTTTTTAAAATTTAAAATTTCTGTAAAATTTTAAACAAATTATAGGGTTTTCTGAAAGAAAAAAAAACATCGCGTAGATTGGATTTGTAAATTAATATTTCAACTTGAAAAAAATGCAAATCAACCTTTCATCTACCAATCAAATCACAATATAATCCTTGCATATAAATGACATGAAATCAACAAACTTCTCTTATGTTTTAGATGGAATGTGAAACACAACATTTTATCCATATGAAAAACTATAGTGTTTTTTTTCTTCAATCTCCTCATCCACCATCATTTTCTTCAATCTCCTTTTTTCATGAATCAATCATCATCTTCTTCAATCTTCGTATCCCTAAAGAAAAAAAATACAAACAATTATCTAACAACAAACCTTGGCATTCAAGTTCAAAAATTGAAACAGAAAAAATCCATCTCAATTCCAAGTTTGTGGTAGGCCACGATTTCTCACCATAACAAAGAAAAATCAAAAGAAAGAAAAATCAGATCGTTTTCGACTGACTCGTCAGGAAAATCAAGTGAAGACAAAGGATGAAACCAATGACCAAATTTTTTCTCAACGGTAGCTGCTATTGGACACAAGCAGAACAACATAAAATTTATAAAACTTTGCTTTATGTTTGCTTTTTACAAACAAAACGATATAAAATTTATAAAGATATATTGGACAAAATAATTCGTTTTATCTTCCGTAATCAATATAGTGTTTTGTTATTTTCAAATGATTGTATTTCGAGTTGAATTGTTGGTGAAGAGTTGACATACATTTTTTAGAGCTGAAAAATGTATTTATAAAAATTTGATTTATAAATGTGACATATTTTTTTGGGTATAAAGCCCTAGAATATACTATTTAGAATACTGATATTGTAAATATTTTTCCTTTAAGTTACTTTATAATATTCATAAGATACATATATAAAAATAAAACTATAATATTTATGTCATCCAGTAAAATTTGATGCATAAAGAAAGTCAAAATCAAATCAAATAATTTTGTTTTGTTTATTTTTTTTCGTGTGTTGACTTGGAATAGTGTTACAATGAAAAGTATCAACTTTCCCCCCGGTCAACTTCTAACTTCATACGTTTCCATGGATGTTGAATTAAATATAACGCTTATAGTTAGATTTAAGTTTTGATCATTAATTAGCCGAATCATTAAGCGAATAATGTTTTTTTTTGTGATATTTGAATTTCGTTTGAGTCATTCTATTATTCCAGAGACTAGTGATAAAGATTTAAACTTGTATTTGATGTTTTTTTGTAGCTAAGTTAAATTTTTTTTGTCAGCATATTTATCTTCTTTTTATTTATTTTTACGATTTAGGACCTCTTTTATATATTTTAGTTATTGTAAGTAAACATTTGTTTGGTTGGTCAAAGTCAAACAGCCTAAAAGAAAACGTAAGGACTCGTCTCTTGCCGTCAAACTATACAAAACTCTACTGAATTTAAAATTGATCTCAAATTGAATAGTATGGATATTACCGGTCAACTTTAACGTCTTTGCTTTATAGTAAGTTTAATACACACTTAAGAGTCTAAGATTAAGAATAGTTGGAATTGTATTGACAAGGAACCATTTTGATAATGCGTTAATTGCGACTATATATTATAGTGTCACGAGGTCTATTTTGTTTTAACATGCGTTATAAAAAGGTGGTAGATCAGTAGTTTATTGGTAGCGACTTTTTTTCTTCATCCGTAGATATCTCGTTGTTTGGTTTGGCGGTCAAACCACTATTTTCTCAATAGATTTGTCATTACTATTAAAACCAAACGTATACTTTTTAGTGTTGGGTCTTTGAAGGTAAAGATTTTGAATGGTGTGTCTGTCTAACTACGAGACAATTAACTAGTAAACAACAGAATATTTGGCATAAGAGTATTATTCTAGTGGTTTTTGTTTTTCTTTCCCAGACATTTTGTTTCGAAATTTTTTTGAATACCAGAATCATCACGGCAAATATAGTGGAATCTTGTTTTGTCTCCAATTGCGTTTGCTTACAATCGCACCAAGCACAGAAAAATAGTTAAATACACCAATCTCTGTCACTATAATTTATGAGATTATATAGTAGTTGGCTTCTTTTTTTTCCTATAATGGTTATTCAGAAAATAAAGATAAGATGTAAGAAAATAATTGTTCGTAGAACCATTCCACAAACTCCATTTATTCTATTGTTACAGTCCTTTTTTTTTTCCCCTTCATGTTTGGTTCTTGGTATGAAACCGCGTGAAGAAGAAGATGACTTTGGTCAACAATTATCAGCTATTATTTTATTTTATCTCTTTTCAGTAATCTGACTTCACCAGATTCTTTGCTCATCTCCTCATCTTTTGCTTCAAAATCAAAATCCTTACAATCGAAACTAATAAATCTCCCCAAAGGCTTTATTTTATTTTATTTTATTTTCATCCAATAGAATTACAACTTCTGCGTCTGCACTTTTTTCATTTTCATCTTACTTTCCTTTCCCGGCGATTCCGAGCTTGATCATTGCCGGCGATTTTTTTTTTGTTTTTCCCCACGGGATTATCTCCTGATGTTGTCCAAGCATAGTTTCATTCTTTGTCTTATCTTCTTCTTCGTCACAGCATTTTCCGGCGACTCCAGAGCTCTCGCCGGAAACAATGAGCAGAAGAACATCTCGGGCTTTTCTGGGTTTGACTTTCCGAACCCGATGCGCTTCGGTTCCGTTTCTTCTTCCACAAGCAACGATTGCGGTTTCTCTTCGCCGGAGAACGAACCCGCCAAGGAAATGACCGGAGGTAACAAGACCGTGAAGTTTCATCTAAAGCGCCGACAGACGACGAAGACGCAAGAAACTGAGAAGACAACAACAACAAATTCAGTTCTTGAGCTCCAAATCCGAGATCTCACTAGAATCCAGACGCTTCACAAAAGGGTCTTGGAGAAGAAGAACCAAAACACTCTGCAGAAACAGAATAATAAGAAGAAGGAAGTGGTTTCCGCTCCGGCGGCGGAGCAGCCTGGTCAACTGGTGGCTACACTTGAGTCCGGTATGACTCTCGGTTCGGGCGAATACTTCATGGACGTGCTGGTTGGTTCACCACCAAAACACTTCTCCTTGATTCTTGACACAGGGAGTGACCTAAACTGGATTCAGTGCTTGCCTTGCTACGACTGTTTCCAGCAAAACGGTGCGTTTTATGACCCTACAGCCTCTGCTTCCTTCAAGAACATAACTTGCAATGACCCAAGATGCAGCCTAGTCTCATCACCTGACCCTCCAAAGCCCTGCAAATCAGATAGCCAGTCATGCCCTTATTACTACTGGTATGGGGATAGCTCCAACACCACCGGAGATTTTGCAGTCGAGACTTTCACGGTTAATCTCACTACTAATGGAGGGAAGTCGGAATTGTACAACGTCGAAAACATGATGTTCGGTTGTGGTATTGGAACAGAGGTCTCTTCCATGGTGCTGCAGGGTTGCTTGGGCTAGGAAGAGGCCCGCTTTCGTTTTCCTCTCAGCTCCAGTCTCTTTATGGCCATTCCTTCTCTTACTGCCTCGTCGATAGAAACAGCGATACAAACGTTAGTAGCAAGTTGATCTTCGGTGAAGACAAGGATTTGCTGAGCCACCCGAACCTGAATTTCACTTCTTTTGTTGCCGGGAAAGAAAACCTCGTCGACACATTTTACTACGTACAGATCAAATCCATCCTAGTCGCAGGCCAAGTTCTAAACATACCCGAAGAAACGTGGAACATCTCATCGGATGGTGCTGGAGGGACAATCAAAAACAAGATCGCTGAGAAAGTGGAAGGGAAGTACCCGGTGTCTAGAGATTTCCCGATCCTAGATCCTTGCTTCAACGTGTCTGGCATCGATAACGTTCAGCTGCCTGAGCTTGGGATTGCCTTCGCAGATGGCGCCGTTTGGAACTTCCCGATGGAGAATTCTTTCATCTGGTTGGACGAGGATTTGGTCTGCTTGGCGATTCTAGGAACTCCAAAATCAGCCTTTTCCATCATTGGAAACTACCAGCAGCAGAACTTTCATATACTCTATGATACAAAGAGGTCCAGGCTCGGGTACGCACCCACCAAGTGTGCAGATATATGACCTTCTTGTCGGTTTTATACAGGTTTTAAGTACATTAAAGCAACTGTACACAGAAAGGCAACAAGAAGAAGAACAGATTCTTTTTCCTTTTAAATTTTTTCATTCTTTAGGATATTCCTTCAACGATGATGTATTATTGCTGTAGAACAAAGATCATATCGAACTAATGTAGTTATTCAACTTCATTTCTGAATACAAGTGTTAATCTTGCGATTGTGTTAGATAATCTTAGCTTCTAGTTCAAATCCAAAAAAAAAATACCAAGTAAGTAAGAGAGTAAATTCACCGTCGATGTGGAAGTGAGTTGTTCCGAGGAGATCTGATTTGTGTGCGTGCCGATGAAGAAGAAACCTCAATGGAGAAAGCTTAAGATGGTTTTCTCAAAGCGCCATATAGTCGCAGAAATCGAGGAAGCAAATGAAGTTGTGTGTCTCCTCTCTCATTGCACACACAAGTAAAGAACTCCAACGATCTAGATAGAGACAACGATGCTACCAAATTGTAAGGAAAAAGAAAGTTTCAGGTGTCGCAAACACACAAATCAAACAACAGAAATCGGATTATGAAGTACCTGAGAAAGATTGGACAAGGATTATTCTCCGTGACGCCACTCTCGCTCCGATTAAAAGGATGCGAGTGTTGTTGGAGAAGAAGGAGAGATTTGCAGAAAACAGGTGACCGGAGGAGAAAACTCAATGCCATTGATTCCACAGTACCTTCTTCGTTTTGAATTTTGTCTTCTCCTTAAATTTCTAGTTTTGCCCTTTTCCTTAAATTTCATCTTAATTGCAATTTTCTTTTTAATCAAGTATATTCTTGACTTAATTAGCAAAATAAACTCAACTAGTAGACAATCATTTTTTTAGTTATAACTATGACGTACCAATCCAACTTCTCAGATTATTAGTGATGAATCTTAATTAGATAATTTATTAGTAATAGATATTGATTACCTTCATAATTAAAATACGTTTCATTTTAGAGTAATACTAATCAATGCCATTTTATAATAAGGTATTTAGTTTTCATCTTTCATCAATTTTCTCTTTCATACTTTATATATATTAAACTAATTACAAATTTTGTTTCTCTTGTTTCTCTCTCTTCATATATTGCTTTGTCCATAAAATATAAGAAGAAGAAAGAAGAAACAGAAGAAGAGGAAGAAGAAGGAGAAGAAGAAGAAGATGGTGATGATAATGGTGGCGATGGACAATGATGATGGTGGCGATCAACGATGATGACGGTAATGATGGCGGTTACAACAACAACGGTGGTACCGCAGTTGACGGTGGTAGTTGACGGTAATGATGGTAACACGACGATAATGCTGGTGGCGAAATGATAACTGGGTTAACTGGATAATTTTTTATGATATGATAATTTTGTTAACACGATAATATTAGTTCGATAACACGATTAACATGATAATTTTATTTGTGTAACTCGTTTAGCATGTTTTGAACATTGATAATTAGGTTAACATGTAAATAGATAACTGGTGTAACATGTATATTTTTATAATTTGTTAACTTGTTTAACATGTTAATTACATGATAACAATGCCGATTTGTGTGAACAATTCCATGCAGATGTGAACAATATTTTCCGAGAGGTTATGAACAGTATTGTCGGGCAAGAAGTAAACAGTGTTATCAGGATTTTACGTCGCTAACAGAGTTTCCGGATCAATGACATTGTTGTAATTAATTCGAACAGGAAATGAGTTTTTTGGTTTAAAATTTGTTTCTCTCTCCTATATATCTAATTTTCAATTTTTATTTCTCATTTACTTAATTTTTCGATCAATTGATGATATCAACTCATATCACCCTTCATTTTATCATCCCTGGTTAACTTACTTTACTGAATAAAATAGTAATTACATTGTATTTAATTAATAAATATATGAATTAAATAGTAATTACATACTAGTATTTAATTAATAAATATATGAATTATGAGGGGAAAAGCTCCATCTAGTTTCTTAACTCAATTTTATACTAGACGTAATTGTTTTTGAAAACATTGATTATAAAAATAACGGAAATTATGATAAATTAAAATCTTATTCGGTTAATTTGAAAATTTTCGAATATAAATATTACAAAAACTCATAAAACCTAATCTTAATGACATTATGCAAGCATTAAAATATAAAATCAAAATAAAATAAAGAATATTAATTTGTCCTTTTAACGTAATATCTTCAAAAAATTATAATTTGACAAAAAGTGAGAGACTGCACACAAATTGATTTCTTCTCTCCTGCGCCGTACCACATATAGCATTTTTAAGTAATTTATAATTTATTGAATTTTCTAAAAAATATGTGATATATTAATTTCTTTTTTCAGACCAGACCCAACCCATCCCCTACAACCATCTGTCTCGGTGTTCATTGATCCTCTCTCTACAAACCTAAAATCTCGGCATTTCGATCTCAGGGAGGATCGAGAAAGAGAGGATTCGTGATGAAGATCGTCGCAGCAACGCTTTTCGAATCGAATACGGACAAATGCTACGCTCCAAGCTTCATCGCCGTCAATCTCTGTCTGGCTTTAATCGATGGCGCTCTCGCTTTCATCGCATTCCTTCAGGTTCTCTCTTCTTCTGATAATTCCGATTCTAGTTTTTTTTTCTTTTTTTTTGATTTCGCAGGTTTCTTTTATGTTGTTCTCCTGGAAATCCGATTTGTTTTTTTTCTGAATGTTAGATTTTGTGAGACCGTTTAGGTCTGTTCGGAAAGTGAAGCATTGTGCTGAATTTTCGTATTCTTAAGACGCGATAAGATGTGATATTATTGAATTTTGGTGTTGAATTAATGAATTGGGGTGATTCTTTAGAGCTGTGTCTTGTTGTTGTTAATGTGGTTGACCTTTAAATTTCAGGTCAACTCTTGGCTGCGATTATAGCAACTTGAGTAGAATGAGAGATTTGATTCAGGGAATCTGAATCCGATACGAATTTTCAGTAGAAAGTAGAATCCTTTTATTTTCAAAAAGTGCCAAGAGTGTAGATTAAGATATCTCTCATGGTTCCTATGTAGTTTTAGACATTGAAAGTAATAATAATAATAAAAAGTTCTTATTCTCTTTCTGTTGGTTTGGGCTTATAAGATATATCTTGGCTGCCTACTGCTTTCAGTTAACTCGATTCCACAGGCGGGACAAACGAGTTGGATGGACGCGGCAAAAAGTAATTCTTCTGATTTCTCTGTTTTCTATCAATCCCAATTTATGTTGTATGTTCTTGTTACTTGTCATGGTGTGTATCTGACACATCCATCAATGAAAACTGCAGGTGCTTCATCTTATGATTGGTTCTTCAAACACTGGTAAATCCTCGAGGCATTTCGTCAACAGAGATAATGAGGGAAAATTATAATTTTTCGAGTCTGGAGCAACTGTGAATAAGATCTCTACTCTATCTGTTGGCAGGTTCTTTCGTTTATTTCGTGGCTGCGATTATAGCAACTTGCACGAGGTGGCATCATTGGTCCAACGCATTCGGTTTTCTACTTATGGGTAAAAAATTTATATTCCCTTGTTAAGTTTTGTGTATAATTTTTCATTTGATTTCTCCTCTGAATTAGCTCCTAATGAATTGAATTGTACTTGCAGCGTTTCCCAAGATTCTGTTTCTTGCAACTTTTCTCCTGCTTCTCTCTTTCTGGTACGTACATTTTCCAATGCTTTCTAAGTGAATTCTGGTCGTATCATGTAATGCTTGGTTAGATGATTGTTTACAGATAAGACACCGACACTTTTTAATGTTATAGGGTAGATGTTTGCCATCAGGGAAATGGAGAGGAGGAGGATGATGATGAAGAAGAAAATAGCATCCAGCAAGTGTTGCTTGAAAAAAGCAAGAGCAAGTCAGGTTCGTCGAGTGCAAGTGATCGCAGAAAGTGTTGCTCTTTCCATGGGATTCATGTTGGCACCCGGCAGAAGTTTGTTGTTGCGGTATGAGATACTTTTGGTTTTTCTGAAATTAACCAGTAGCCAAGCCATTCCTGTGATCTTTACAAGTATCTATGTTTTTGCTTAGGCGGTTGTCCTTGTGTTCATCCTAATGATATCATTTGCGATTCTTATATGGATTGCTTCCGGAAAGAATTCTACCGATTCTTCACTATTGGCTCAGGTATGTGGTGGCGCCACATGATAAGCTATCTCTACATATCTATATTTCCTCTTTCTCTATCATAAAAGTTCTTGCGCTCGAGAAATAAAAATACTTAGCCTGTTACTTTCTCGATGAAATTTACTTCCTTGTGTAGGTATATGTCGATATTTTTGCTGCAATAATCCTAATCACGGGAGGAGGGATATGCTTCTATGGTGAGTGATTGCTTCAGTTCTTTTCTGGTTTTAGCTATTCGAATTTTTTCTTGTAACATTTCGTGAAGATGCTTTGGTCAGTGGTTAACAAGCTTATTGCTGTGTTCTTTTATTCAATTTCACCGTATATTCACAACCTCTTTTATGCTCTTTTTCGCTCTTTAGGCCTGCGTCTGCTCTTTAATCTAAGGAAGGTGCGGTCTGAACAAGTTTCATCAGAGATGCGAAAGGTAACTAAAAATAAATTCTTATGGGCTCTTGAAGTTTTTGATTTCCTTGCACATGTCAGTCAGATCCTGACACTGAAATTGCATTTTTAACCATTTATAGGTATCGGGCTTAGCAGGGGTCTCAGTTGTTTGCTTCACCGTGAGCTCTTTAATCGCTCTTCTCACACACATTCCGGTAAGACATTGTTACCAAAAGTATATCTGTAAACCAAAAATCAAACATTTGTCAATATGCTTAACCAAAAACAACATATTCTGAGCTCAGCTCTTCTATCATTGGAACCCAAGCAAATTACACGGCATCAAGGCATTGGTTCTTCTGATCATATACTATTTCATAGGTAAAAGGATAAAGATTATAAATTTTCCTTTGCGGTTTTTGTAAGACCTCAAATGTAGTATTATTATTATTGATATGAGCGCGTATTGACAGGTTCCACCGTACCATCTGTCTCTTATACACATCTAGATGTGTATAAGAGACAGGGTAAAAGGATAAAGATTATAAATTTTCCTTTGCGGTTTTTGTAAGACCTCAAATGTAGTATTATTATTATTGATATGAGCGCGTATTGACAGGTTCCACCGTACCATTGGCTTTCGTTTTATGGGTATTGCGGGAGTTACCACCTCAAAACGTTGTGAGTAGACAAGAAGAAGCCAGAAGAATTACTTATGTCAACTATGAAACTGTTGAAAGGCAGCCTCCTCAGCAGTGGACCTCCACCACCGTCTCGAAAAACCAGGTACACAATTCTCTTGTTTAACATCCAAATTTCGCAAGTCATTTCATTTCAGACCCACGAAAGGAGTTTTGTAGTAAGCTCGCATGCATCAGATAAATCTACTGACATGTTGAGGAAGGCAAGTCCTATAGGAAATCATTTCTTGGTTAAGGAGATTACTCAACATGTTTTTGGTTTTTTTGGACTCGGTGGTGCAGGTTTCTAAGGCAAGTCCTATATGACCCCAAATAAACATCATAATAGCCTGAAGAGAGAATCCGCCAATGTTCTTGTCTTTTTTTACCGGGGGAAAAAAACCTCGTGGAGTTGCATAATGGGCTCTAGGCCCAATATGGTGTGTCGTGCTGGAGTGGAATGAAAGTGGAAACAAGCTCGTATATGGTGCGTCGCCTTCGAAGACAACAATTTGTTAATAATATAGAATGGAGGTTGAATCCGAGGGAAAAGCTCTGTAAATATTTATTTGATTTGCAGTTTTTAGTTTTATTAGTTGTTCAGGACTTTGTGGATATATTATATGTGTTCTTACTTCTTACTACTTAGGAAGATATTTGAACGGTGCCGTTTTATTTCCCCTTTTCGAATTATTTTGGCGCATTTCTATTTTTGTGAGATCAGGGATAGAAAGCAAATGTAGCAAGTCCTTAAATAGCCGTTGAGACCTTTTTGGATATTTGTGAATCAGTTTCCTGTTTTCGTCTTCCTCCACTGTCACCTTCCTCGCTAAGCAAAAGACTTTAGAGAGCTTCGTACTACGACGCCCAGAAGAAAAAGCAAAAAAGCGAGGGAAAAAAAAAGTTGAAAAAGCTAAGACGGAAAAAAGCAGAAATATTAGATATAAAATTAACCAATCCCTCGAAGGAAAACCTTTTCCTTGTCTTTATCGATCTTCTTTTCTTTTGTGTTTGTTTCCTATAAAGTGAGCACAAAAGGAGATCAATTATATTAATATGATAACTGGTTACTCTGTTTTCAGCGAAATCCTTGATTTGACGAAGAAATTATTTGGTGGTAGTAGTAGTTTCGATATACGGCGGCCATGGAAGCTAGCTCGAGTGGAACGGCGGAGTTGCCACGGTCTCTCTCACGGAGGGTAGCTCCGTCGCGTGCGACCACTATGATGATCGATAGACCGAACGAAGATGCTAGCGCCATGGATAGCGAGCTTGTTCCTTCGTCTCTCGCTTCTATTGCTCCGATTCTTCGCGTTGCTAATGAAATCGAGAAGGATAATCCTCGAGTCGCTTATCTCTGTGGGTTTCACTTTTTTCAATTTTTTTTTCATTGATGAAATCCTCCTTGAGATTCTGCTAAGCTAAAATAGTAGGAGAAGATATGTAAATTGGTAACACAAAATCATTTTGACTGACTTTTGTTTGTTTAACAGGCCGGTTTCATGCGTTTGAGAAGGCTCATAGGATGGATGCTACATCTAGTGGACGAGGTGTTCGTCAGTTTAAGACCTATCTGTTACATAGACTTGAGAAGGTATATATATATTTGCTTGGTGATGAAGGTATAAAAAGATTTCCACTTTACTTATAACATTTCTGTCCTATTTGTTCTATAGGAAGAAGAGGAAACCAAGCCTCAGCTTGCGAAAAACGACCCTAGAGAAATTCAGAAGTATTACCAGAACTTCTATCAGAAATATATTAAAGAAGGAGAAACCTCAAGAAAACCGTGAGTGCACTTAGCCAAAGATTCAACAATAAGCTGAGCCTAGTTGTGACAATAAGCCCTACTCTTATGTTTTTCATTTTTTTTTTGCTAAAGGGAGGAGATGGCCAGGCTTATTCAAATTGCCTCGGTACTGTATGATGTACTCAAGACTGTTGTACCCTCTCCAAAAGTGGATCATCAGGTTTGATTTATATACTAAGTTGTAATGATTGTTTTGATTAGATTGCTTTGTGAAGCCTCGTTGCCCATATGCTTGTTTTCCTTCCTGATCTGTTCATTTTTTAGACCCGTAGATATGCGGAAGAAGTGGAAATGAAAAGGGATAGATATGAGCACTACAACATTCTTCCTTTATATGCCGTTGGGACTAAACCAGCGATTGTGGAGCTTCCTGAGGTGCGTTTTAAATGACTGCTACGAAATTAGTATGGTAGCCAAATATATACACACCCTTTCATTTTTACGTTATGTACTGTGACAAATAGGTCAAGGCTGCATTCAGAGCTGTTTGCAATGTGAGCAACCTTCCTCGGAGAAGAGTTCACTTGCCATCTAATGCCCCTGATGAAATGCGCAAGGCTAGAGCTAGGAGATTCAATGACATTCTTGAATGGCTTGCTTCTGAGTTCGGGTTTCAGGTATTCTACTTTCACCACATCTTCACACGACTTTTTGGCAACTTTTTTTTACTTTGATGTTCTTGCAATTCCTTTTCTTTACCTTCTTTCTTATGCATATTCGTTGTTGTTTCACTTCATATGGTGATTATAGAGAGGGAGCGTGTCAAATCAGAGGGAGCACATAATACTGCTTCTTGCTAATGCTGATATTAGAAACAGAACTGATGAAGAATATGTTGAGGTGAGCATTGTTTGTAAGAAGGTTGCTTTCTATTTTGTCTCCTACACGTCTTCCTGTTACCCCTTATTCGATAGTAATGCTGTAAGTTTCTTGCAGCTGAAACCTAGCACAGTCACCGAGTTGATGGACAAAACGTTTACAAATTACTACTCATGGTGTAGATATTTGCACTGTAAGCCTAATCTCGGGTATGGTATATTCTTGGTCTATATTATGTGACAAGTTCCTATATGATTTTGGATGCTTGGTCTATCTTTCTGTCCTTTGGTCACATATCTGATGTTGGATGCTTCAACTTGGTTCTTAAAAGGTTTCCAGAAGATTGTGATAAACAGCAGCTGCAGCTTATCTATATTTCCCTGTACCTTTTAATATGGGGTGAAGCCTCAAATGTTAGATTTATGCCCGAATGTATCTGCTATATTTTTCACCATGTAAGTTTTATCAGCTGTAGAATTACATACTTTTGCATAGCTTTCTTCAGGTTCTGGATGGTTTGAAATGCTCTGTTTTTTTTCCGTTGTTGTTGTTATTGTTCATAAGATGGCAAATGACGTCTATGGGATTCTGTTTAGCAATGTTGAAGCTGTAAGTGGTGAGACATATGAAACAGAAGAGATTATTGATGAAGAATCGTTTCTGAGAAATGTTATAACTCCGATCTATCAGGTCATACGCAAGGTAAGTATATCAAGTTCATCACTCATGTTATCAGGAACTGGACACTTTCTTTTGACTGAAAAAATGATTGTGCTTACCTTGAAGGAAGCCAGAAGGAACAAGGGTGGCACAGCGAGCCATTCACAATGGAGAAACTACGACGATCTGAATGAATACTTTTGGTTAGTAGTTTCTGGACGCACTTGCTTAACCATTATCTAAAGGCATGCCTAATTTGATCTGGTTTCTGATTGCCAACATACTTATTTATCTGAAGGTCTAAAAAATGCTTCAAGATAGGATGGCCTCTTGACCTTAATGCAGACTTTTTCCTAAGCTCTGACGAGGTATTTTCCATTTTCTTTAATGTGCTCATATCAAGCTTAAAATATGATACAACAGCAATATGATCATTCCAGTCTCTCTGTAACACTTCTATTTCGAGATGCTACAGAAGCATGATTTGTGTATGTCTAAACTACTGCAGAATCAAGCCACTTACGCGAAAAGCAAGCCTAAAAGCAACTTTGTTGAAGTGCGCACATTCTGGAACCTCTTCAGAGATTTTGATCGAATGTGGATATTCTTTGTCATGGCTTTTCAGGTAAAGCTAGTCCTTTAAAAGAGTTGATTGGTCTGGAAACCAGTTTTTTTTTTTTTTCAAATGATCAGATTTGTCCTTTTGTTTTGTAGGCTATGGTGATAGTTGGATGGAATGGTTCTGGATCCATGGGTGCTATTTTTGACAAGGATGTCTTCAAGAAAGTGTTAACCATTTTTATAACTTCAGCGTATCTGACTCTTTTACAAGGTTGTGATTTCAACATAATAATTTTTTCTTGTTTCCTACGGAAGAGTAGTTTTCCTTATTTGATGTTCTAATGAAGTTCCTAGTCCTCAAAATTATGTTTACAGCTGCACTGGACATTATCCTTAATTTCAATGCATGGAAGAATTTCAAGTTCTCGCAGAAATTGCGGTACATTCTGAAATTCGCAGTGGCGGCAATGTGGGCGGTGCTTCTTCCGATTGCTTACGCAAAGTCAGTCCAACGCCCTACTGGAGTTGTAAAGTTCTTCAGCACTTGGACTGGTGACTGGAAAGATAAGTCATTTTATACATACACTGTTTCATTCTACGTGTTACCAAACATACTGGCTGCTTTCTTCTTCCTCGTTCCACCATTCCGGAGAATCATGGAGTGTTCAGACATGCGGATTGTCAAGCTTTTCATGTGGTGGGCTCAGGCAAGTATTGATATTATTCTTGTGATTCTTGAATATACTGGTTTTCCCCCTTTGTCTGTCATCTTTGTTTCTTGATGATTTTCCATCTTGTAGCCAAAACTATATGTTGGAAGAGGTATGCATGAGGACATGCTCTCTCTCTTCAAGTGAGTGATCATCACATATCATGTTATCATCATCTAACTTCAATAAGATTTTTTTTTTTAAAACTCTTATACTAGCCTGTTCTCATATAGAGCAACTTATGATGCTCAGGTATACCTCCTTCTGGATTATGCTACTGATCAGCAAGCTTGCTTTCAACTATTATGTGGAGGTCTGGATTTTGCCTTTATCTTACTTCCTTTAACTTGTAGTAATTACTTAATGTGTATATAAACTTGTTTTAAAGAAAATGTAGTTTCATTTTGTGATATCTGTGTCTAGCAACTCTTTATGCCATACATGGCATATTCTATTTGGTTATTCACATTGTGCCCTTGCTGAGTCTACCCTGGCACAAGCCTTCTTACTGTGATTTTTCTTTATGCATTGATGATGACATATCATTATATCTTGCAAACAGATACTACCCCTTATTACGCCAACAAAGATGATAATGAATTTTCACATTGATAGATACCAGTGGCATGAGTTTTTTCCACATGGTAAGTTTTCAGGTTACCTTCCTTTCTTCTTGCAATGTACATTTTCATAATGCTTGCCTTAACTAATTTGTGATTCTATATAGCAAGTAACAATATTGGAGTGGTCGTTGCTGTATGGTCTCCAATTGTACTGGTAAGTAGAGATTAAAGGAGCTCCCAAGAAAGAAACAAATGCTGTTTTATATATATACATATGGCTTACATATTTGCATCTGTTATATTTTGACTAGGTTTACCTGATGGATACTCAAATATGGTACGCCATTTTTTCCACTCTGTTTGGAGGCATACATGGAGCTTTCAGTCATTTAGGAGAAGTAAGTGATATTTACCCTCAGATATGCATGTGTGATTAGTAATGTTTACTTCTTTGACACGTTTGGGGCTTTCATAGATACGAACTCTTGGAATGTTGCGGTCTAGATTTGAGTCAATACCAATTGCCTTCAGCCGCACCCTCATGCCATCAGAAGTTGCAAAAAGAAAACATGCGGTACTGCGCTTTTTTTTTAATAAATAATTTAGTGTACTTACCCAACAAATTTACAGATTAGTACTTTAACTTTACTACTTGTATCATTGATCGTTTCTCTATGTGGAACTATAGGATGACTATGTGGACCAGAAAAACATCACGAATTTCTCACAGGTGTGGAACGAGTTCATTATCTCTATGAGAAGCGAGGATAAGATCAGTGACAGGTTTGGACTCTGTTCTTATAGAAAACACATTTGTCATCGTTGTCCTGTTGTTTAATACAACAAACATGTATTGTCATGTAACGTTTCCTATTTTTTCGCTGTACCTCAGAGATAGGGATTTGCTTCTTGTACCATATTCTTCGGGTGATGTGTCTGTCATACAGTGGCCACCTTTCTTGCTTGCTAGTAAGGTTAGAAATATTTGGTTTTTGAGATAGCTAATCTCTATCCCAACGATATATGCCAATTATTTCGTTTCAACACTGTAGATTCCCATTGCTGTGGACATGGCAAAAGATTTCAGAGGGAAAGAGGATGCCGAACTATTCAGAAAGATTAAGAGTGATAGCTACATGCATTTTGCTGTCATTGAGAGTTATGAGACATTGAAGAAAATCATTTCCGCTCTACTGGAAGATGAAGCGGATAGAAGNACATGCATTTTGCTGTCATTGAGAGTTATGAGACATTGAAGAAAATCATTTCCGCTCTACTGGAAGATGAAGCGGATAGAAGGTATATATATATACCAGCTTTGAATGCTATTCTTCTAATGGTGAATGAAAGTTCCCTATCATATCTGAATCTTGAGCCCTGCTTCATTGAATTCACATTATCCTCTCTTTGAATTAGGGCCATGAATCAGGTATTTTCAGAAGTGGACATGAGCATACAGCAGCAAAGATTTCTATATGATTTCCGGATGAGTGGATTACCGCTCCTTAGTGATAAGCTGGAGAAGTTTCTAAGTATATTGGTAATATTAAAATATGTGGTCCTCTCATTCACTACATAAGGCCTTACACATGAACTAATGCGTGAAACCGTTTCTTCTTCTCATGTTCTGAATATGTAAATAGCTGAGTGACTATGAAGACCAGGGTACATACAAGTCTCAGTTAATTAATGTCTTCCAGGATGTTATCGAGATCATCACTAAAGATCTCTTGGTTAATGGCAATGAGTAAGTATATAGCAAATCCCTTCAGCAGATAGGAGATGCATTTTATTTCCTATAAACATATGTCTTATCACAAGTAGTGTATGACGTCCTCTCATTTTTGTTATGTTGTAGAATTCTTGAGAGGGGTCGTGTTCATTCTCCTGACATTAAGAATGAGAAAAAAGAACAGAGGTTTGAGAAAATTAATATTCACCTCATAGAAGATAAATGCTGGCGGGAGAAGGTAACTTTCCAGCAAATGAATACACTCTTCATGCGAACCTATTGCAATGATATGTCTGACTCTTATTTTGTAGGTTGTCCGGCTTCATCTGCTCTTGTCGGTCAAAGAATCTGCCATAAATGTTCCTCAAAACTTGGAAGCCCGCCGCCGTATCACATTCTTTGCTAATTCTTTGTTTATGAATATGCCTAATGCTCCAAGAATACGAGATATGCTCTCCTTCAGGTGAAAATACCAGTCTGCTATGGAATGTCGTTAGTCACTTGATGAAGTCAATGTGATTCGGTTACAGAGATTCATTTAGCTGTCTTTATCCGTACTTTATGTATCTGAATTAGACCCATTGTTTTTGTTCATGTTCAGTGTTTTAACTCCTTATTACAAAGAAGATGTTCTGTATTCAGAGGAGGAGCTTAACAAGGAGAATGAAGATGGGATCTCTATACTGTTTTACCTACAAAAGATTTATCCTGGTACATTCTTGATTCTTGACAAGAACCAGCACTTCTTATTTTTTTTAACAAATTCAAGTTTACTGAGTTGATCTTACGTGAACTAGACGAGTGGACCAATTTTTTGGATCGAGTAAAGGATCCTAAGCTTCCTGAGAAAGATAAGTCAGAGTTCCTTCGAGAGTGGGTATCTTACAGAGGTCAGACGCTAGCCAGAACAGGTACAGTTACAAATGCTCACAATGTAAAATCATAACTGTTGATAAGTACTAGAGACCTTGTTTTATATGCCTATATTCATCCATCTGTGTCTCTCTGGTTACTTCTGCCAGTTAGGGGTATGATGTACTATAGGCAGGCTCTGGAGCTTCAATGCTACCAGGAAGTTGCAGGCGAAAACGGTTTGTGCTTTCTGAGCCTGTTGCCAATAACAAAGCTTTTGGAACCAAAACCTGAGACTCTCTTATTCTTTGTTTTGCTTGCTACTTGTTGCAGCCAAGTTCAGTGTCTATCAGGCCATGGAATCCAACGATGATAATCAGAAGGCTTTCCTGGAACGTGCCAAAGCTCTTGCAGATCTGAAGTTCACTTATGTTGTTTCTTGCCAGGTTTATGGAAATCAGAAAAAGTCCGGTGATATCCACAACCGGAGCTGCTACACGAATATTCTGCAGCTCATGATAAAGTATGATAAATTTTGGATACATTTCGATTGAAAGTTAATTATCTTTGATTCTTCTGATCTAACCGTGTCAATCAATTTTCTAGATATCCATCATTACGGGTTGCTTATGTAGATGAGAGGGAGGAGACAGCAGATGCAAAATCTCCTAAGGTCTTTTACTCTGTACTTCTCAAAGGAGGCGACAAGTTTGATGAGGTACAAGGATTTTGCAAAGCTCTGATATGTTGTTTTGTATACATGTCATTCTTATTAACGTGAATAGTTCATTAGGAAATCTACCGCATCAAGCTTCCTGGTCCTCCAGCTGAGATTGGTGAAGGAAAGCCTGAAAACCAAAATCATGCCATCATATTTACACGTGGTGAAGCGCTTCAAACTATAGATATGAATCAAGTATGTATTCTTTCTTCATTTTTGTTAACTGTAGATTTGAGTACCGTATCCTCATGGTTAGTCTCTGTGCAGGACAATTACTTTGAAGAAGCTTTCAAACTAAGAAATGTGTTGGAGGAATTTAACAAGGAGCGTGTTGGCAGACGCAAGCCAACCATTTTGGGTCTCCGAGAACATATTTTTACCGGAAGGTAACAACCGCTTTGCAAGATATCAGTCTGTAAAACATTTCAAATTATGGAAGTACTATAATTTCTTTCTGCTTAAGACAATCAGACTGACTTCGTACGTTTTGTCCCTTTCTTGGTATAGTGTTTCGTCATTAGCTTGGTTCATGTCTAATCAGGAGAGTAGTTTTGTGACAATTGGCCAAAGAATATTGGCAAATCCTCTGAGGTATTTTCTTCTGGATTTATATCATTTTCCATTTACTCTTCTATTAAGAAACATTGTTTCTATAAATTTGTGAAGATCTTGAAACAAAAAAAATCTTAAGTAAAATGCAAACATGTTTCAGGGTCCGTTTCCATTACGGCCATCCGGACATATTTGACAGAATCTTTCACATTACAAGGGGTGGTGTGAGCAAGGCTTCGAAAGTAATAAATTTGAGTGAGGACATTTTCGGAGGTAATGGCATCTTTGTTTCTCTAAATGTTTAATCATTAAGCTACAATTGGTTCCAAGCAAAACTAAAACATTAACTGTTGATTCGTTTATCAATGTATGTAGGTTTCAATTCAACTCTCCGTGGGGGATACGTTACTCATCATGAGTATATCCAAGTTGGAAAAGGACGAGATGTGGGGTTGAACCCGATCTCCATTTTTGAAGCAAAAGTAGCAAATGGAAATGGGGAGCAAACGCTAAGTCGGGATGCTTACCGTTTGGGTCATCGGTTTGACTTTTACCGGATGCTCTCATTCTATTTTACCACCATTGGTTTCTATTTCAGTAGCATGGTATGCTCCCACAGTTAAATATCTCACGTCTTCTCTTAGTTATGTTGCTTAACGGCTTATGAACATGTGTTTATTTCAGCTCACAGTGATTACGGTTTATGCATTCTTGTACGGACGTATGTACATGGTTATGAGTGGAGCGGAGAAAGAGATCTTACGGCAAGCAAGCCCGAATCAGCTCGAGGCTCTTGAGCAGGCTCTGGCTACACAGTCAATATTTCAGCTTGGTTTCTTGATGGTGTTGCCCATGGTAATGGAGATTGGCTTGGAAAAAGGGTTTCGCTCTGCTATTGTTGACTTCTTCATAATGCAGCTCCAGCTAGCTTCCGTGTTCTTTACGTTCCAGCTTGGGACAAAGTCGCATTATTACGGGAGGACAATCTTACACGGCGGTTCCAAGTATAGACCAACGGGGCGTGGGTTTGTTGTTTTTCATGCCAAGTTTGCTGAGAACTACAGGTTATACTCGAGAAGCCACTTTGTGAAGGGGCTAGAGCTGCTTGTGTTGCTGGTGGTCTATCAAGTCTATGGGCATTCGTACCGGGGTTCAAACCTTTATCTGTATATCACGGTCTCGATGTGGTTTATGGTTGGGTCTTGGTTGTTCGCACCGTTCATATTCAATCCTTCAGGGTTTGAGTGGCAAAAGACGGTTGACGATTGGACTGATTGGAAAAGATGGCTTAATGATAGGGGTGGTATAGGTATCCCAGTTGATAAAAGCTGGGAATCTTGGTGGAACGTTGAGCAAGAACATCTCAAACATACGAATATAAGAGGGAGGATCTTGGAAATCACACTTGCTCTTCGCTTTTTCATTTACCAGTACGGCATTGTTTACCAGCTCAGTATCTCTCAGCAGAGCAAGAGCTTTTTGGTAAATTAAACTTCATCATTTTACTTGCAAGTTTATACGTCAGATTTCCATTAGCCTCAATCTCTTTCTTTTTTTTACTTCCTCTTTGTAGGTTTATGGACTCTCTTGGGTGGTTTTGCTCACATCGTTGCTTGTTCTAAAGGTTTCACAGATCCTTCCTCGTTTAAATTAATCATATGATGTAGTCGTTAATCAATGCTTATGCTTAACTCGCTTTACTTTGATCTTATCAGATGGTATCTATGGGCAGAAGAAGATTTGGAACGGATTTTCAGCTAATGTTCAGGATTCTCAAGGCACTTCTCTTCCTCGGATTCTTGTCGGTCATGACTGTGTTGTTTGTTGTGTGCCAACTCACACTCACTGATCTCTCTGCTTCCATTCTTGCTTTTCTTCCTACCGGGTGGGCGATTCTTCTGGTAATATATTGCATCAAAACACCCTTCAGAAACCATAATACCAACACTTGCATCATGTGTTCTTAATTCGAACAACCGTTGGTTTTTTTCTTTCTCTTTCTCAGATTGGGCAAGTACTGAGGTCACCGATCAAAGCTTTAGGGATATGGGACTCGGTGAAGGAGCTGGGAAGAGCGTATGAGAAGATAATGGGACTTGTAATCTTTGCACCGATCGCTGTTCTGTCTTGGTTCCCCATTGTTTCCGAGTTCCAAGCTCGTCTGCTTTTCAATCAAGCTTTTAGCAGAGGCCTTCAGATCTCTATGATCCTCGCTGGTCGGAAAGACAAAGCCGCTTCTTCGTACAAGTAAAACCGGAAACATCCTCTGTTTTCCTGTTTCTTGGGTCTTAAGGAACAACCTTCTTCTATAGAAACGGTGTCGTTAACAGTAGTTCAATAGTTGTCTATAAAAGTTAATAGGGTCTAAATTATAATACTAGTTGTTTTGTTTCGTTGGACTTGGACACCTCACTCTCATCATCACTCATGTGTTGTGGTTATCACAATGATTTTGACATATGGTCTTTTTTTTTTTTTTGACACAACATATGGTCTTTAATAATAGGAATATTGATTTCTTTTAGTCTTTGATTCAATATTACAATAATTGCGGTGAAAAGTCGATATGAAAAAAATATATATTGAATTGACCCTAATTTCCTGGTATGTTATCATGAAAACTCGATAATTCTTTTTGACTTGTTTCTGGATGATTATAGTATTGATATCTTATAGTTATTGCTGGATACACACCAATTAAATGTCCGAGGGTCGAGGGATATATGATTATGATGAAACTTTTAAATTTGTTTACGCCCTTCTTCTTTGGCTTTTTCTTCCATGTGACAAATGATGTATTGTATAAGAGATAAAAACAAAATGGTAATAATGTGTGATACTAAAATTTATTTCAAAAAAAAAAATGTGTGATACTGATACATAGCCGGAAAAATGGGGAAACAAAGTCTAATAAAAAAAGAACAAAATCGTAAATTATAGCCGGAGTATTTTTTTTTTTTTTTTTTTCATTTTTAAACATTTTTATTGGAGTCCTTGGTACAGAAAGTCAAACTTAAATCCAGAAAATATTTTAAATACATTTTTTTTTTTTGTCGAAACGTATTTTACTTAAATTTTTGTGTTTCTATAGATATTACTTAGAAGTTCATTATCCAAATTCTAGGTTTCAATTTTGAAGTCAAACAAGAATTCTAGGTTTCTAACATTCTCCAATAAGGTAGTATTTTATATTTAAAAGTTTTAGTTTCAATTTTCAAGTCAAACAAGAATTCATTCAACTTGGCTGGGCATATGAGAAGATAAAGACCTAAAATTCCAAAGCCTGCAACAGTGAACAGTGAACAGTGAACACCTTCTTTTGTGCTTTGCCTTGTTAATCTCTCTACCCAGTTAATCCATTTTCAATCTAAAAAATTATATACCTTTAAGAAAATATTTCCAATCCCTTAAAAATAATTGTGTATAATTATTATTCATCCAGCTATAAATGCCACAGTTGTTAAAGATCACCTTCTTTGCTTTCCCTTCACTGCTCTCTCTCCCTCTTTTCTTTTCCTTTTTCTCTCTCTCTCCCTCTTTCTTGTTTTGTTTCCACAAATTGCAAATCAAGCTTTCTTTCCAGCTTTAGAACAGACTCACCAACAATCTCACCCAACTTTTTCCCCGCTTTAACCCCTCATTAAATCCTACTAATCTACAAACCCTATCTCTCTTTAATCCTCCTCGCATACATTCATCCTTCTTATGTGTATCTCCCATTTTTCAATAGTCTTGAGTAAATTTCCTGCCTTTCTTCTGATTCCCTTGTTGGAATTACCTAAATCGAGTTTCTTTTTCTGGGTGTATTTGGTGGGCTCAAAAGCTTAAGCTTGAGAGAAACTTCAATTGCAATCCATCATTAGCCTATCTATTGCTAATTGTGTCATCTCCTTTACTTAAGTTTCTCTTTGGTTTGCTTCAAAATCAAAGAAAAGCGGAACCTTTTAGCTGCGTTTCCTTCTGCTCTAAGCGGATGATAAATCGAAAGGGCAAGAGAGCTTAGTCGCTACATTATAAGGTAAAAAAGATTCTGAAAAGTTTTCTCTATACGATTCTTCGGTATAATATGTCTTGCTTCAATCGTAAGTGATTCTCTTCCAATGGTTTGTGAGGCGGGTTTCCTTTTTTTTTTTTTTACCCCTTCCTCGATTTTAATTTGGTGACAAATGTTTGAAATTTAATGCACATAACTTGTTTGTTGATATGCCGCAATTAATTGCTGAAATTGCGCGTGCTTTTTCTGATTCCTGCTTCTGTATGTATGTATGTGTCAGCATTTCTGGTCGAAGTGGGTATACAGACTTCTGAGTCGGCAGCTTTAATTGCCAATATTAGATTCTTCCATTTGTCCAAAAATCCCGGTTTTCAGATTACGTTGGTGGGAAGAAGAAAAAAAGAAGAAAACTTTATAGTTTGCTTGTAATATTTGTGAAAGTCAGATATGTCTTAGTCTTCTTGATGTATGAAAAGTGGTTTTAATTTGGTACCCTTTCTTGTTTCGTAGGTGGGAAATTGTGAAGTTGTGAGCAAAGGGGCCGGATAAAGGACCAAAGATGTCATCTGAGAGTCCTTTGAGTGCTGAAATGTCAAAGAAGATCTCATTTTTAGGTTTGACGGATGTGAAACTTTGGGTATTGATTTGTCTGGGAATTGGAGCATTCGTAGTTCTGCTTCTCTGCATCTTATCTCTATGGATTGCATTCCGCCGGAAGTCCCGGAGATCATCTCACAAGTTGTTACCCTTCAGTCAAATACCACGCGTGGCGAAAGATATCAGTGTTGATGATAGAGTTGGGTTTCAAAACCACAATGGAAATTTATGTACCACAGTTGCTGATAAACCGAGTGACAGAAACTCGGGGAAGATGATGTCTTACTTGGGAAGAACGAAGTCTAGTGACAATGATAGTATAAGCCAATGTAGCTCTGTGCATCATCATGAGAGAGCTTGTAGTTCTCACTCCGGTGAAGAAGGAAGCTTTGGAACCGCTTGGAGACAAGCTTCCCTATCGCAGGGCGGGCTTGTAACAGCATCTCCTTTGGTTGGTTTGCCAGAAATATCTCATCTTGGCTGGGGACACTGGTTTACTCTTAGGGATCTTCAGCTAGCCACCAATCGTTTTTCTGCGGAAAACATAATCGGGGAGGGTGGTTATGGAGTAGTTTATAAGGGTAGACTCATCAATGGTAACGATGTTGCTGTAAAGAAGCTTCTGAACAATCTGTAAGTTTTTGTTTGGAGATTATCAAATGTCTGTTAACCCTGTGTTTGCTTCCTTTTTACTCGCTCAGTAATTCCTATCATAATTTTGTCTCTAGGGGACAGGCTGAGAAGGAATTCCGGGTTGAAGTTGAAGCTATTGGTCATGTACGGCACAAGAATCTTGTAAGGCTTCTAGGATATTGCATAGAGGGTGTTCATCGGTGAGTCTCACTTGCCTCTTACGAGTCTGAATGCTACTAGTTTAGTCTCATGGGTGATTTCTTGTAGTACCACCACTGTTAATGCTATGAGTAGAAACTAGTCCAACGAATTTTGTTTCTACGTCGATGCAATGCAGGATGCTTGTTTATGAGTATGTGAATAGTGGTAACTTAGAACAATGGCTACATGGAGCCATGGGGAAACAAAGCATTCTCAGTTGGGAGGCACGCATGAAGATCCTTATCGGTACTGCGCAAGCGTAAGTTGTTTAAAATGCCAGACTGTTGTAGGACCTTTGACTTGAAATTTTAAATATAACTCTTTTAAGGGGATATTGACATGCTCTGCACTACAACAGGCTTGCTTATCTGCATGAAGCAATAGAACCAAAAGTAGTCCACAGAGACATAAAAGCAAGCAATATCCTGATTGATGATGAATTCAATGCAAAGCTTTCCGATTTTGGGTTAGCCAAGCTCTTAGACTCGGGTGAGAGTCACATCTCGACCAGAGTCATGGGCACTTTTGGGTAAGATCTAAAGTCTGTACCTTTTTGGGGATGATGGGGAAAGTCTTCGTTCTAATGAAAGGTCTGTGTCTGTGCGTCAGGTATGTAGCACCCGAATATGCTAATACAGGTCTATTAAATGAGAAGAGTGACATCTATAGCTTTGGTGTCCTGCTTCTAGAAGCTATAACTGGAAGAGATCCAGTTGATTATGAACGTCCAGCTAATGAGGTAGCCTAAATGAATGTATCCAAGAGTTATATGAATATGTTAATTTGGTGCTGAAACATTGGGTTCTCTCATTGGCAGGTAAATCTGGTTGAGTGGTTAAAGATGATGGTTGGAACAAGAAGAGCTGAAGAGGTTGTTGATCCAAAGATTGAACCAAAACCAGCTACACGTGCTCTGAAACGTGCACTTCTTGTTGCCCTGAGATGTGTAGATCCCGAATCAGAAAAACGGCCCAAAATGAGCCAGGTTGTGCGGATGCTTGAATCCGATGACCACCCTTTTCGCGAGGTATGTGTAATAAGTACTCAATTCTCTGGGATTTATTTAAACTTGATTACTGTAAGTTGTAACTAGCGATGGTCCAAATCTATAGAGCAATAAAAGGAGTGTTTTCTTTTTGCAGGAGCGGAGGAACAGAAAGAGTAGAACAGCGAGTATGGAGATTGTCGAGACCACAGAGGAATCAGCTGACACAAGCAAACGGCCTGGTCCCTCAGAGAGCCACACTACAAAACCTGAGAAGACTCCTGAATAGGAAATATGTTGCACTTGTCTGTGAAACTCAGCTAAGTAACTTCTCACACTCACAAATGCTTTACTAAATCGTTGATGCATGAGTTTTTTCGTGCCTGTGGAGAAAAAAAAAAAACAAATCGGGCAATAGAAGAATCTCATCCCTGATCCCTGTTAAAGATCAAAAGAGCTGGTTCCAGTTGTTTCTAACTCCCGCCAGAGTATCTAATTATGCAATCTTACGAGCCAATATTTTTTAATGATTGAGAAGCGTTTTGTCTCTCATGATCTTTGTGATTCTTGCTTCTTCCAAAATCTTTGAGTCTCTGGCTTTAAGGATGTCAAACATTAGCCAGAGGCAGAGCAGATTTGTTGTTGTACTATGAATTTGATTTATTTGTCAATCCTCTCTGTTGATTGAAACGTGTATATATATATTATAATCAACTTGTGACGTATCGAACAGTCATATATATCATGTTTTATTCGAGAATCGAGAGTATATCAAACAATTACATATTCTAAATTACATTCTCGAGATTTTATGTCATCATCATCAATCAACATGAGTCAGCCGAGTGGTAATGAGACCAATACTCTTTCACAAGCTTCCCGAACAAAGAGTTTTCATTCTCCATCAGCTTCATCGGCTCATCATACTCCATAATTCTTCCTAAATTTCAATCAAAACCCATTAAAAACCAAATTTCAAGATTCAGAGAAAGCAAACTCTCGAAAAAAGATGCAACGCTCACCGTCGCTGATGGAGAGAACCATTGTACAATCCATGACGGTGGGGATACGGTGAGCGACGGTTATGACGGTGCAATCGGCGAACTCTTGCCGGATTGTTTTCTGAAGTATCAAATCCGTGGCGTTATCTATGGACGCTGTTGCTTCGTCAAGGACCAATACTCTGCTTCTTCTCAAAACTGCTCTGCCTAAACAGAACAGCTGTCTCTGTCCCATGCTCCAGTTCGATCCATCCTCCACAACTAAAAACAAAAACAAAAAGATTGGATCTTTGAGCAAAAAAAAAAACATATGAATCTCCAGAAATAATAATCCTTAAGAGGACAGTGATTTGTTTTTTACCTAATGAATCTAAGCCGCTCTGTTTTTCTTGAACCACCTCTCTCAGTTGACACTTTCCAAGAACCTGCAATTAATTTCTTATTATAGCAACTTCTTCATAAGACGTATATAGTTAGTTTCTAATGGTTTTTTTTAGTTTGACTTACCTCCCAAATCTCAGCATCTGAATGCTGACACAAAGGATCCAAATTATACCTCACTGTTCCATTGAACAGAGTTGGATCCTGAGGTATAATCCCAAACCGTGATCTCAGATCATGAACTCCGATCCGGGAGATGTCGACGCCGTCAACGACAATCTTTCCTCCGACGGGCTCAACAAGCCTGAACAGAGCACTGATCAGAGTCGTCTTTCCGCTACCAGTCCGGCCAACAATTCCAATCTTGTGCCCTCCTTCGAATGTGCAGCTGATTCCTTTCAGAACCAATGGGGATTCTCGTCTGTATCTAATCTGTATATATCAACATTATAAGATTAATAGACTCTCATTTTCTCAATTAGGGGAGTGAAAATGTATTGAATCAAACTTGCCTGCAAGTCAGAGATTTCGACTCGGCCTGTTACTGGCCAATTCACCGGTGGCCTGGTCTCTTGTATAACTTCAGGAGCCTCAGGTGTTAAATGTGTGTACTGATTAAGCCTCTCAACCGAAATGATCCAGTTAGCTAAGTAGCATTGGTTCTGTACGGAGTAAACAAGTCCCATATTCAGAGATAAACCGTAAGATAGCGCCATACCGATGAACCCTGCCGCAGCACAAGAAACAAACACAACCATTAATAAGCAAACAATGAATCCGATCTCAAGGAATTTAAATTATTTTTTGGGTGATGAACTAACCGGAGCTAAATGTTCCTGTAGGGAGCAAAACCATGCAGAAAGCAGTGGAGGCTAGAACAATGGCGCTGACTGTTTCAAGCCGCTGGATCAGCCACTCGTTAGCTGCGAAGCTGTGGAGGAAAGGACTGGCGTTTGTATCGATGAGTGTAAGACTTTTCTTGAAGAACCTCTCTTCTTCATCGAATGCCCTTATGGTTATTGCTCCTGCTACTGATTCTGCTAAATGATTCGCCACCAAAGATTTTGTTGTGCCATTGATCCTCATTAACTCCTTTGCTGTTTGGAAGTAGTACTTCTGCAAACCGAAGAAAACAGAAACTCTTACCGGTGTCCTTTTTAAAAGATCACGTGATTTATCAGGAGGGATTCAAGAAGAAAAATAGGCTGACCTGTAAACGGAATGCTAGATAAATCATGGGCACGGATACGAACAAGACTTGCCAAGTAACAAAAGCTAACACTCCAAGACTAAAAGCCGTGTTTACAGAAGACGCAACCACAAAGATCAGACCGAAAGGAACGTCAAGATCTACAATGCTCAAGTCAGATGAGACCTGCAAAGCCCCATAAATCACAGTTAAAGAGGTTAAGTACCAGACGACAAAACATTAATGGTCATCAAGTCCATCAGCATTTACCCTGCTAAGAATCCGTCCAAGAGGCGTGGAGTCGTAAAACGACATAGGCACTCTAAAAAGAGAGTTTAGAAGATGAGAAAACAACGAAGCTGATGACTTCATGCACATAATCACGACACAGACAGATCTAACCAACAAGCAGAGAACCGAGTTTAGCCCAATCAACAAGTAGACCAAGATCAACTTCAAAGTGCTAACTTGGGGGTTCTCTACGTTTGCAGCCATCCAAGAGTTCTGTAAAATCTGTCCAAGTGCAAACATGACCTGAGCTAGGCTCGCTATGAAGAAGAATATGTAACCTTTGTTCTGATTCAAGTATTGTATGTACGGTCTCAACCCTGTGTCTCCCTTCTCTCGCACTTCCTGTTTGATTAAACGACTTGGTTTCAAGACCTTTGATTGAGCGTACGACAAAGGAACTCCGTTGATCTCCTTCACCGGTTTGCTGGGACTGTCTACCGCAAACACTCTTTCGGAACCAGCGGTTTCTCTGTGAGCGTTCACAAGATCTTGAAAGTCTCTGCTTCTCGCTAGGAGTTCTTGGTAAGTATCAGCTTCAGTGATTGCTCCATCTGACATCAACTAGAGAAAGAACTACAATCAGCGACCAAGACCATAATACGGGTAATACAATTCTGATTCTTCAAAATTACCAAGACAGAATCAAAAGCAGGCAAGAAATCCACTTGATGCGTGACCAGTAACACAGCTTTTCCTGCGAGAGCGTCCATTACATATTCCTGCAATCACACTAATTATATTTCACATTCCAAATATATATATACAAATTTGAAGTTCGGTGTATTTACTTTGAACAAGCTCGTAGCAGTGTGCGCATCAACGGCACTAAATGGATCATCAAGGAGATAGATGTCTGCGTCTTGGTAAAGCGCACGCGCGAGTTGAATCCTCTGTTTCTGTCCTCCGCTTAGATTAACACCTCTCTCGCCAATCTCAGTCTGGTCTCCGTCAGGTAAGAGCTCTAGATCTTTATCCAGGCAAGACTTTTGAACTGTCTCACGGTAATGTTGTTCATCCATGACACTTCCGAAGAGTATGTTTTCTCTTATTGTCCCTGTTTGGATCCAGGCTGTTTGAGAAACATAGGCGATCGTACCATAAAAGTCGATCTGTTGAAAATGATTCAAATCAAAATCAGAAAGAGGATATGGATATATAAAGTTATTAGAATCTAAAGCTAAAAGCTGATGGAACAAGAACTCACCGTTCCTGAGACACATGGAGTTTCACCGAGAATGGCTGCTAAAAGTGTCGACTTTCCTGAGCCAACTTCACCACAAACAGCCACTTTCTCCCCAAACTTAACCTCAAGACTCACGTTTCTCAAGTTTGGTTTTGCTGAGCTTTTCTCCTCCCAGGAAAAGCTCGCAGATTTAATCACAATAGCATTATCATCGCCTTCTGATCTATTCTTTCTCCGCCTCTCCCCACCTTGAAGCTCAGGAGCTTCTAGAAACGTTGAGATACGACTGAAGGCAACTTTAGCCTGAATCGTCACTCCGATCACATCAGGGATCATCCTTACTGGATCTTGGACCAGACGCAGCGTCGCCACAAACGTGAAAACGTTACTTGCTCTCAAAGGAATGTCCAGGAAATAACAAGTGGCAAAAGTTGCAGCGGAGACAAACACCGGTGATGACCAGAAGAGAACCGCATTGTAAGCCTTTCTCATCTGAACAGCCTTCAAAGACTTCAACTCTGTGTTCCTTAGCTTCTCGATAACCTTCTTGAAATGCGATTCCCACGCGTAAAGCTTCAAGACCTTCATGTTGACAAGAGACTCGTTGCAGGCCTTGAGCCGTTCGTCCTGTGCGGTCATGAGCTCGCTTTGGAACTTGTTCTGAAGCTTCGCGATAGGAGCGTTGCATAGAACGGTAAGAACTATCACAGCAAGAGCTGAAAACGTAGCAACTCCCACAGAATGAAAGAGGATCCCAAGCGCGATCAGCAGCTGGAAGCTTGTTGTCCAAAGCTGGTGAAACCAATACGGAAACTCACCAATTCTGTAGGCATCAACAGTGGCGTAGTTCATAATCTCGCTGCCTGAATGGATCAGCCTCGAAGAGGTATTCAATCTCAGCTGTTTCTTGTATATAGCTGCAGTGAGAAGAGACCTCACGCGTAAACCGACTAGTTTACTTCTGAAGTACCACTGTCTCTGTGACAAAGACTCTACACTCTTTGAGAAGAAGAGCAACATAGCCATTACAAGCCCTTCATATCTGAAGCTCTCGTTGCCTTCAGCGACCAAAATGAAAGCATTAAGAAGCAAAGGACCAGCCGAAACAGCAACGATCTTCATAAACGCAAAGCAGCCAGAGATCAAAACCTCTCTCCAGACACAAAGAACAGTCACTTTCAAGATCGAAGGCCTGCAAGAGTTGTTCCCTAATCTTCTCTTTTGCTCACTGAGATTCTCCTCGAACAAAGAATAACACGTCTCTGCACGCTCTTCTTCACGCAGCTCGGGTATATCTTCTTCCTCCAAGTCTTTCACGTTCCCTCTCTTTATCAGAGAATTCAACCACCAGAATGATAACTTACTGAACAGCCCAGCTCTTGCAAACTCGCTGCACCGATTATCAAAATCGGATTTTTCGTTGAACCCATTTGAATCGGCGACATGAAGAGGCTCGTACAAGCCACTTTCACCAGAATCTTCAAAGCCAAAGCCTTTATAAGCGCTCAAGAGTAATAACACCGACCCTGGTAGTAACAAAACATCAAGAAGCGTCCTAATGGATAATTCCTCCCCAGAAACAGCATTGTTCACCGATGAACAACTCGAGACCAAAGCATAGAAGAAGGAGAAAATAGATAACAATCTCAACGAATGTTTCCGGATTCTTGTTCCTCTAAGACATACGACTAAGTTAATGAACAGCCATGTGAACCCCTGAATCAGAATCACTAGCCAGAGAATCAAGGGCTTGTTTGGGTTGTGTTGTAAAACCCAAATCCCTAGAATCAAATCTAGAGATCCGATAATTCCGTTGAACACAGCAGACACGATTCGAAGACAATTGGATCGGTGATTATGTTTGGGAGATTCCTTGTGGAACAAGCAAATACAGAGACTTACGAAGGAGAGTGTGATTGCGAAACATATCTGCAGAAACCGAAGAGTGCAGTCTGAGGTGTGGTGATTCCCGCAGAACCAAGTCCAAAACTTTCCTGTCATTTTCTTTTTTTTGGCTGGTTTTGTCTTCTCCCTAATAAAACCAGTTATCCAGTTGTGTACTCACTTTCCCGTCTGATTTTCTGGGCATTCAAACAAGAAGGAAAACGGGGAAGAAGAAGAAAAAAAAAAAGGTACGCATGAGCGGGAAACGAAAGATTGATAGAGAAAATTAGTAGAAAAGTCACAAAAGAAAAGGAGATTTATTGGATAGACTCTGCATATGAAGAATACGTAAGAAAATCGGACTCGACTTCTCTGCTAAAACATCTGCTTTTTTTATGGTTAAATAGCATTTTATAATGTTGAATACTGCAGAACTCGAGAGATACATGCATGTATTTGTTAAATGGAATGGGAATTATGAATTTATTTTTTACTTTATCTCGTCAACCAGAATTATTTCGTTAGCTGATTTTCTGTTGCGGGAAATTTATATACCATTAATATAAATTACTTTTTTTTTAACTTATCACTCTGACACTCTTGTCTCGATTAAATAAATAAATATAACAGAAAAATATTTACCGTCGAGAGTCTTATCATTTAATTATACTGTATATGATTTAACAACACATTACTAAATAATTCCAAAAAAATGTTTGACTGTTACTATTATTGTTAAAGATGAAAATATTATTAAGTGTAAGTGATTGTCCATATAATTGTCCAAAGACTCTTACATTCAACTTTCAAGGTCCGAGATCCAAACTAGAGTCTGCAAAATATTAGACATTAAACTCAAAGTCTTGTAGACAAGATGAGTCTTTACTTTGCTTTTTAGTCATTAATATTTCATTTATCAGTTTGAGTTTATGAGTTGTCAAGTTCGTCTATTTTCACAGTAATTAAATTGCTACTTGAAAGAAAATGTTATAACACGATATGATTTGCCATTTTTCTATTTTTATAAAGCAATATAAATTACATCTGAGGTTTGTTTGTGATATAAAAAAAAAAATGAAGGAATGGAGATTGGCGATATGTTATTCTTGGCATATTACATTCAAAAAGTATAAAGTATAAAGTACGAAAGCAACAATACGTTATATAATGCGATGATATACTTTCATAAATTCAGATTCGCGTTATGTGTTTCGCTGGGATCCCAATCGCATTATTATAAGATACGAAATCATGATAATAACACGTGACAGTGTGACAGCGAAACCCACGGAAGTCAGATCGAAATCGAACTTCTTCACAACTTTTATCAAATTAACAGTCATTTTATTAATGTTTAAAGAATCTTCTTTCTGTCTTTTCTCCAGCGCCATTGCTTTTCGTTGGAGAAAATATTACATTTTGTGAAAACAAGTTTTTTTATGGTAACTAAATGGCCGCAAACGGCAAGCTCGAATAGAAATGTTCATTTCTGATTAATGTTGTTACTTTTTTTTTTCATCTGAATTAATAATATTAGAAACTTACGGATACAAAGAAAAGAAAATTAAGAACTATAAAGCGAAAAAGAATGTTTGAAATGCTAGAGAATCAGAAGATACTAAAACTGAATACACACAACGAAACTCCCACGAACTTTTCCATAGAAACTGTAGGTGCCAGAGTTGAACTCAGATATATGAGAAACGAGAGGCCCCCAATCCGAAGACCGACCTACCTAGAACCCAAAAAACATCAACACCGGCAGAAAAGAATGTGAAAAAGAAACGTGAGCAATACCAGAAGCTACTTCAACTACGACAACTTGAAGAAACCACGACCCACAAGACAACACCGACACAAGGCACATACCTTGAAACTCCGAATAGGCAAAACGAGACCATCCAATCTTACACGTGGACACTCGTGAAACCCAACCTTACCCATCTACTGGCAAAAGATTGGTCACCTCCTCGCAAAAGATTGGTCTTCCGTGTTCTCTTGTTCTAGGAAGCTGGGTTTCAGAACAATTCAGTAAATTAATGTTGTTACTAGTTTCAGCTAAATTTCGTATATTGTTTTCCATTCAATAGGACATGGACACTTATTATATAACATTTCATAGTTTCAAACTAATTGCTTTGTATACGTAAAGAAGAAGATCTGCATAAAATTATATAAAGAAGGTTAGAAGCTATACATGCAGGGTTATAATATCGGTATATACGTTATGAATAATAGAATGTGACATGTTCATGTATACTAATAACATCGTCATGGCTCACGTGAGTCACGTCGTTCATTTTTGTGAATTTCTTCTATCTCATTTAACTCCAACTCGTATTTATATCTTTTGATGACGTCAGCTTTTGTTTGGTTGCAACAGTTTCAAGAATCTGAAAAGGAGGATAGATCCTGGGAGCGTAGGGACATACTGTATATTCCTAAATTTCTCAATAATATCATTTGTACTTTTGTAACACCTTCGCATGTGCACCTCTTCTCGACATAATAATTATAGAAAGTTGCATCAAATTTTAAACCGGAGGCTTATAAAGTACGTTGAAATCTCTGAAATATATGAGAGGAAATATTTACTAATACTAACAGTGTTTTTGTTGTTTTACTAACAGTGTTTTCTGTACAATGTTACAAACGAGAGACTTGAACGGACCAACGGAGGTGATTTTGGTAAAATTTGGAAAGTTATGATGATTGACCCGATGTCAAACATAAAGTTATTCACATGCAAATAAATTGCAAGGGATGAGATGCAACTCGCTAGTTTGCTAAAATCTGTAAATTACGGTATCATTTTTCACCGGTAATGTAAACAATCAATTTGATTATTATCTTGTGGCTTCACATTATTTCGTGAAAACAATAAATTGGCAAAAGGTATGATTCGTAAGATAATGCTGAAACCTCAAAAAGTGAAAACGTTTTTGGTTTTCACCAATTATATCATTTTGTAACGAGTGGAGATATAGTAGATCATTTTTTGTAAATGAAAGAATATGATGAATATTGTAAATAGATAATTATTGGAATGATGATCATTACATAGTTTTTAATTTGATACAAAGATGAAGACAACCAAATTAGAGAATATTGGATACAGCTAGAATAAAACAGAGAACTTCCTGGTCCTTTTTTTAAAGCTAAAGCAGTTTGTTTCCATAAATTGACGAGACGAAAACGCATATGCCCAATTAGCGATGTCGCTATAGAGATTATTTTTAAAATAGAAAAATATGAAAAGGAATTGTATATAGCTTTTGGCAATTGATTGCTTTTCAGTTATAGTAATAAACACATGGAGATGAAATGATATGAAAATTATTAGACAGTTTATCACAAGAAGGGAAATGAAAAAGCAACGGACGAGAGGGTTTTGACATTTATCCTAAGAAGGCCAGAAGCCAGGTCCTCTCTGCTTGATTGCTTCTACCGAGAAAAATGACAATTTCCTGATTGCCACTAAAAAATAAAAAACAAGAAAGTAAATTTATTTGGCTGTTTCTTTTACAACGTCATTTGCTTCGTCACTTTGACTGACTCTCTTTATTCATCCCCTCGTGGACAATTTGTCTTTTTTTTTTCTTATCCATGTGTGGGGGTGTTGCTGCCAATAAGACTTACGACTCTTCAAGTTTTTTAAATTAATAGTTATGTTGAGAAAAAAAAAAAAAGGTTGCTTAACGTCACTCGTTTAATTGGTTGAAACTATATATGTCCTCAAATCTCTGAATAACAAAAAACAATCTACATAAAAAAGCAACAACAAAGAAATTAGTTTTAGTTCCAGAGATATAAAACAACATAGAAAAGCAACAATTAATAACATGTATTGATTCCAGAGATAGTTTTTTTTTATTTTTGTTATTCGTCGATTGATAACTTTTTGTTGATATTGTTGGTCAAGTAGCAAATGATCCTCTTATACCCTTTGTTTGTTGCTGAATGATTAAAAAATTTCTACAAGTGTATGAAGTAAATTCATTGACTTTCGCAGTAATTAAAAATTGGTCTGACTAAGCTTGTTTTTGATCGTGTGTGTACATTATTTCTGTTTTATTTGTGATGCATTTTTTTTTGTTTGTAACTGGATATATTTGTGATGCATTTGACAGTTACATTCGAAGGAAACACACATATTTCAAAATAAAATAAGTTTAAGAAATGATAAACGTAACCAAAAGTAAAATTATACTATAGTGTTAGCTTTCTCCACGTTACGTAAAAACAGTTGTGTATTCTTAATGTGTAAAATATAAACTTGTAAACATCAATACATCATCGTTATATATATCCAACCGTGATCGTTTGTACGTAAACATTTTGTAATAACAACAACGCAAACATAGAAAAACGTTTTTTTTTATCCAACGGTGATCGTTTGTACGTGACGAATACACGAGTTCAAAAATGTTGATTTCCCAAATTGTTGTTTTGTTGTTGTTGTTGTTTTGGCAACTCACGGAATTTGGTCAAAGATTAATAAATGATAAGGCCCAAAGGCCCAGAAGGAGTTGACACCCACCCGATTGCATTTTAGTAAAATATTCATTTCATCCTCTTTCTCACAATTTATCTCTGTACGGTCGTACCCGGAGAGACTTGGGGATATTGTGTGAAAAATTACGCTTCAAGATCGGATTCTTTTGTCAGTTTCTCGGGGTTTTTGGGGTTTCTCGTCCGCGTTCCAAACCCTAACTTCATCCTTTTTTGCCTCAATCTCTATGAATCTGAGTCATTGCATTGGAAGGTAGGAGTCTCGCTTTCATGGCTCCCTCTTAAAGCACGCTTCTTTAGGATCAAAATCGGCTCCCTCTAGTTACTCCTCGCTCGTTAAAACCCTTGTGTGGGATCGTTCTCTCGATCGGAATTTTCTGAATGGAAGGTAACAAAAAAGCGAATCCAAGTTCCAAAGACGTGGTTAGCAGTTTACCAGATGATCTTCTCTGCCACGTCTTGTCTTTCCTGACGACAAAGGAGGCTGCTTTAACACCGGTTCTCTCAAAGAGATGGTCGAATCTGCTTCAATCGTTGCCTGTTCTCGATTTAGACGATTCTTTGTTTTTGAATCCCAGAAAGGGTCGACGAAAAATTGGGGTTTTCGACGATTTCGTGGATGGGTTACTGTTTCTGCGAGTCAAGCACTCATCACCGGTCAAGAGAGTTTCTCTCACGTGTCGTCGAAGAGATATTGAACTAAATCGCGTAATCCGGTGGATACGAACAGTAATGGATCTTGGTGTCTTGCAACTGGTTCTGAATCTACGCTTCGAGCACAGGATCGCAAGTTTGCCATTTAATTTCTTTACGAGCAAGACTCTGGTAAACCTGAGGATCGGATCAAGAATCCGTTTTCGGTCTCCTTCGGATTCCGTTTCTCCGGTGCTTAATTCCCTCGTTCTTGAATCAGTCGCGTTTTGGGATACTAAGCTTGGGTTTAAACCGATTCTATCAGCTTTCCCTTCGCTTCAAAACCTGCGGATCCATGAATCCAAGAAATGGTACTATTGGAATGGGTCTATTTCAAGTCCAACACTCAAGAAACTTGTGTACAGACGCGATGATGATTCCTCTGCTCCTAAAACCTGTGTTTCGTTTGATACTCGGAGTCTTGTTTACTTGGACTATTCGGATGTGGTCGCGGATAAGTATGAGAATCTGCATTTGGACAGCCTGGTTGAAGTTAGGCTTGATCTTCTCTTGACCGCGAATCAAATCATGCGCAAAAAGGCTCCAGATCATATTGGTTTTGTTCCTGGCGATGTTACAGCTTTGTTCATGGGAATCAGAAATGTCAAGATCCTCTGCTTAACTCCGGATGCTCTAGAGGTCAGTCTCTTTAAGCTGCCTCTTGAACTGTGTAGCTTTTTTACTTTCTTCCTTCTGTGTTTTATAGGTTAGTAAATGATACAAAAGAGTTGATATGTTTTGTTTTGTTTCAGACGCTCTATTACCGCGGTGAAAGGATACCGGCGTTCAACAATTTGATTTGTTTGTCTCTGGGAAGCGATAGACCTCATGGCTCTCCATACATCTTCTGGAAAATGCTTCCATCTCTGCTCCTCAACTCTCCAAATCTAGAAACTCTCATCATCAAGGTACTACGCAAAAAGAGTTATATACTAATTTCTGAATCTACAATGATATTCTCTCTAACGTTTTTTCAGGGTCTAGTGCACTATATTAGGGAAGGATGGGAAGATTGGTCTCGTCTACATATTTCTTGGGATGATGTTTCTGGTTCTCTGTCATCATCCGGAGTGGAGGTTCTAGAGATCACTGGGTATAAAGGAACTTGTCAAGAGTTTAATCAAATGAAGCGTTTCTTGGGGAATTTGCCGCGTCTTGAAATGGTTAGGGTTGCTCTTAAAGCAGTGGATGATGGAGAAAGATTTCGTCTCAGGAAGGATCTTTTGCTTCTTCCCAAAGCTTCATCCAAATGTGAGATCCAAGTCACGAAGGAAACTGCTTGAATTTCCCAAGTTGATTGTTTTTAGACTTTGGTTGTCTGTATATGAATCTGTTATCTGTGATTTTCTCTTTGTACAAATCTTAGTACTCCATGTCATGTCATGCTTAAGAAGAAAACGGCTTTAATTGACCAATTTTCTTGTTTTTAGTTGTCAGTATATGAAGTTGTGTTTCCTATTTTTTAGTCTTGGACAAAACTTAGTTATTAGTATAGTCTCGACATTTTTATATTTGGATCAAGCTTGGAAAGTTGGAATATACTAAGAAATAGCTTTATCGAAATGATAAGCTCTGAAAACTAACCAATAAGAATATAATCTCGTGTCTTTTGTAACAATAAATAATGTTTGTAAAGTAGTGAATTTGTTGAAACCTGTGACCGGTGTTATTGAAAAAGATGGTATGCCAGAACATGTTTAACTTCAATCACAAGTTAGGGCTTTTTGTTCACTTGATTTTTTTTTCATTCGGTGCAACAAGCATCACAACTTCTCCAAACCTTCGCAATATAGTGATGGGTTTCGTAGCTTTCAAGGCTGAATTAAGAACGAAGTTAGAGTGGAAACTTGGTTTTCGGGAGGTCGTTATTATTCGGTACTAGGCCTGAGTTGATGCTTGGAGCTAGGATGCAAACCGGCTTATTAAACCGACTGAAACCTAGTTACCTCGAGATTTATATCTATACAATAAATACAACACTATTCTTTTGCACGAGCATCTATTTACGCTAACTAAATAACTCATTGTTCTCAAGAACCGTGAATCCGTGATCCAACAATAGTGATTCTTAAAGATGGTAACAGTTACTTGTATGGAAAGTTAGATACCGTTTTAGTTTCTTTGTTCCACTCGACTAAAGACAGAAAACAGGAGCTTCAAAAGGATATAAAAACACAAGTCACTGAACTAGGATGTTAAAGGAAAGAACACACAGCAGACTCAGAAGAATCTTGGTTTGAGTTGTGATCTTTTAGCAACAAGAGAGAATTACAAGTACACACAAAAGCAAATTCCTGGAGAAACAAAATGAAACCAGACACTAGAGGAGCACAAGATGAAACGAAGAAATGAGGAACCTTATTGGCTATAAAAGCAGAACAAATTTGGAAGAAGAGAATGAGGAAGCACCCATACAATCAACGATAAGTGCGTAGGAAAACTGAGAATTCAAAAACGGAAATAGGGGATTCGAAAGGTTTAATTGGGGAATGAAGAGGTATTTTACGGTTTATGTAGTCGGAGACGTTTTGAAACTAACAAGTCCCAACCTTTACCAAAATTCTCTCTTCGACAGAAGTATCCCTCCCCACAGATGGAGAATCATGATCTCTATGAATCCAAAACATAACTCTTCGCACATTATAAACTGCGGGTCAGATCGGATCATATTTATGTTTTAAGTATGCAACTGTTTTGAGTATGAGTCGTATGACGGGTTAATAAATGTGGCAAACCCAAGGACCACACCATATGGTCAAACCGGAACTAAATACTAAAAATCAAGATCAAATCAGAACTAAGAAGTTCAGTTACAACATTTGTAGTAGTTACATAGTAACCGACCAAAGGATTACAAGCAAAACTAAGTAAAAGACTCTATATATATATTTAATGGAGTTTATATAAACTGACTACATATGACTCTAATATATAGATAGATTGGTTAGTGGAATTTAAAAATATAGTAGTATTAAAAATTATTAATACCAGTTTGTTAATTAATGATGTCAGCCCACGTATTAAACCTCCGCCGAACCCTTGAGTAATAATCTGACAAGACAGCAAATCCAAATCTATAGAGTAGAAAATCTTTAGGCTAGAAAATCTTTAATAATGTTATTTTTTTCAGGTTAGAAAACTTTATAGCAAAAAAAAAAAAAGATTGATTATTAGACGCTAACGTCTTTAAACGCTAGCCAGCATCCACGGGCAGTAATCGAAACGCGGGTTAGATTGGATCATCATCTATTTTTTATTTTAATAATAACCTAAATGTGGCTAACCAACGGACCATACGAACACGACGATGTGGTTGAACCGGGCCTAAATCCTAAAAATCAATATATCAAATTCCACTAGCCAAAACAATAAAAATATGTTAAGTTAGTGATGTCAAAAATCATCATTTTTGGACCACATATCTTAAAATATTTGATATACTCACATAACTTTTAGATTTTTGTTTTGTTTTGAACTTTAATAATTTTCAGATTTGAAAAAGATAAAAAAATCTATAACTTGATAAAAGGCTGGCCTGGAGTACTCAACATCCAGTTACATTTCTAACATTTCTTTTTCACTCTCCCTCTATAAATAAAATCGCCAAAACCCTCAACAATCACTTCTCTCCTGCTATGTGAATGTTCGATGTTCTCAATAGTTTGAGTGATTTTGGTTTTACCCCCAAGTAAGTTTCCATTTCGATCTTGTGCTCTTCTGTTGCTTTTTTTTTCTTTTGAGTTAGGTTAGCAAATTTGATCTAGTGGTTTTTTCGGTTGGGAGTCTTAAAAAGGAACATTGCGTATTGTGTGAAAGTTGAAATCTGAAGGAATCGTTTTGTTAGGATATCTTATTCATATCGAGGAGCTTCGTGTCTTTGGTTTTCAGCTTGTAACTCTCGAAAAAGATGGATTTTGGTGGTTCAAGAGATGTAATCAGTGGTTTACCAGAAGCCGTTATTTGCCACATCCTGTCCTTCCTTACCACTAAAGAAGCTGCTTCTACGTCGGTCCTCTCCAGCGAATGGCGGTATCGCTTTGCTTTTGTCTCTAATCTTGATTTCGATGCCTCCGACCACCTGAATCATCAGAGAAGGGAAAATGTTTCCCTAAGCTTTATGGATTTCGTGGACAGAGTGTTGGCCTTGCGAGGCAGCTCTCATGTAAACAAGTTTTCTCTGAAGATCAAAGATGGCGATGCTCCAGTCGATCCAGTCCGTGTCTTTCGTTGGATTCTCAATGCGTTGGAACGTGGGGTATCGGATCTTAATCTACGCATGGAACTGGAATCGGAATCTCTGCTCCCTTCAGAGGTCTTCTTGAGCGAGACACTGGTTAAGCTGAAACTAAATTTTGGATATGGCCCCAACATTGAAGTTGAAGATGTATATCTTCCAAAGCTTAAGGCTCTCTATCTTGAGGCAGTCCATTTTGAAGAGCATGGTATTGGGCTTGCCAAGCTTCTCTCTGGTTGTCACACGCTTGAGGATTTAGTTCTGGATGGTATATCTTGGTTCTTATGGGATTTTTCCTCGGTGTCTGTCATGACTCTCAAGAGACTAACCTTTTGCTGGGAAGAGCGTGATGAGAATCCAAAGAGTGTCTCCTTGGATACACCGAATCTTGTCTATTTGGAATTTACTGATACTATTGCGGACAAGTATCCGAAAGTGAACTTCGGTTCTCTTGTTGAAGCCCGTATCTGTCTTCGGATGTCAGAAGAGCAGATGCAAAAGAATCAATTTTTACAAGAGGCTAGTGTTTCAGATTTAGAGATACACCACTCTGAAGCTGGTGAGAACGATATGGTCGGTAACGCAACAGATTTCATCATGGGGATAAGCAATGTGGAGACCGTTTCTCTCTCTGCCGACACTCTTGAGGTTTGTATTTCATTTCTCTTGTCTTGGCTTTTTAATTTATGCTAACTTGCAATCAAAGCAAGGCAAATGTGCGATGATGTTGCTGTTGTTGATATGGTTTTGTTTCAGGTACTTACTTACTGTTGTGAAGCAATACCGCTTTTCAACAACCTGACTCAGTTAACTATCGAGAGCAGCCCGAAAGTAGGATGGCAATCATTGCCGGGTCTGCTCAAGAACTCCCCAAATCTGGAAACTCTGGTCTTGCAAGTATGAACCATTCCCTTTATAAGGCATAATATGCTGACCCATTTTTGTCAGAGTTTGAAATGTTTCTCCTATTTTTGTAGGGACTCGTCCATAAAGCCACGGATAAATGCGGAGACGTGTGCTTGTGCAAAAGGGAGGAAGAGGAGGACATTCCTACTTGCTTATCATCAAGCCCGGTGAAAGTGCTGAAGATAATGAAGTTTGGTGAAATCGATGATGACAAGATAGAGAAGCAGGTAGAGCAAGTCGAGTACTTTGTAGAGATGATGCCGAATCTTGAGCAACTGATATTATACTACGGTGCATCATTTGATGAGCATGTGAGTGAAGTGTCAACCCAAATTCAGAGGTTTCCTAGAGTTGCTTCGTCAGAGTGCAATGTCCAACTAATTTCCGATCACCTCAACTAAATTCGATGAAATGGGCTTCTCTTCCCTAGAATAAGTTTCTCAGGTCGTTTTTTTGGAAACACTCATGCTTCATGGATGTGTCTCGGCTGCATGTTTTGTATAAATGCTAAATTAGTCTAAACTCTAAGCAAGATTCTCTTGTTTCTCGGCCTTTTTTTTTTGTTCATCACTATAGTTGAAAAACATGTGTGTTTTAGGCTGAGACAATATGGTAACATTTTGGCCGAGACAATATGGTAACTTGATGTTTTGTTTGTTTCGGTTCTTATAACTTATAACTATTCTTGGCTAAAGAAACGCAAACGTGAGACCTAAGACCATCTCCATTGGACATTAAATGAAAGTGTTTTTAATTTTTAAAAATATTAAAAAAAGAAAACAGGAGAGAATGAAAGACATTTAAAACCTCTAAATCTCCACGTGTCAACTTGTAATTGAAAGATAAAATATGTTTTGTTTTTTTTTTGTTTTTAATTGCCAAAACATATCTCATTTTTTATTTGTTAAGACACTCAGCAGAGTATCAGGGATGCGGATACTCTAACTAACTTGTCATAGTAGTTACTCCGCAAAAAGAAATCACCAGTCCTTATCTCTGCAAGGAAACTGATTGGATCTTCGATTCTTGATGGATACTGTTGAGCATATGAAAGAATTGTACTGTTGAAGAATATTACTAGTAATTACATAATTAAATAGAGTGGGGGTTTTGCGTTTATTGCATCGGTTATTGTTGCTAAGACAAAAGAGAAATCACCCAATGCAGATGAAACAGAAAAGCTCAGGCTTAAAGTTTGCATTTAAGAAAAGAAAAAAATTAAAAGAATTCATTAGCCAAAAAGAAAAATTATTAGTAACCATAACGAGGAAATGATTGTCCTTTTTTTAATGACACTAACCATCACTAGTAACCTCACTCTCGGCCACCATTGCATAAACCCTAATTTCCTCTTCTACTTCCCCTCTCGCAATTAACCTCTGAATCCGACTACTCGAAGTTCTCAGATTTTGGGTGATTTTATGGGTCCTGCTCTTATACACGAGTAAGCTCCCAGTTTCTTCTTCTGATTCTGTGCTTTTTGTAGCGTCTGATTTAAATCACGAGTAGATTTCTCACCAGCAATCTGCCTGTTTCTGCAAAACACAAACCTTTGAAACCTGCTTCGCCATTGAAAAGTGGGAACATCGTATTTGTTGTGTTTTTAGTTTATCTTCTAAAATCCCTCGTTTCGAATTCGTAACACAAGCTCTTATCTTCATCCAGGTCTTAGCTCTTGATTTGTCCCAATGAATTCGAAAAAGATGGATACTGGCTCCAAAGATCTCATCAGCTCCAAAGATTTAATCAGCAGTCTACCAGACGCTCTTGTTTGCCAAATCTTGTCCTTGCTCTCCACAAAAGATGCTGCTTTGACTTCAGTTCTGTCGAAAAGGTGGAGGCATCTGTTGGCCTTTGTACCAAATCTGGATTTGGATAACTCCATCTATGACTATCCTAAAATGGGTAGACGAAGAAGGCTACATTTGCGTCAAAGCTTTAAGGTCTTTGTGGACAGAGTAATGGCTCTGCAAGGGAATGCTCCGTTAAACAAATTCTCTCTAAGGTGTAAAATTGGCTCTGATCCGTCTCGTGTCAATGGCTGGGTACTCAAGGTGTTGGAGCGTGGTGTCTTAGATATTGATCTATACATCTCTTCGGAATACAAGTATCCGCTGCCTCCTCAGGTCTTGATGAGCAAAACATTGGTTACGCTGAAAGTAGCAGGTACAGATGAGTTCACCATTGATGTGAAAGAAGTTTTTCTTCCAAAGCTTAAGTCTTTGCATCTTCATGATGTTTCGTTTGATGATGAGACTGGTGCTGCATTTGCCAAGCTAATTTCTGGTTGTCACGCGCTTGAGGAGTTAGTTATGACTAAAATGATGATCGATTATTGGGTTTCTTGCTCTGTCTCCAACCCAACCCTCAAGAGAGTAACAATCTATTCTGAGAACATTGATGAGAATCCAAAGAGTGTGTCCTTCGATACTCCCAATCTTGTCTATTTAGAATTCACCGATATTGTTGCGGTCAAGTATCCAAAAGCGAATTTTGATTCGCTTGTTGAAGCTAGCGTAGGCATTCGAATGACACCTGATCAGGTCTTTCGCGCAAGAGATTTAGTAAATCGTCATTACGGCTATACAAAAAAGCTGGCCGGAAATGCAGCAGATTTTCTCATGGGAATAAGCAATGTTAGGATCCTCTACTTATCGTCCGAGGCTCTTGAGGTTTGCATATTAATCCCTTCTCTATCTTCATATTTTGTTATTGCTATGTAAGTAAAAGAAGAACTCAGACACCCTTGTTTCAGTTTGGTAAGAATTAAACCAGTGACTGAAGCCTATTTTTGAACCATGTTTAGCTCCATGAGGTATATTCGAGTTAATGATTGCAAATGAATTTGTTATTTTTTTGTTTTGTTCGTTTCAAGTCCTTATTTTCTGCTGTAGACCAATACCAGTCTTCAACAACCTGATTCATTTAACAATTGAGACTGACCAAGAAGTGGAATGGGAAGCATTGCCGAATTTACTCAAGAATTGTCCAATTCTAGAAACCCTCGTCTTCGAAGTACCATCACATATCCTTTTCCTGCATCAGCTGACACACTTTTATTTCAAACACTGAAAAATTCTGAGGAATCATTCACTTTATTATATTTCAGGGACTCCATTACGGAGATACAAATCAATGTATGGACGAGGATTACCGTTTCAAAGACACAAACAAATGTTTTGAGCCGGGTGCGGACAGGTGTGTGTGCAAACCTTGGCATGGCACTCCTCTTTGGCTATCGTCAAGTCCGGTGAAGATGCTAAAGGTATTGAAGTTTGGAGAAATCACTAATTACAAAGATGACATGGATAAGCAGACGGATCTGATCAAGTACTTCGTGGAGACAATGCCAAATCTGGAACAAGTGATATTATACTATGATACTCCATTTGACGGTGATCTGAGTGCAATATCAACAGCTTTTCAGATGCTTGATAAAGTAGCCTCAACCAAATGCAAGATCCAAGTAATCTCTGATAACATCAGCTTCTCAACGACTGTGCACTCTTCCTCATCAGCTTATCAGTCACATGACCTTCGTTTATGTTTCTTTAGGGACTTTTGCACAGAAGTAACAATCGATGTGGGGACGTGTGCCTTTGTAGACGTATGAAGAATCGTTCTTGCCTTTCATCTTCTCCTGTGAAGGTGCTAAAGGTAATTATGACTGTAGACCTCGATGATGAAGGGATGGAGACAGAGCAGATCAAGTATTTCTTGGAGAAAATGCAGCGACTAGAACAGTTGATAGTTTACTTCAGTACATCATATGACCCTGCTGTGTTTGATTTATCCAAGAAGCTGAACATTCCTAGAATAGCTTCACCAAAGTGCAAGATCCAAGTAATCTCTGAGAATCTAAGTTTGTCATTTACTTCGCCTTCTACCTTATCGAAGAAACGGTCTGCTCCTCCAGATGAAGAATACTCCTCGTTTCTCAAGGCTTTGATCTAAGCTCGGTCTGCTCCTCCAGATGAAGAATACTCCTCGTTTCTCAAGGCTTTGATCTAAGCTCAGAGCAATTAGCGTTTCTTTTGTTTATGTCGTTTGTACTCTGCTCAGCATCTTAGTTTACTGTCTGGTGTGTTCTGCTTTTGTTCTACTTTTTGAAACCGAGGATGTTAAGTTTATCTGTTGTGTTATATCACAAACTAGGTGTCTGGATAAAATTTTTAAAAATGTTATTAAATTTTAAAAATAAATTACATGATTTAAGTAATAGTTTTAAATATTATTAAATATATATACAATAACAACGTATGTTGAAAAACAATTTAAAATTTTTTTGAGTGTTGAATTATTAATTATTGATTTTATATAAATTTTAAAATTAGTAACATCATATTAAAGAACCAAAAAAAATTCATATGTACCTATTTCAAAAACTAAAATGTATGGTAATGATTTTTTCATCCATTTGTATTTCAAATTTTTAATTAATTTTCAGTTTTTTTTCTTCTACTTCATCTTACAGTTTTAGCCATTTTCTTTCGATTTTTCTTTTTCTTCTCCAACAACTTACTGATCTTCTTCTCTATATTATTTCTCTTTTCTTTCTTCTTTCTCTTCTTTTTTTATATTAAACCCCTTAAAGCCCACGGGCATCAAGCCCGTATTAACATCACTAATCATCATGTTATTCATCTTTTTTTTTGTGTTTTATTCTTCTTCTTTTTTCTCTTACTCGACTTTTCATTCTTTTTCTTCTTACTCGTTCCTCATTCTTCTTTTCATTCTTTTTCTTCTAACTCGTCTAATCATTATTTTTCTCCATTTCGTCTCCTCCCCCTACCCCCTTACAGCATCTCCAACCCTACTCAATTTTCCACTCTAAATGCTATTTTGGAGTAATTTTCTCTCCAACCCTACTCAAGTTCCTACTCCAAAATGGAGTAAAAAATGAGATTGCTTCATATTTTGAATAAACCTATATTTGACTCTATTTTGTAGTTAAACTTTTTTATTTATAAACTGCTCCTTTAAATATTAAATATTATTATTTCATACCATTTAACATTTATAAACAATATAAAACAGTTAATTATAAATAATTGAACACTATAGTTTTTATTCGAAAAGATTGCAAAGTGATATAAACTTTAAAATACATAACAAGTGTTGAAATTAAGATAGCTAACAAAATAAATAGGTTAATTTGTAAATTTTAGAAATAAAAGGTATTATTAATAAAAAAGAAATAGAATCTATTTACAATATTCTTTTTTGGAGTATAAAATGAAGCTATACATTGGAGCAAAACTCAACTCCATTTTGGAGTTATTCTATTTTGGAGTAAAAAATGGAGATATACATTGGAGATAGTCTTTAGTGATTTTTTCTCTTTTTTTTTTTTTTTTTTTCTTCATCATTCTCGTATTATCCATCTTTTTTTTTTCCAGTTTCATTCTTCTTCTTCATTGTATTTTCTAACTTCTTCTTCATTGTCTTATTATTCTTCTTCCTCTTACTCGTATTTTCATTCTTTTTATTCGTACTCGTTTTCTCATTCTTCTTACTCGTCTTTTTATTCTTTCTCTTCTTACTCGTCTTCTCATTTTTCTTCTCCATCACCATCGTTTCCTCCCCTTCCCCTTACTGATCTTCTTCTCTCTCTTCTTTTTCTTCATCATCATCGTATTATCCATCTTTTTCCAATTTCATTCTTCTTCTTCATTGTCTTTTCAAACTTCTTTTTCATCGTCTTATTCTTCTTCTTTCTCTTACTCGTCTTTTTATTTTTTATTTTTCATATTCGCTTTCTTATTCTTCTTACTCATCTTTTCATTTTTTTCTCCATCACCTTCGTCTCCTCCCCATCCCCTTTACTGATCTTCTTCTCTTTCTTTTTTATCTTCTTTTTCTTCATCATCATCGTATTATCCGTCTCTTTTTTCAGTTTCATTTTTCTTCTTAATCATCTTTTCCTACTTCTTCTTCTTCTTACTCATCTTTTCATTCTTTTTTTCTTAGTCGTTTGCTCATTACTAACTCGATCTAGTTATTCTTGAACAATTTATCTTTTCCAGTTTCATTATTTTCTTTTTTTTAATCTTCTTTTACTATTTCATTGATTTCATTCTATCTATCTTTTTTTTTTTAATTTCAGTTTTTATTTAGCTATATATTCGTCTTCTTTCTCATCTTTTCCAACTTCTTCATTGTCAGCTTCACTTTCTTCTTCCTCGTCTTCTTTATCTTTTTTCTTTTTTTTCTTTTTCATCTTCTCATTCTTCTTCTTCTTTATATCTTCATCTCCTCTCCCTTCTTTTTTCCCCAGTTTTTATTCTTCCCTCTCCTTCTTTATTTCCTTCATTTTCTTTGACATCATACTCTTCCGGTTTCTTCTTTTCTTCTTTTCTTCTCATTCTTCTACTACTTCCATCTTTTCATGCTCTAGTTTCCTTCTTCGTTTTCTGGTTTTTTTCTTCTTCTCCAACTTTCTTATGTTTTTTATTGTATTCCTCATTCGTATTATTAATTTTCTTCTGGTTTTTTGTCTTTTCTATATCGTCTTCCTGGTCTTTTCTAACTTTTTCTTCATCAGCCTCTTCTTATTCTTATTTTTTCTTTCTTTATTTTTATTTTTAGATATGTTTTTGTTTTTGTCTTTTTAGACTAAAAGTTTTTTTCTTTTTAGTTTATGAATTTTAGAATTTTTAATTCTTCAATGAATATGTATTTGATACAATCAATTTCCATTGTGTTTTGTTAACTTAGGGTGCAAATGGTTGACACAATAAATGAATAAAATTGGTTGAAAATTGTTATTCCTTTGCATTCTTCCAAAAAATTAACATTTAACATTTATTACCATTCATCTCAACTATATGGGTTCCACTTAAAAGTTAAAAAATAAGTCTCATTCCTCTAATTTTGTTAATATGAAAAATAGGAGAGTAATGAATTAAAAAAAAAATTAAAGGAAAAATAATTTATTCCACTCATCTTTTTTTTTTTTTTTACCATCTTCGTCTTCTCTGACTTTTTCTTATTATTTTTCGAATTTTTGTTTTCCCTCTACTCCTTTATTTGGCTTGTTATCATTCACCACAAAAACAAACTTAAAATCATCTAAAATCGAATTAAGTTTCCGTTGTATTTTACTCCACCCACAAATCATCATTTGGTTCGACAACCGTATCTCCAAAAATACCCGACGATGTCTAATGGATCTTCCAACATTCTACCTATTGTTCCATCTTCTCCATCATCATCAGAACCAAAACCAAATGCTTTTTTCCACAACAGTTCCAGTATTTACCGTTTTGCCATTTGCCTCCAAAGACGCCGTCCAAGGAGGTAGAAGCAAATCGTTCGATGGTTAGGTTGAGTGTACTTCCTTCTCTTTACTTGAACCACACGGCTTGGTTAAATCAACTTTCTTCTCTTCCAGTTTATTTGAGCCACAAGGATTGGTTAAATCTACCTCGATTGCTTCCTGTTTAATTTACAATACCCAATTGTTCTTCAGACTTGCACTTTTGCTTTTCTGGTAAGCCTCTTCGGTTGTATTAAACGTTCCAAGCCACTCTCCTTTTCTGAAAGGGATCTCTTATCTCCGCCGCGTAACTCCCACATGGTGGCCGCCGTACGCCTTTGAATCCAGATGAAGAATTCCGATTTCCGTTTACTTTTTATGAATTTGAATTCGGCAGTTGGATTAACGTTGGGACAGAGATATGTGAGATATAGCAGAGATATTTGAGACATAACGCTACGGTCGTTTTGGTTTGATCGGATGGCGAGGGTTATTGCTAGATATGGCTTCATTTTCGCTTGAGGATTCGGTGGCGTATGGATCATTACAGATTACACGGACTGATATCAATTCTTTGTGGGGTTTTCTTTTGTGTTACTGAACGTCGGTCTCTGTTTGATTAAGCTCCGACATAAAAACTTCGGGAGAAAATCTTATAAAATAAATAGAGAAAAATATAAAAACCTAAAACTGAGTGAGATTTGATTTTGTGGCTGAGAGACATAAAGCAAATGAACCGAAATTTACAATCTAACATCCATTCAACAATCTTGAATTGACGTGAGCAGCTGCCAAAAGTAAACAAAAAAAACGCATAAGTTCTCATCAATTTCAAGCCAACGAAAGGAACCAAAAAATAAAAGACTCAGATTATGGCGTAATGTGCTACATTTTGTTAACGATGCTGATTCACCATAATAACGGTTATTCACATTTCAAAGGAAATGAATACTTAGAAATGTTCCCCAAGTTCATCTCCCAAGCAGAGGCTTCATTCAATCAGCCGTAAACACAAAGGAAGACCGAGATGATGAAAAAGCCAACTCCAGAGACTAAATATGATAAAAATGTGAATTAAGCATAAGCGTGGGAACTTGTATTTGATCTTTGAAGTTATCTCCGGAAAAATCAAGCTAAGTTCGAATTTAACAAAAACAAAGATGCGGTGGAATGCAAGAAGGTTCCTACATCATCAACCATTTTCAATTGTGAGGCCTCTGCAGCAAATATGGTAAAATATTTTCTTTCCTCGTACTTCTTTTTGTAACTTGAGAAGATTCAGAAGTCCCTCTCTCTTGTTTTCTTCCACTTTGATCTTTGTAGTTGTGAGGATCTTCCCCTTGGATCATGTATTTTTATCTTGCCAACTTCTTCGGAAATTGAAGTGACTGTAAAAATTCCACTCAATTACTAAAAGGACAAGAAAACACTCTCCATTATCAAATGCTAAATCAACTCCTCTGAGGCTGCAAAAGAAGAAAGGAGAGAAAGACTAAGAACGTCTTCGAAGTCTCCAATTTTGTAGGCAATAAACAAGACTGATTTTGGCAGTTTAGGATTCAGAGCCGCTCCGATGCTTTTCTGTCTAACCAAATGTGCGTTGCAATTTGTAACAACGATAGCGAAGGCTGCACTGATGATATCTGATGAGATTAAACTTTAAGCACGGAGTTAAAGGAAGAGCTCAGCCACAAATAACGAAACTACAGAAAACAATAAATCGAGATTGGTACCTCAAGACTCAAACAAAGTTGAGAAACTTCTCTTGTTGTTCCCTATTAAGCTCATCGAGAAATTTTATTCTACTGGAAAAACATAGTAGATATGAGAGTAGTCAAATCGAAATCCAGAAATGCAAAATACAAGCTAGGCATAGAGAACTTCTATCTCAACTAAAGAATCAAAATAACTGGGGATTCGCAACCCCAAGAAGAAGCAAAATCAGAAGACTAAGAAAAAGGAAAAAAATAACCTACAATTTGATTCGATTCGAGAAGCACAATCGTAGCCAAGTGAGGAAGAAATCACCATTAAACGCAGTCTTAGCTAGCTGTCTGTTGATACAGACGCCATCGCTGGAACCATCAATAACACGAATCACTGAAAAACAGGATTACGTTCATCCCATGCAAAAAAAAAATATATATATCCAAAACAAACATAAAAATAGATCAAAGCATTGTATGAGAATTACATTTTCTTCTTTTTATTATTACCTTCATCCGAAGCACAAACAAAAGTAAAAGTGCTGAAAAAACTATAAAATAGATCAAACGATTAGAAAAACACAAAAATTACCTTTAGGATCTTTTATCTTCTTCTTCGAGTTCATGTTATATGTGGTCTTCCTCTTCCTTGAAGATAAAAAACATATTTTTGAAAATTAAGAAACAGTTAGATGATGCTGGTGAATTATTAATCCAGATAACTAACTGAACATTAATAGTTAAGCTGAACAACATAAAAAATAGATCAAAATACGAATAATTACTCTTTCTGTTCTTTTTGGATTTCTCCAAAAATAAAACAACATTATAAAAAAGTATATAAATAACAGTAAATATCATAATTATCAACTTACAACCAATATCGAGTCTATTAGGGTTTTATCGACTTCCACTTTTTCAAAAGTCATTATTATCAAAACAAACCAAAAATTTACCGGGATAGCGAGCCAAATATTGCTTGAATTTGCTTTCGTCGTCTAAAGAAACAGATGTCGATCGGCTTCAATATCTAGAACTTGGAAATATTGGAATCATCTTTTGAGAACCACGTTAGATCCATCCAAGCCTCCATCTCTTATCCAAGCATGTATTCTTAGCTCATACATTGGATTAAACATAAATTTGAAAAATTAGATCTGATTTGGACGGAAATATAAACACATCACAATCAAAAACCTAAAACCTAGTGACATCAGAAACCTAAAAAAAGCGGCTGAAACTGGTTGGAAAAGAAGCACCGAGTAATATAGAAACCAATCAAGGATGAACAGAGATCATAGAAAGCAATAAAACATAAAAAAACGCATACATAGAACAGCAAACCCAAAATTAAACGGACAGGAAGACGTTCCCATCGCAAGATCGCTGGATTATCGGACTGAGAGCAAACCTCCAAACCAGAACCTAACAAAACTGCCACACACCTCACAGGTCTTCAACCTATTAGAAAAAAAAAAAGAAAAACACATATCAGATACGATTCATACTAAAGAAAATACAGAAACGAATCAGGGATGAAAAGAGATCATAGAAAGCAAGAACAACAATAGAAACAAATCCAAAAAAAATAAACGATACGAAAGAGGGAAAACACGCAAATAGATCATCTAGTGGCAAAAACTATTCAAAGAAAAACAGAGCGGACGAATGGACATATATTTGCGAGACATATGTGATGTATATATAAGACTAAAAAACCCTAAAATCCATGAGACACTTGCCGACCTAGACCTACTTAACCAAGTAACCCGACAAACCGAGCCGGCGGTAAAACAAACCAATATGGAATTAAACCCAAATTATTCATTAAGGGTAGAACGATAAAAAAATCCGTGAGAGCGAACGTGGGAACGACACGTAGGATTTCTACTTCGCAAATAATAGTATATATGTCTTTTTTCTTAATTGAGTCGACAAGAAACTAAAATATGAGACCTAGATTTCGGAAATAATTAACTGGATCTCGGCGGTTATTGGTAAATGAACGAGTTCTTAAAAATTGGCATGGCGGCAAGCATGATGACAAATACAAATCTGTTTTGGTTACTCTGTTTTTTGTACTTTTAACCGGTACATGATTAAACCGGTTTTTATCTCAACTTTAGACAACTTCAGGGCTTCCTTATTTCATTCCTCTCACTCCCTTCTCTTCTATCACACCCCTAACAAAACCACTCAAAGTCTCGATAAAAAGACATCCCAAATTTGCCAAGACATAGTAATATATAGATAGAGAGAAGTTATTTTGGCAATCAGATAACAAAATATGATAACATTATTATTAAAAGGAACAAACAAAAGAAAGTTATAAACACATGCGGTGTCTTGTGGTTCTCGACTGCGAGATCTTCGCCCAGTGTTGTTTCAATCATTTTCTCTTTCAGTATTTCAAGCTGAATCACCTGTTTTAAAAATAAGAAGAAGCTGTTGTTAACAAAATTCAATTGACGCTCTTAAAAGCATCAGACTTAGGAATGATTTAGAAAAAAAAACAAAAAGAAAATCTCACTCTTTCAAGTACATCCCGGTGTAAATTATGATGTTGTTGAGCTGCACGCTTGTGCAAGTCATTGAGCCTCAAAAAAAGCATAGCACCTGCATGACAACAAGCGTGTTCTTTCTAATCAAATCGATCGATGTGGTCAATGGTCATAAAAAGCAAAAGATTTGGTCGTACCCTCCTTGAAATCGTTCCGGGCATGTTCTTTTGCTTTCTCATACTCTCTTCCAGCCGTGTCCAGGTAAGCTTTCTCTTCTTGTTCGAGGGACATGCGCTTCTTGAGAAAGAACAATACATGAAACCACATTATTGGATTGCTACTGAAAGTTGATTCAATTTCAATTTGCAGAGCACAGAAAAAGTGAGCTCAACATGATTGGTTTGAAGGCTAAAAGTGTAGTATATGAAACGCTTTAAGCTCAACATGATTTGGTTAGGCTAAAAATGTATATGAAAGTGAACGCTTTCTCAGTAAAATCTATCACAGTCTTAAAATTCCAGTAGTAGCTTATCAACTATGACTGAAAAGGAAGACATATGTGAAATCGGACGATACCTTTTTAAGCATGTCTATTGCTTTCTGGATAGCATGAATCTTATTGCTGGGTTTTCCGGTTAGCCATGCCATGATCATTTATATCGGCGACGAAAAAACCCAATCTCCTCTTGCCAAAATCCAAAAACAATCGAATTTCAGAACCTTAGCCCAATCGATTGGAAACAAAATTAGAGTAGGGTATGATTACCGGCTACTTCTACAATAGAAATAAGGGTTTATAAATCTCTTTACGATCCTAAGGCGAAGTAACTTCAGATGGACAAAAACCTGACGACTGATGCGAGAGAACTATAGATGATAGATCCGAGTGGAAAACCCAACAAGGAGCTTGCTTGGAAAGAAATTAATCGAGGGCGCATAATAAGTAAGAAGAAGAAGGCCGAAGCTTTTAAACGCTGGGATATGGTTTCCTAATCCTTTTATTGGGCCAAAGGCTTCGGACCCGATGATGATTTGGAAAAGTCCATTGGGTCCTTGGCCTACTCGGTTCAATTCATATTTTCCTTTTATTTTTTCTAATTATAACAAAAAAAATAACGGGTACACAAAATTAACAAAAGATGATGATCCTCCTGTTTCATCTTTGATATATGGTTTTTCGTACAGCTACTTAATTACCGCTGTAAAGCAACACCGACCTGATTCATGTGACTATTGAGACCCACCAAGAAGGTGGATGGGAATCATTGCTGAACCTTCTCGAGAATTGTCCAAATCTTGAAACCCTCGTCTTATCATTTTCCTGCATCAGCTGACACTTTTTGTTTTTCATAGCACTGTTAAAATTCTTTAAACTGTTTCCTTTATTATGATGCAGGGACTCCATTTCAAAGATACAAATAATTGTAAGGATGAGAGATTCAGTTGCAGAGATACAAACAAATGTTGGGACTATGATTACCTTGGGAATGCACTGCTGGTTTTTAAATTTCTTTGGTGGTTCGCATTTTCTTCCCCTCATCATGAATCCTAACCGAACCTTACGGTTTCGATTGTGTAAAGGAAAAGACCTTGAAACGTAGATTGGAGTTTATCTTCTGAAATGGTCAGGCGGCTTGTAAGTGCTGATCTGTCTCACAGAAACATGGATGATTGTTCCAAAGATGTAATCAACGGTTTACCGGACAATCATCTTTGCCAAATCTTGTCCAACCTATCTACAAAAGAAGCTGCTTTGACATCACTTCTCTCAAGGTGGCGTTATCTGTTTCCTCTCGTACCAAAACTTGATTTTGATGACTTATCCTCTCTGCATCCCGAAGTTATGACCGACGAGTTTTATAAGCTTTGTGAATAGAGTACTGAAACTGGGAGGGAAAGACCAGGTTAACATATTCTCTCTAAAATGTGGAGTTGGTGTTGAGAGAGATAACGTTTTCCCTTGGATATCAAATGTGTTGAGACGTGGTGTATCAGATCTTTCTCTACACCTCTCTCCTCAAGTGGATTATTTGTTGCCTTCAAAACTCTTTGAGAGCAAGACACTGGTTAGGCTGAAGATAACAACTGAACATAGTCTCGGAATTAAACTGAGAAATGTTTATCTTCCAAAGCTTAAGACAAAATTGACATTATTTGATTTATAGAATTTTTACTTTTCTGCTTTTTTAGTTTCTATTTTTTTTCCTTTAATTTTACATTTTCAATTTTTAAAAAGTCAGTTTTCTTTTTCATAAATTTTTTAATAATTGATAGAGTTGGTACTTTATACAATAAAATGCAAGGCCATAACCGCCGCCATAAAACAATAAAAAAAACTTGTCCCTTTGGTCTCCGCTCGATTAGTCGTGTCCAACAAGAAAGGTCGTCCGATCCTAGAATCAGGAGGTCTATATTGCTTTCGCATCCGTCAGGTTTGTGTGCATCTCGAATTACTTTAGGAATTGATAAACCCTAATTTCTATCGTAGAAGAAACTCTCCCAGCCGGGAATCTGGAAACCCTAATATATGTTGGCTCAAAGTTATGATAAATTTGATTTGTTTGGAATTTGGTAAGGAGATGAGAATGGGGAATTGGCTCGCCGAGAGGGGTCAGAAGAAGAAGAAATTTTGTTTGCAAGATTCGATAAACAGGGTATGTATGATTCTCTGTTTCATAAAACTTGACAAGTGTGTGTATGTTATTACTAATATCTATTTGGCTGAATCTAGCAAAAAGTCCGTTAGTGTGGGTATATATTGTGATTGAATGTTCCCATTACGTTCCTGGTCAGGTGGATAAGTGCCTTTCAAACCTTGAGAAGGTGACCCTGGAAGATATTGCCCGCTTGTTGGAGGAAGCAAGAGCATCCGGCGAACCCGGTAGGACCAGATCTTTTACTTAATTGTAACTATTTGTCTGATTGGGAACTATCTACTAATAAATATTATTTTATTATTGGTGTAAATTAAACTGCTTCAGCACATTTTCAATTGAAAGTGAAGGAGTGGTATGACGAAACGGCTACCTTCTATGCGAATTTGCGGCGGCCTTTTAAAGTGAGGTTTCTTCTTATTCACATTTCTAAAGCATTTTACTCTAATAACTCGGATTTTGACTATTTTTGCCATTTTCTGAAACAATTGCAGGATGGAGGACATTTCAACACAAGGACAAGGCTGTTTTGTTTCTCCTTTTAGTATTAAGTTTTTTTTTTTTTTTTTTACTTTTTCGGGTTTTCTTCTTTTAAGTAGCGGTATTTTGACCAAGACTTGATCACACAGGTCGTATTTTATTACCTATTTTGAGCCACACCCCACCAGACTCTTTGATAATTGATAAAATGCAAACGTCTTTCGACGCTAGCTAGCATCCACGTGCAATAAATAATTATGTTTTAAGTAGAGTATGCTACTTTTCTCTTGTGTTCGAGTATGACGCGCAAAACAAAAACTTAAATGTGGCTAACGAACGGGCGACCACACGGTCCACACGATATGGCCGAACCAAAATATAAATATTTCATCTATCTTATATTTTTTTTCTTTCTTGTGGGGTTAATCCAGGATTGACCAGGAGTTATTGGACCCGTTCGTGTTGCTAGTTGAATTCTCCTGTAAATCTCTTCCTTCCAAAAGTCTGTATTTACATATTTATAGAATAATAATCTAAACTAAAGGCTAAAGCAAGCCATCTATTTGTTCTGTTTCTTGATCAGTTTCGCTTTTAGCTGGATTCCCAGATCATCCTCACCGAGGTCAATATCACCTATACCTTCCTTCTTACACACACATGATACATACATGTATACGCAAAGCCTGCTCTGTTCTGTAACGTCTCTTATGTTTATGAAATTGGATCAACTCTGTGCAGGTTTTGAAAGAGTGTTACATACATGCTACAGGTGAGAGAAAGACTCTTCCATCTTCTTCATAGATTTGATTCAAAGATGCTTATGATTTTGTAAATGGTTTCAAATTATCATTCACAAAGATCTCAAATAGGATGTTAAAGCTTCAAACCCATAACCCTACCTTTTTGCATAACGGGCGGTATCCATTATACATGGGTTCAAATAGGGTTTACCCTATTTGGTTTAGGGTACTCATAGGATTTATTTTTTAATTAAATCAATACTTTCAAAATAGTTTTATAATGAATAATGAAATATTTTATCAAAATTTGTTTTATAATTTAAAAATCAATTGAAATAACATCTTAATAAAAAAACATAAAATCATGTTTCCCGCTAAAAACGTAAAATCAAGATTTCCTGTCAAAAACATAAAATCAAGTTTTCCGCAAAAAACGTAAAATCATGTTCTCCCATCAAAAACTTAAAATCTAGCTTTCCTGCCATAAACGTAAATCTCTTTTTCCCGGCAAAAATGTAAAATTACGTTTTTCCGCAAAAACATAAAATATTTTCCGGAAAAAACGTAAAATCTTGTTTTTTCGCCAAAAACATATTATTTTGTTTTTTCGGAAAAAATTGCATTTTTCCGTTTCCCCTTTGAAAACAAGTTTTTGGGTATAATTATTATCCATAAATTAAAAAAAAAACAAAAGAATAATACTTCGGTACCTCTGGATAACCCTATACATGCCGGATTTTTTTTGGGTTACACTGTTGGTACTAAAACCCACTGGGTTCTTATTCTAAATTCGGGCTTACATTGGGCGGGCTCATTTCGGTTCTGGGTCGGGTCGGATAAAAAAACCCACCGTAACATCTCTAATCTCAAAGGTAATAAAAGTAAAATCCAAACCAAATCTTGCGCCTTAAGCGACTAAGACTCTTGGTGTTTAGCTTGCTCCTCCATAACCTTTTGTGTCAGCTCCTCGTAGTTTTTCTTCTCAGCTTCATTGTACTCCAATGGTGTTTGAACTAAGGTTTCAAAGACTTTTTTCCTTCGTTGATAGCCTTTATCATCTCATTTCCATCAGAGCTGAAAAATAAAATAAAAAGTTTATTTTTACTTACAGTTGACTCAGTTCTTGTTGTGAAGTGAGGTGGAAACATTGAATGACTTCCAGGTGTCAACGGTTTTCAATGCATATTTGAGCTCAACTTTCTTCTTCTCGATAGTGTATATGTCTTCCATTATATCGCTAGATTCTTGCTTTTTGAGAAGTCTCAGCTTTGTTTGAAGAGTTGCTCCATCTTTGTAGCTGATTCAATATCTTTAGTAACATCTTCCAATCTCTTGTGATGTCTTGCCAAAGTGTGATCTATAAAATCTATTGTTGAAACAATTTTTTTGGTCGAAAATCGCACGAAATCTTATGAATTTAGGTTTTACATCCATACATACATATCAAAGAAATAAAAAACAACAACGAGAGAAACATCAATAAAACCCTTTTGGAATGGTGTGGATTTTTGCCGGATTCAGCTATTCTTTATCGTGAAGAAGAACAAAATATCGGAGCTATTTGTATTTCAGTTTTACAAAATTTTCATTATTGCTACACTTTTTAAAAATGAGTCCAATATATACAACAAGCACATATATAAATAAACTGAAAGAAATAAAACCGATAATACCATTCATCCACTAAAAGCAATTGTGTTAAGCATATGATAATATCATACCACCGGATGAGTTGGACTAGTGGTTTAAGCAAGGATTGGTCTTGGTGTGTTCTTAGTTTGAATCATGGTGGAAGAATCCCATGCCAGGGGAGAGATTAAGGGGGTGTTATTTGTTTGTATAATTGAAAAGAGTTTTGATGACTTTAAAAATTAAAGAGTTTAATTAATTTAAAAAGAATTTTAGAATGGGTTTAAAATTTATAAAGAGTTTTGTAGATTATTATAGATTTTATAACTAGAAGATAATTAGAAACTTTTGTAGAGTTTATCTTCAAATATTGCATACTATATTTGTTTGTTTATATTTGTTATTATCTACCAATTTTTTTACTTCTCATCTTCTATAAATTGTCTCAAAGTTTAAAAGACGTCATTCAACATTGTTTCCAAAACTTGCAGGTACATACTACATTCTCCATTTTTTTCTTCTAATTTATGTTTATGTATTCACATGTTATATTTTTGTTTGATTGTTTGGTTTGTTTCTTTATTTTGATTCTATCTTACGTTTTTTTTTTTTTATAAATTACTTATTGATTGAATCATGATCTATACTTGTATAATTAGCTAATGGGAGATTCACGAAAAAATAAAGAAAAAGGTCAGTATAGTCAATGGGGACCAGAGGAAACAAAATTGTTGATTGATTTACTTGTTGATGCAATTCACCGAAATTGGCGTGATAGTAATGGTTTAATAACCAAACTCACGGTGGAGCAAACTGCAGAAGAGAAGTCAATGCAAGCGTCAAGTACCAAATGGCTTTGACGAGAAACTTGGTTAGGTTTCTAAATTGGTTTTAAACAAACTTTGAAAATACTTTGTCAACATACAATACTTTGGTAAGTAGATTTTGTAAAGAAAAATGTATGAAATCAATAAACCAATAACATCAGATTTTAAAACAATGACAAAACAAGAGTATTTTAAGTGTTTTGAATAACACAAGATTTTTATTGACTTTATAAAATAATGAATCCAATAACACTAGACTTTTAAAGATTTTAAACTACTTGTTACAAATTCATAAACTAATAACACCAGACTTTTAAATAGTTTTGAAAAGTCTTAATTGAATAACACCAGAAACTTTTTAAAATCTAAATCCTTATAACTCTTTTGAAATATAGAAACCAATAACACCCCCTAAGGCACAAACCCGAACGAACCCTTCCTAATTTTTTTAAAAATGGTAATATCACAAATCCCCTATGTATTAATTGAGAAACATTTTTAGAGAATAATCTCAATTTTGTATATTATTTACAATGGTGTCATTTTGTGATGTGTCATCACCAAAATCATTCTCAATAAACATATAAACATGGATTTATGTTACTAGATTAATTACATGTTATGCCACTCACATTAATTTGGTTAGACAATAGTTTATATCATTTATTTATACATAATTGAGCATTTAATTTATGAAGATATTCTCTTTCTTACTATTTCTTACCATAAATATATCATACTAATTATTTTTAAAATATTTTTTCTCTCATTTTTGTTTAAACTTAGTTTTGTAAAAAAAAAAAATCAACACAACATTCATACAGTAAAAAATAGATAGATTTTTTGTACATGTGTTATAATTCGAATTTTTAAAAATGAATATAAATTACTCAAATGATTAATAAATATGAGTATGTTTTAAAAGTCCTATATTAGAAATGAAGATGTGTACATGGTTCAAAAATCATTATAAAAATAACATAAATGATAAAAAAAAAAACTGTAAAAGCAATAAGTTTGATTTAATAGACATTCATATTTATAAACAACATTTATATAGTAAAAATTTATAGATTTTTTTGTACATGTTTTATAATTCGAATTATTAAAAATGAATATAAAATACTCAAATGTAATAAATATAAGTATGTTTTAAAGTCCCATATTGGAAATAAGGTTGTGTAAATGGTTCAAAAACTATTATAAAATAAAAAGAACATAAATGATAAAAAAACTATAAAAACAAGAATCTTGATTTAATAAGCATCCATATTTATAAATATTTTTTGTTTAGTATGGTTTGTTAATAAAATCATATAAATTAACCAAATAATATAAATATTTAAACTTGACAACAAATTAAAAATATTATATCAAAAAGTCGAAATATTAAATTATATTATTCATATATATAACATATTAAATTATTTTTACTTTAAATAATTTCAAAATTATTTTTAATAAAATTATCACCTAGTACATTAGAAACTCTATAAATTAATAATATTGGGACTTTTATATTTTATTAATTTATAGAGTTACTAATTTATCGGTTTTGAATTAAACAAAATATTTATTAATAAATAATTAAAATAATATTTTTTAATAAAGTTTATAATATTTTTAATTTTTCATTTAAAAATTAGAGATAAATTATAAAAATATTTCAATTTTAGAAAATAAAAACAACAATATACTCATATTTTAGTAGATTATCGTAGTTATATATTTGTATAAGATAATATTTATAGTAATTATTAATTTATAATATTAATGCGATCATATATTTACTTAGATTTCTCAAAAAAATTATTATCTTATTATTTTATCGTTTTATGCTGTATTTTAAACCGATCCAATTCGGAAGCGGAAAAATTTATTTACTGTTTTGTAATATTACATTCTATCCTTTTTTACATTGATTCACTATTTCATTTTACAAACCAATCATCATTTAAAAAAATAATAATTTGAATCCATTGGCGGCATAAGTGCTTAAGGTAATTATGACTTTAGAAATACTTGATCTGCTCTGTCTCTCTCCATCCCTTCATCATCGATGTCTACAGACTAGAGTCATATGATTAAACCGGTTTGTATCTGATAACCAAATCTGTTTTGGTTACTCTGTTTTTAGTGCATTTGACCGGTATATTATTAAACCGGTTTGTGTCTCAACTCGCTATAGCTACAGAACAAAAATGGCGTCTGGGTTTCTTCTGTAGAAGTTGAATCATTAAAGACAACGAGGTTTAATTTTCAAAATTTCCATTACATTTTTGAAAATTTCAATTAATTAGAAGTCAATACTTGTGAAAGTGACTTCTTCATTTCACTAAACAAGGACCATTTATTAACAATATCTTCAAGCGACGGAATCAAAGTACATATGTCTTTTAGTTTGTGAACAATGATATTCATTTTGAGTCTTGGGAGTTGGGAAATAATATGAATTCCAAATTGCTAAATCACTTTTTCCAGATCCAGAAGTTGCGTAAAAATCCTAGTTTTCCTCTTATAACGAACAACACTCACCGTCTGATAATCCGACTCTGATTGAGGCTGTAGAGTGATTCTGATAGACCCAACGCAGGTAAGTCTTCAAATCTCTGCTTTTGATCTTGTGTTCCTATGGGATCTAATTTTTGTCCCTCATGAATCCTGACCGAATCTTAAGATCCCGATTGTGTAAAGTAAAAGGCCTTGAAACTAGTGTGGAGTTTAAGACTGTATTTTTTTTGTATTTTGAGTTCAGTTTCTGAAATCCTCCTGTTGGGTAATAATGTTCAGGCTTGTAAAGTGCTGATCTGTCTCACAAAAGAAAACATGGATGATTTTTAAGTAAGATGATGTAATCAACAGTTTACCAGACAATCTTCTTTGCCAAATCTTGTCCAACCTGTCTACAAAAGAAGCTGCTTTGACATCACTTCTCTCCAAAAGGTGGCGGTATCTGTTTGCCCATGTACCAGATCTCGACTTCGATGACTTTTCCTCTCTGCATCCCCAAGATAAGACGAGTTTTATAGATTTTGTGGATAGAGTTTTGAAATTACGAGGGAACGATCATGTTAACAAGTTCTCTCTGAAATGTGGAGATGGTTTTGAGGATGAAGACGTCTTCCCTTGGATATCAAATGTGTTGAGACATGGTGTATCAGAACTTGCTCTACATGTCTCTCCCTCGTTGGTTTATTGGTTGCCTTCAAAGGTTTTTGCGAGTAAGACACTGGTCAGGCTGAAGATAGGACCTGAAGATGGTCCCACGATTAGGCTTAGAAATAATGTTTGTCTTCCAAAGCTTAAGACTCTGAATCTAGATTCAGTTGTGTTTGAAGAGGGTGAGATTGGGTTTGCAAAGCTTCTTGCTGGTTGTCCCGTGCTTGAGGAATTAGGTTTGCGTAATCTTGCGTGGGATTCTTGGGATTCTTGCTCTGTGTCTTCCAAAATCCTCAAGAGACTAACCCTATGTTGTGCAAACTACGATGAAAATCCGAAGAGTGTATCATTTCATACTCCAATTGTTGTCCACTTAGAATATTCTGATAACATTGCGCACAAGTATCCAAATGCGAATTTTGATTCGCTGGCTGAAGCTAGTATCGGTATTCGGATGACGAGTGATCAGAAAGCAAATGTGAGATATGTATCGGATGATGATGAGGAAAGAGAGATGGTTGGTAACGCAACAGAGCTTCTTATGGGGATATGCAATGTGAAGACCCTTTACTTATCTTATGACACTCTTGAGGTATGTGAGTCTATCATTACTTTAAGGCTTTTAGTTAATTAGTGACTGGAAATGACTGATAATCTTGTTGATTTTTGTTTTTGTTTCAGACACTTAATTTTTGTTGTGAAGCGGTATTCAACAACTTGACTCATCTAACGATTCAGAGTAACCCGGAAGTTGGATGGGAATCATTGCCAGAACTTCTCAAGAATTGTCCAAATCTTGAAACCCTTATCCTCCATGTAAACAAACTAACCCTTGTAAACGAATCTGTTTACTCGTTTTACATTTAAGTTTTTTTAAAAATGTTTTAGGGACTCCTTCACAAAGCTTCAGATAAATGTGGGGATCTGTGCTTGTGCCAAGGCTTGGAGAAAATTCCTTCTTCCCTATCACAATGTTCAGTGAAGTTTCTAACAATATTGAATTTTGAAGAACCCTCTGTTAATGATGACGATGTGGACATGGAGATGGGGATGAAGAAGATCAAGCATTTCTTGGAGAAAATGCCGAATCTTGAACAACTCATAATATACTACAATACATCAATCAAAGAGGATCTAGTCCAAGTATCAGGCCAGCTTCAGATGCTTCCTGAAGCAGCTTCATTCAAGTGCAAAATCCAAGTAATCTCTAATAGCCTCGGCTTATCAATTACTCTGCCCATTTCCTTATCGATGAAGTTTAAACTGATCCTCTAGAAGAACCTCTCTAGTTTCTCAACTCCTCTTGGAATAACTCATGCGGTCATGCCTCTTTTATCAGCTGGAAGCTATGGATGTGTCTCTTTGCTACAAGTATATGTAGTTTTAATGTCTAAGTCTTTACCAAAGTGGAGAAGAAACTAAAGAAAATCTCTTTTGCTCTTAAGTTGTTTCACTTTATAGAATTCTTCTTGTGGTATTGCATTTTGTGAATGGTGTAAATGCATGACTCTCTCTGTCTCCGTCTGAAAGAGAATGATTCATGAACCATATTATTGGTGGGAAACCGAACAATGTTGGGTTAAGTGTTCTCGGGCCAAAACTACAGAGGGAGTTGAAATGGTGGGCCATTGAGGCCATTTGGATTAACAGAGGATGTTACAAAAGTCAAATCAGTATAAAAAAATATGTTAACAATAGACCATCGCTCTTCTTTCTCTTAATGTGTGTGTGTGTCAGTGTGTATTGTTAGGGATTATGGGTTTGTGTAATGGTGGGGGAGAAGAACCCACAGCTGTAGAAAATGGTGGAATTAGTCAAGTCACCAAACAGAGAGCTTCTAGAAGTTTTTGACTTTGGAACTTTCCATTAATCTAGATTCAGTACAGTGCACCTAGAATTGAAATCTTTTTTTCTTCACCTTTTCACACAGCAAGAATCAATAAAATATGTCATGGAAATATCATGTCAGATATAAATTAGGTATGGTTACTCTGTTTTTAGTGGGTTTAAACAAACCGGTATGATAAAACTGGTTCGTATCTCAAGTCGATACAGCTACCGAACAAGATATGGCGTCTTGGGTTTCATCATTCATATTTAGAGCTCAAATCCATTAAATGCTTGTTCTCAATTTGTTTAATCTTCGCTGAGAAAAGGACTAGGTTAAGTGGTAGGATCACCAACCAGAGAGCTTCTAGAAGTTTTGAACTTTGAAAATTTCTATTAGATAAGAGTCAATATATACGTGTGAAAGTGACTTCTTCATTTCTCAAAACAAGAATCAGTTATTAACAATATCTTTAAGGAAAGGAAACAAAGTTATGTCTTTTAGTTTTTGAAAATGCATTTTTAGCCTTGGGAGATAATGTAAACATCTCATGGCTTTGCTTCTTCATGTTTACATGTCGTTTTTTAATACCAAATTGCTACATCATTTTGCATAAAAATCATAATATTCCTGTTCCACTACCCTAATTAGCACTCACCGTTTGTTTGAAGTTGTAAAGTGATTTGGATGGGCTCTGCTTTTGCAGCCAAAGCAAGTAAGTTTTCTAGTCTCTGATTCTTTGCTTTTGGTCTTGTGTGCCTATAGGATCTGGTTTTTCTTTTGTGGTTCATGTTTTTTTCCTCATGAATCCTAATCGAACCTTACGATTGTGTAAAGGAAAAGACCTTGAAACTAGATTGGAGTTTAGGACAGTGTATGTTGAGTTCAGTTTCTGAAATCCTCCTGTTGGGTATATTGTCCAGGTTTGTAAGTGCTGATCTGTCTCACAAAAAACATGGATGATTGTTTCAAAGATGTAATAAACGGGTTACCAGACAATCTCCTTTGCCATATCTTGTCCAACCTGTCTACGAAAGAAGCTGCTTTGACATCACTTCTCTCAAAAAGGTGGCGGTATCTGTTTGCTCTTGTACCAAATCTTGATTTTGACGACTTATCCTCTCTGCATCCCGAATTTATGATGCTGGACCCGACGAGTTTTATAAGCTTTGTGAACAGAGTACTGAAACTGGGAGGGAGAGACCAGGTTAATATGTTCTCTCTAAAATGTGGAGTTGGTGTTGAGAGAGATAACGTCTTCCCTTGGATATCAAATGTGATGGGACGTGGTGTGTCAGATCTTGCTCTACACCTCTCTCCTCAGGTGGATTATCTGTTGCCTTCAAATGTCTTTGAGAGCAAGACACTGGTTAGGCTGAAGATAAGTACTGAACATAGTCTCGGAATTAAACTGAGAAATGTTGATCTTCCAAAGCTTAAGACTCTCTGTTTGGACTCGGTTGTCTTTGAAGGAGATGAGATTGAGATTGAGTTCGCGGAGCTTCTTTCGGGTTGTCCCTTGCTTGAGGAACTCATTCTGCGTAATCTGGGGTGGGATTCTTGGGATTATTGCTGTGTCTCTTCAAAAACCCTCAAAAAATTATCACTGTGTTTTGATGAATATGATGAAAACTCAAATAGTGTTTCATTTGATACTCCAAATGTTGCCTACTTAGAATATTCTGATACTATTGCGGACAAGTACCCAAAAGTGAATTTTGATTCACTGGTTGAAGCACATATTGCTACTCGGATGACGGTTGATCAGAAAGCAAATGCAGTATATATATCAGATGGTGATGATGAAACAGAGATAGTTGGTAACGCAAGAGATCTTCTTATGGGAATATGCAACGTTAAGACCCTACACTTATCTGACAACACTCTTGAGGTATGTGACAGTCACATAGCATTATACTTACAAGGATTTTAGTTAATTACTGACTTGAGATGAGTCATAATATTGCTGATTTTCGTTTTGTTTCAGATACTTACTTTTTGCTGTGAAGCCATACCGATGTTCAACAACTTAACTTATCTAACTATTGAGAGTAATCTGGAAGTTGGATGGGAACCATTGCCAGATCTACTCAAGAATTGTCCAAATCTTGAAACGCTCGTCTTCCAAGTAAGCAAAATCAAACCCATGAAAAAGAATCCGCTGACTCATTTTACATCCAAGTTTGAGATGTTTCTTAATTTATATATTCTTTAGGGACTCCTCCACAAAGCTTCAGATAGATGTGGGGATCTGTGCTTGTGCCAAGGTTTGGAGAAAATTCCTTCTTCCCTATCATCATGTCCGGTGAAGTTTCTGAAGATACTGAAATTTGGAGAAAACGGTAATAACAAGGATGCGGAAATGGAGCAGATTAAGCATTTCTTGGAGAAAATGCCGAATCTTGAACAACTGATAATATACTACAATACGTCAATTGATGATAATCTGGTTGAAGTATCAAGCCAACTTCAGATGCTTCCTGCAGTAGCTTCACTCAAGTGCAAGATCCAAGTAATCTCTGACAACCTCAGCCTATCATCTATGTTGCACAATTCCCTATCGATGAGATTTGGACTGCTCCCCTAAAAAAACCGATATCGTTTCTCAACTCCTTTTGGAATCACTCATGCAGTCATGCCTATTTTTACATTTTGGAAGCTATGGTAATGTCTCCTGGCTACAAGTATTTGTAGTCGCTAGATTATCTAAAATCTCAAATGAAGATTCTGTCTTGTTTATGTTGTTTGTATACTTAGCTGCTTAGCATCCTTTTCTTGTTTATGTTATTTGCATATACTTTGCTGCTTAGCATCCTTGTCTGTTTATGCTTGTTTGTGTGAAGGTTGAGTTCAATGTTTTGTTTCTTCTGTTGTGTTAAATACTTAAATGTCGAGTGGAGAATAAACTAAACATGAGACCTAACTTGCAATAGAAGTCATTGTTTATCTTATGATTATATTTAAGGGAAATTGAGTGGAGAAGAAACTAACAAAACTTCTCTTGCTCTCAAGCTGTACATTCCCCTGATAGTGTGAACGAATGATTGATAACAGGATTTTGCTAACAATTACTCAATCCTACTACACATGTCATTGTAGTATTTGAGGATCAATCCATATGGGTTTGTTGTGACAAAAGGAATTCATAAAACTTCTTAATCTAAGCAAGTCTAATAAAAGTGTTGATATGTGATTAGTAACATAAAACAAAGTGAAAGACAAACTATCTTCAAGATAAATAAAATACAAAACAGAGTTTCTAAAGGGTTTTTGTAAATTATGGAAAGATGAATCCAAGGTTATGATTTTGATTTTCAGGTGCTTAAAAGTGTAATCAATGATGTCATTCTACTCATATAAATGCTAATCCCCAAGCTTAGAACTTCAAGAATAGATTAAACCACTTTCATGGACTTAATCCTTTTATCACATTTCTAATCAAGAACAAACTTTCATTTGTGATTAAAGATGCAACAAGCATAAAGATTCAGTTCTAATCTGCTAATAAACACCTTAGACAATCACTTTCATGAGCTAAGTATGTAAATCTCTTGCTTAAATAAACCAGAAATTTTACTAATCTTTTGGATGAGAAAATTTCCTAAAAATCTAATTCAACATGATCAAGGTTGAAATTTAGCATTAAGAACATCAAACAAGAGGGGATATGGAAGAATTAACTTATAGACATCAAGATTAACACTCTAAACACCCTAGATCTAACCAACCTTGGATTCTAGAGAACTACTCACAACTCATGATCAAACCAATAAAAACTTGTAAAAACTTGATAATAAGCATTAGAAAGAGTAAAGGAAAGAGATTAGAGAAGAAGAACTCTTGAATTGAAGTTTTTGATCCAAAGGTCTTGCAGAAAAATCACCCAAAACAGAGAGAGTTTCTGGAAAAGTTTTAGAAATAAAAGTCAACTACTTAATGATGATAAACAGTGTATTTTCGTCTTAAGGAAAGGAAATCTCGGGTACCATATCGGTATGATTACACCGGTATGACAGACCGATATGCGTATCGGTGTGAACCCACCGATATGTCAGACAGATATGCGTATCGGTGTGATCACACCGATACATCATACCGATACGTAGTAAAATGACCATATCTCTTGAACGGCTTCACTGTTTGACTTGAAACTACCACCAAACGAAAGCTAACTCAAATATCTATGACTTTCATGAAGATCGCCGAGGCTAAATCGGAGTTGAAATTCTTCATCCGGCTCGATCTTTACTCATGTAGTGGTTTTGTACTTCAAGTCCATTTTGCTCAACTTCTTTTGGTACACTTTAGTTCCATGCCATCCTCCAAGCAATGCTTAACCTCCATAATCTGAAAAGTCCTCCAATGTACCTAAAAACACTCCAAAATGCAACAAATATGCAATAACCTAGTCTAAGACTCAATAACTCTAAAATAGATGCAAACTAGACTATATGGACAAGTTATATACATGAAACAATGCAAATGCTTTACTAAATGAATGTTAAAATGATGTAAATATGCTAACTATCAATGATACTCTCTGTTTCCGTCTGAGAGAGTCGTCAATTCATGGACCAAATTGATGAGAAACCGAACACAATGTTGGGTTTAGTGTTCTTGGGCCAAAACTAGAGAAAAGGTAGAAATGGTGGGCAACTGAGGCCATTTGGATTAACAAGAGATGTAAAATATAAAGTCAAATGATAAATAAAAGAAATTATGTTCCCTTCTCTGTTCTCTCAAAAAGGTGGGGTATCTTGTATATTGTTCTTAATTGCGTGGAAGAGAAACTAAACAAAATCTCTGTTGCTACCAAGCTGATTCACTTGATATGATTCTTCTTATAATGCGTTATCTTGTGAATGGTGTGAATGCATGACATTCTCTGTTTCCGTCTCACAAAGAAAGTCAATCATGAAACTAATTGGTGAGAAACCAAACGATTGGTGTGTTCTTGGAACAAAACAAGAGAAACATGGGGAAATGGTGGGGCCACTTGAGGCCATTTCGATAAACAGAAGATGTTAAATAAAGACGTCAAATCAGTATAAAAACTATGTTCACATCTTCTCTCTCTGCATATACATGCACACATGCATCTCTCCCTCCTCTCTATAGATATGTGCATGCGTCTATTGTTGGGGGATTATGGGGTTTGTGTGATCATAGAGAGGGTAATGGTGGGGGGAGAAGAACACATAGCTGTAGAAAATGGTGGAATCACCTACAAAAGAAGTTCTAAAAGTTTTGACTTTGGAACTTTTCATTAAATTAGTTTCAGTACACCTAAAAGTGAAATCTTCTTTTGTTCTCACCTTTTCACACAACAATAATCAATAAATATCAACATGTTAAGGAAAAAAGCTGTGTGGTATCTTTTAGTTTGTGCTATCTCTTAGTATTACACTATTACTTAGAATGTACTCGTTTCCGTTCAACCACAAGAAGTCTCAAGATCTATATGGACAAACTCAAAAGATCTTTCGAATCATTCTATTATATTTTATATTCATATCTTAAAATTTAATGTTTCGCATAAATCCCTCGAATAAAACGGGGACGTTCATACTTGGAGCGGACATCAAATCATCCACTATATTTTATATGGAGCAACTTCAACATGTGATTGATGTATAGGTTTAATAATATTCAATATTATATGGCATTTTTTTAGAGCCTTGACAATTGACAATTTGAAGAATATTAAAATTGTCTTTATTAGCTGGTTAAGCAGCCAATTTTGTTACTTAAGCGTAGCATGACAACGAACTGGCTTTCTTTAAATATCATTATTCGTTTCAATTGATCAGAAAGTTAGGTTCGAGTCGGTTGAAATACACTATTCTTATATCTATAAAATTATAGATGTAGTGTGAACAGCCAATGAAAAAACACTTATTGGTTGTGGTCACAACATTGTCGGCACTTGAAGAGTGAAGACATTACGAGTTATGAACTATATATATAGCAAATTTAGATACTGTACTCAATTTTTACATTAATTCGATAATATTTCAGATTTGAATTTTTTTTATATTTTCTTATATGATGTTTTCTTTTTTAATTTTTTTTTGTATGGACTAAGACCATTCTAAAACCTAAGTTCACAGAGATTGCATATATATAGAGTGGTAAAAAAGAATCAGATGAGAATGAATCAAATATTGTTTGGAATTTTAGCGTCTGAAAACAAACATGTCTAAGCAAAGCAGATAAAGAACAAGTTGTTTTGAAAACCACCATATATAATATAAATGTTCAAAACAAGAAAAAAAAAAAAAAAAAAAAAAACAACCACCATATACAAGGCCGTCGACTTAAAAAAAAATTAAGGCCCTCGTTCGTTACACAACTCTTATCTATTTAAAATGTGCCCATCAGCAAAACAAGACAAGTAGTTGATGATATGCGGCAAAATCATTGCTACATGATTCGAACAGAACGTGAATACTTGTTTTCTTCTTCTTTTTTTTTCGGTTGACAAAAGTGAAATGTTACTGTTGGCAAATACTTGCCATGACGCAGGATGATTAATTTTTTGTCTCTTTTAACTTTCGAAATTATCTGTTAATTGGAATATCCAGGCGAGTTAAGTTATATAATAGTGTTAAATCCGCACGCCTACGATTTCATGTTCACACTCATATGAGTATTTCATCTGCACATGTTTCCACGTGGCATGTAAATCCTTCTACTAGTGTGAACGTAAATATATCTTTCGATTATTGGTCTGATCAAGATTAATAAAACATTTTAGCATTCGGAATCTAACGTTTATGAATCGAACCAAAAAAAAATTAAATGTATGTTTATTTTAAGATGAATATTATCAATTAATGATCATCAACAGTTTTTAACAAAAAATCGTAACATCTGACTAATATATATATATGTAAAATATATAGTCAAATAATTAATAGAATGGTAGAATAATCATGAATACATTTTAGTTGAATAAATTTTTTTGACAAAAATAAGAAAAGCTTCTTGAAATTTGGTTGTAGGAAAGTAATATAGCGTTTGTGTTGTTCTGTGAAATATAAACAAAAATAGTGAAATTACGTTTGGATGATCCGAAAATTTCAAAAAAATGAGAGTATACAACGTAATTAATGAATTATTCAGCAATAAGAACAGTTGGTCCACACCGCATATCCATGGGACCCACTCACCTTCACCTACAACTTCCAGTTTCAGTCGTTCTTCCTCTGCATCTCTCGCTCTATATAACACACACACACACACACACACACACAAATACAAAGAGCTACTTCCTCCATTAACAAACAAAAAGGTTTTCTTCGTATCAAAAACGAAGGAAAAAAACATAAAAAAGGCTATCATAAGCATCATTATCATCACCAATTCACCATGTCAGCTTCTTCCGACAATAATAGAGTACAGAGACAGGTAATCAAGAATTTTTTAGCAAAGCTTCAGAAAGAAGGCGAAGGGGCTCTCGTAAGAAATGTCATCACAGAGTGAGTTTGCTTTCTTCTTTCTCAAATAATTTTCATGAAAATCAATTGGTTTTCAAACTTCCAAGTTTCTTATATATTTGTGTTCTTTCTTGTGGGGGTTAATCCAGGATTGACCAGGAGTTATTGGACCCGTTCGTGTTGCTAGTTGAATTCTTCTGTAAATCTCTTCCTTCCAAAAGTCTGTATTTACATATTTATAGAATAATCTAAACTAAAGGCTAAAGCAAGCCATCTATTTGTTCTGTTTTGCTCTGTTTCTTGATCAGTTTCGCTTTTAGCTGGATTCCCAGATCATCCTCACCGAGGTCAATATCACCTATACCTTCTTACACACGCATATATATATATACGCAAAGCCTGCTATGTTCTGTAACGTCTCTTATGTTTATGTAATTGGTTCAACTTTGTGCAGGTTTTGAAAGTGTTACATACATGCTACAGGTGAGATAAACAGACTCTCCATCTTCTTCATAGATTCGATTCTTGAATCTTTGATTCGAAGATGCTTATGATCTTGGAAATGGTTTCAAATCTCTGCAGGGAGGTATCATTCACAAAGATCACAAAGGTCATAAAAGTACAATCCAAGCCGGAGATGTTCAGGTGGAAATAAAAAAACAACAGAACACACAAAAAAAAACATCAAATCCTCTCAGAGTTTTCTGGTTTCACTCTGTTTTGATGTTAAATTTGACAGTGGATGACAGCAGGAAGAGGAATCATTCATTCCGAATTTCCGGAAGAAGAAGTCAACAATGGCTTACAACTTTGGATCAACCTCCCTTCCAGTCACAGAATGTAAAAGAGATAAAATTCTTCACTATTACCTGTCAAGATTCCAGTTTTGAATCTCTGTGTTCTTTGATTTGGACAGGATTGAGCCTAAATATCAAGAACTATCGAGTTTAGACATCACGAGAGCAGAAGAAAACGGAGTTGAGGTCAAAGTCATAGCCGGAGATTCAATGGGAATCAAGTCTCCTTTCTACACAACAACACCAATCATGTTCCTTGACTTTACCCTCAAGCCAGGATCTCAAACCCACCAGACCGTTCCTGAATCATGGACCGCGTTCGCCTACATTATAGAAGGCGATGAGGGTCTGTTCGGCTCCTTGAACTCTTCCGCTATATCGGCGCACCATGTTGTAGTGTTTGGACCAGGGGATTTAGTTAGCGTGTGGAACAAGTCAACCACAAGGTCATTAAGGTTTCTGTTGATTTCAGGGGAACCAATCGGTGAGCCTGTGGTTCAGTGTGGTCCTTTTGTGATGAATTCGCAGGCTGAGATCGATACCGCTTTTGAGGACTACCAGAATGCTAAGAACGGGTTTGAAATGGCTAAGGGTTTGAACAGGTTTGAAATGCCTAAGGGTTTGAAAGGGTCACAGTGAAAAAAGTTTGTAAACAAAAACCATTTGAATTCTTGGGTTATGTTTTCTTTATTTCACGTTCAAGATGAGATCAATCTCAGGCGAATAATAACAATCCTCTCTTTCAGAAAGTTGATTCGACTCGAGATTGTATTACAACTTTTGACTATAAATCGAAATTCTGCTCAGAGAAAGCTTGAACAAAGAGACACATGCTCATAATTTCAACATCTAGGAAGAGTAGTTTCATCTCTACTCTACTCAATCTAATTTGTAAAAAAATAGGTTTTATTTGACTCCTAAATTTTTCCAAAGATTTATTCAGGAAAAACTACTCAATCTATTTCGTTTAAAAAAAAATGGTTTCATTTTCTCCTTAATTTTGATATTTACTTTCATGCAATTATCACATCTTAATTTAGTTTTCGTTATTTTATCTTTTCCTGTTAGAGATCGCTCACCGTGAACTAAGTCTTGAGTTAACATGAAGTGTATATGTAACACAGACAAGCTAGAAAAAAGTGAAAATGTATATTGAGAAGCCGAAAGAGGAACACACAGCTTACAGAACAGAGACCAAAGTAGATAATAATGTGCTTAAGCCTATAGAAAAATCTTTGTCAATTAACAACTTGGAACCCTTGAGAAAACTTGAAGTATATACAATACAAGCAAAAAGTGAAAATGCATATTGAGAAGCTGAAAGAGTAAGGTGGTCCAGATAACAAAACAGAGACCAAAATAGATAATTTCATGCTATAAACTAGAACAAAAGCTTTACTAATCTTCTCTGAAATAGAAGGAGGATAATCTCACATTTAGTCGACAAAAGAGTAAGGGTATATCGGTTCGCTGATGTTATCACAGATTAGTTGGACACTGCACTTGGATGAAGCTCCCCTAGGAACTAGCCTCTCAAGTTGGCTTTTAAAATCTTCATCAATTCGTGTATTGTAGCACAATATCATTTGTTCAAGATTCGGCATTATCTCCAGGAAATACTTAACCAGCTCCATCTGCTTCTGCTTCTCCTTGTTTTCACCAAACTTAAGTACCTTTAGAACTTTCACTGGACTTGATGATAGAAAATTAGGAATGTCCTCTGAAGATTTGCATAGGCACCCGTCAACGTCCTCGCACTTAATTGTATTTTTGTGATGGAGTCCCTAAATTATAAGAGGAAACAACTTCAAATTCTAATATTGTTTGAAAATTTGTGTTAGCAGATGCAGTAGAAAGGATATGTGTTGGTACTTCGAAGACGAGGGTTTCTATATTTGGACAGTTCTTGAGTAAAGCCGGCAATGATTCCCATCCTATGTCCCAGTGAGTCTTGACGGTTAAATGAATCAGGTTTTTGAATACCCGTATTGGTTCACAGCAGAAAGTAAGAACCTGACAGAAAAACCAAATCAACTTCATTTGCAAGCAATGTAACACTAACTAAACCACAAGAGTGGGGTTAAGACACAAACCTCAAGAGTGTTGGCAAATAAGTAAAGGATCTGAACATTGCTTATCCGCATAAGAAGATCTGTTGCATTACCGACCATATCTCCATAGCTTGCATGTGCACGCTGGTCATGTGTCATTCGAAGACCGATACTGGCTTCAACAAGTGAATCGAAACTCGAAATCTCATACTTGTACGCAACATGATCAGAGTATTCAAAGTAGACAAGATTCGGCGTATCAAATAAAACACTATCCGGGTTTTGATCACAGTCTTCACAGCGTAGTGTTAGTCTCTTGAGGGTTTTGGAAGACACGGAGCGGTTCCAATAACCATCCCAAGATACATGGATCATAACTAATTCCTCAAGGACATGACATGCAGAGATAAGCTTGACGAGGCAATGATCGCCTTCTCCAAACACAATAAAGTCAAGATGGAGAGTCTTAAGCTTCGGAAGAGAAACATCTTCCACATCAATGCAGGCACCATTTCCAGCTTCAATTATCAGCGTAACCAGTGACTTGCTCACAAAGATACTTGCAGGCATAGAATCATCCCAGTTCACAGTAACACGTAAATCAAGATGGGATACCCCACGCTCCATCACATTTAATATCCAACGAGAGACACAAACTGGATCAACACCATTTTGACACTTGAGAGAGAACCTGTTTATAGTAGAGTTCCCCCGCAAACCCAGTACTCTATCCACGAACCCCATAAAGATTCTATGAATCTCATTCGTTTCTTGACTAACCAATTCAGGACGCATACATACCGAATCATCGAAATCAAGACTTGGCGTGAAAGCAAAGAGATAGCGCCATTTTTTGGAGAGAAGCGATGTTAGAGCAGACTCTTTTGTGGGAAGAAACGACAATGTGTGGCAAATAAGAGCTTCTGGTAGACCGCTGATTATATCTTTGCAACATCTATCCATCTTTTTCGAATTCATCATATTCACAAGATCTCAAACAGTTACTACTACAACCTGAAAAATGACATGATCTCCCAAGTAAGCAATTCGATCAAGAGAATTGTGTAGCGTTCTCAATTTGTAAACCAGATTCAAGGCCCTAGTCTTTTCAATATCGGAAGGTTCGGGAAAAACTCTATTAAGGTTTTAACAGAAATCCACAAAAGCAAAATTTGTTAGAGAAAAAGTTAAAATCACAAAATCAGAAGAAGAAAATGGGAAACTCACTTGGGTGTTCGATCAGAGCTCATCAAAATTATTCCCAGAAAATTGAGAACTTTGAAGAGCAGGAATCGGAAATTGATTGCGAGAGGGGCAATGGAAGAAGAAGTTAGGGTTTCTGCAATCGTGGCCGATAAATTGGGGTAGCGTGGGGGACGGTTGAGATTTTCGCTGATGTCTTTTGAAATAATCATTTTTTTCATTTTCTGATATTTTTTTCTTGTGTGTTTGGACAAGGGGATTTAGATCAAGCCCAATGGTAATCTTTAGGTGTCTTAAGTAAGAGTTTTTAATAATAAATTTAAATAAAAAAATGATTAGGGTGTCTTATTTTTTTTAAAAAATGTCTAAAATAAGACACTTTTTGGATTTTTAAACTAAAAAAAATCTTAACTTAAATTAATAATATATTTAATATTAAAATATGTTTAAGACACTAAGGTGATGAATGTTTGTAGTTTTTGAAAGAGTTTTTGGCTTTTGTTTTTCAAAAACCATTTTATTTGCCAATCAAGTTTTTTGATAAATAGATTCCCTAAAATTTAGGGAAACTAGTTTTTAAAAATAACTTCCATAAACAAAAACCAAAATCTATATTTTTGGAGTTTTTCTTCCAAGTATTATAAAAAAACCAAAATCTAAAAACTAAAATCTAAAAACAAAAACCAAAATCCAAAAACCAAAAACCAAAATCTAAAAACAACACAAACATTCATCACCTAACATGTTCTCTATTAGGCCTTAATGTTTACAGTTTTTGAAATGGTTTTTAGTTTTTGTTTTTTAAAAGCCACTTTTTTGTCATTCAAGTTTTTCAAAAAATAGATTTCCTAAAATTTAGGGAAACTAATTTTTAAAGATTTTTTAATTTTGTAAACAAAAACCAAAAACCAGTTTCTAAACAAATTGGAATTTTCTGGGTAATTAATATTTTTGTATTAATTAAATATATATTTATTTTCTCAGTTTTAATCTTAAAACAAAAATTATTGAATCTAGATTAAAACAAAAAAAAAACCAAAAATACTTAAAAACCAAAAACTAAATAAATCACCATTCAAGTTTTTAGAAAAACCAAAATTTTACAAAAATCAAAAATCAAAATCAAAAAACCAAAAACTAAAAACAAAAACCAAAATTCAAAAAACTAAAACTAAAATCTAAAAACCATACAAACATAAAACATTCATCACCTTAGTTAACACAAAGCTTGCAGGGAACCAGATCGGTGCACCTTTGGTTGAGGACTATCACAATGACTACTGAAGACTATCACAATGCTAATGGTTTGAAATGGCTAATTGTTGGAAGGTGTCACTGGAAAAGAGTTTGTAACAAAACCCCATAAGAATAACAACAATGCTCTAAAGTTTATTAGACCTTATTTTCGTTTCGGAGTGACTTGACAGACAAATTAGCCACTCAAACTAAGAACCGAAACAAGCAAAAGATAATCCAGAATTCCCAAACAAAAGGACAAATCGCCAAACACAAGTCACAAGGTCAGAGTGAAAAGAATTTGAAACAATAATAATAGCTAGAGTTAATTTTGGGTTTTCTTCTTTATATGACATTTTCTTTATCGTACGTTTTAAGGCCATATCAGTGTTACTGTTAGGTATTAACACCATGCTATATTTCAGAAAGTTGACTAATTCTAGTTCAATTGTAGCACTTTCAGATTCACGAATCAGAGAAGCAGAAGAATTGCTTTACCATTTGATCCTTTTCTTTTTCGTTTAGGTGAACCAAATTTTTTGTTGATCTGCGATTTAGGATGGTTTCATCAAATTTCCAAATCAAAGCTTTATACACAGAAGAACTGAAAGCTAAAACATTAAGTTAACATTGTTGGTTACATAGATAAAAACACGTCAAAGGCGTTGGAGAGAGTGTTTTTTAATTTCAAGTTGAGATCAATGTTAGGTAATAACAATGTTCTGTTTCATTAAGTTGATTAAACTTATTTTCTTTTTAAAAGTGACTTGTATCCCAAAATTAGTACTCAAACCAAGTACTGAATCAAGCAAAAGACTAACATTCTCAAACAAAAGGGCAAATGATTAAACACAGGTCACACAACTAGGACGAACCCTAAACTAAGAGCAAAAGGCAGAAATAAGAGAATCTTGGTTTCGAGTTTAAACCTGAAAATCCGGAAAGATTGTTCTAAAGAATAGGAGCAATCCATGAGGAAGAAGGTACTGTAATTGACAAGCTGGTGTTATTGGAGATTACTTGGATATTGCACTTTTATGAAGCTACTCTAGGAAGCTTCTGAAGTTCCTTGGATACTTTAACCAGATTATCATCAATTGATGTATCGTAGTATATAGTGAGCTGCTCAAGATGCGGCATTGACTCCAAGAAGTGCTTGATCTGCTCTAATTCTGTATGGTCGTCATCAATTTTTTCTCCAAACTTGAGTATCTTTAGAACCTTCACTGGACTTGATGATAGACAAGTAGGAATATTCTCCCAAGGTTTGCAGCGGCACATGTTGCCACATATATCTGTAGCTTTGTGGTGGAGTCCCTGAAGCAACAAAGGAAAACGTTAATTAGTTGTATCTGTTTCTCATGGCTGAAATCTGTACCACATGATGCCTTAAAAAGGGTTTGATTTGTACTTGGAAGATGAGGGTTTTTAGATTCGGACAGTTGTTGAGCAGATTAGGCAATGATTCCCATCCAACTTCTGTCTTACTCTCAATGGTTAAATGAGTCAGGTTGTTGAATATCAGTATTGCTTCGCAGCAGAACGTAAGTACCTGAAACAAAACCAAATCAATAAGATCATTTGCAATCATTAACTCAAATTAATCATTAATAACCAGTGTTACACTAACCGAAACAAGGGTATTCAGGTTGTCTTCGTTATTTTCTAAGTAGCTAAAAATAATAAAAAAGATTAAGAGATTTGGGATCAATAGACAAAACCTCAACAGTGCCCGCGGATAAGTAAAGGATCTGAACATTGCTTATTCCCATAAGTAGATCTGTTGCATCACCGACCATAGCGTATTCCATAACTGGTGGTCCGTCCATAACTTCTTGTCCGTCATCCAGTAACTCTACTACATATCCTATTTCCCTATATCCCACTCGAAGATCAAGACTGGCTTCAACAAGCGAGTCGAAATTCACTGTTGCATACTTTAACGCAACAGTATCGGAATATTCAAAGTAGACAAGAGCCGGAGTATCAAACGTGACACTAACTGCGCTTTCGTAACCATCCTCAAGACAGAACGTTAGTCTCTTGAAGGTTGGAACGGACAAAGAGCAAGACGCCCAATGATTCCACCACAGGTTAATCAGAACTAATTCCTCAAGGACATGACAACCTGAAAGAAGCTTGGCGAGGCAAATATTTTGGTATCCTAACACAACGGAATCGAAATAGAGAGTCTTGAGATTTGGAAGGGAAACATCTTCCACATCAATGACGAGACCACCTCCAAAGGCGAGACCATTTCTAGCTCCTATTCTTAACCTAACAAGTGACTTGCTCACAAAGACTTGTGAAGGAAACAACAGATCATCCCAATCTAGAGCAATGCGTAAATCAAGATCCGATACACCAAGCTCCAACACCTTGTGTATCCAACGCGTGACACCAACATCATCAACACCATTTCCACACTTTAAAGAGAAACTGTTTACAGGAAACTTCCCCTGCAAACCCAATACTCTATCCACGAAATTCATAAAAGTTCTATGAATCTCAGTCTTTTCTTGGTTAACCAAATCAGCACTCATACATAACGGATCATCAAAATGAAGATTTGGTACGAAAGCGAAGAGATACCGCCATTTTTTCGAGAGAAGTGAAGTGAAAGCAGCTTCTTTTGTGGAAAGGAATGACAAGATGTGGTAAATAAGAGCTTCGGGTAGACTGCTGATTATATCTTTAAAACCAATATTCAACTTCTTCGGATACATAGTGGACAGATCAACACTTACAACCTAAACAAAAATAACATAATAATCTCGAGTAAGTGATTCGATCCAAATATTTTTTTTTTTAAAAAAGCCTAAACTCAAAGACACTCTAATTTTATCAATTGCAAACTAGATTAAAGGCCGTATTTTACAACATCGGAAGATTCACATAACGGATTCCAATGGACACAACCTTTTTTTTTTGAGTGGACACAACTAATTAAGAATCAAACAGAAACCCACAAAAGCAGATTGTTGGAGAAAAAACAAATCCTTCCGACAATAGAGGAGCACAAAAAGATCAAAATAAGAAACGAGGAGACTCACTTGGGTATTCGAGCAGAGCTCATCAAAATCACCCAAATATTCGCAGACCCCGTTTGCGAGGAAATTAGGGTTTCTGAAATCGTGGCCGATAGTGAGAGAGAGGCAATGTGGCGGGACGAAATTCTTAAGTCAAAAGTCTCAATCATAAGTCAAATGCCCTTTCAGAGTTTAGTCAAGGACATTTTGGGGTTTCCACGTGTGTTTATCATGTACACGTGTTTGGCGTGTCCAATGTTGTTCCTTTTTGTTTTACTTAGGTTTTATTTTATTTATTTCCTAATTTTTTTTGTGGGGTTTCCTTTGTTTAGTAGATTTTTGAGTCAATTAAGGAATTTAATTGATATATCATAATCAGTTACACAAACATATCCCATATTCTTACCAAAAAGAAATGGAATTTAATTCGTACCAAAGAAAATAAATTTTATGGAAGTTTCTTAATTGATATATCGTTGATTTTAGACTTTGTTATCTTGAAATGAGTTTTGTTCTACTTTTTCTTTTTTTTTTGTTAGTATGGAAGTGTCTGTTTACCTATTTTTTCATGAGGTTAAATTACTCTTTTATATGTTTGTCTCTCTCCTTTCCGTGGGATAGATAGGTTAATACTCTTGGGGTAAAATTGTCTAATTCTATACAACAATGAATTACAATTTAAAACAAAAAAAAATCGTCTAGAAAGAAAATGCGAATGTTATTTTAAGCTATAAAACAATGAAGTTAGAAAATAAAAATCCTGTTAATTTAAGCACAATGGTGTCTTTGAGAAAACAATTTCAGGTTCCTGCTGATTTGGGGAATACTGAGATCAAAAACATAATCAAATTGTCCTCCTACTCCTGAATTCACTCCTAACTTTATCCACCTTGGATATATACTTGATACGTCTGTTCCCCCCGCCCCCCCCCCCAAATTTTTTTGATGTCTTTTGAAATACTCTCATTTGTTATTTTGTGACTCTTTTTTTGTGTGTGTTGACTTGTATGACAAACTACCTACTCAAACTACGAACCGAAACAAACAAAAGATAATCGAGCATTCGCAATCAAAATAACAAAGCATCAAACACAAGTCTCAAAAAAACATCAGAACAAAAGGCAAGAAACAAGAGGAGAATCTTTGGTTTAGCTGAGGTTATCAGAGATTACTTGGATGTCGCAATTTGGTGAAGCTACTCCATGAAAGTTCTTAAGTTGGCTTGACACTTCAATCAGATCATCATCAGATAATGTATCGTAGTATATATTGTCAGTTGTTCAAGTCGAGGCATTGTCTCCAGAAAGTGCCTGATCTGCTCTATCTCTTGAAACAAAAGGAAAGCTTAAATATAAAGAGGAAGAATGATGAGCAATGCTCTATTCATTTCATTCAACTTAAAGTTTTTACAATGGTATAATGCTTGATTTTATATCGAAAGCTAAAACCCTAGAAGCTCTATACAGGAGGCATCATCATGTGTCGTTGAGTTCATCAAGGGCTCCAAATGAATTGGACAGCTTGATGTGATAAGGATCAACCGTACTGGTCTTCGTCACCTTTGTTGCGTGAATATCAGCTCTGTTTTTGTCGATTAGTGAGTTAGCCGTTGCAGACATTGCAGGCTTTGTGGGTTTGCAAATATTGGGCTTTTCGTGAATGTGAATGTCTTGGCCCAATATTTGTTTTCCTTTCTCCAATCTTCTGTCGTTTTGAGTCTGAGACACTTCTTCATTGGAAATCACCGAAGTGTTCGCTTTACTCTGACGACTATTAGCCCCTCTCAAACTCGGTGTGGGTGGTATATCCACACCAAGTTTGTAACGTAATGAAGTAAAGGCAGCACATGGAAGAGACTTGGTGAATATGTCAGCGATTTGAAGTGTACCTGGGATATGATTAACCAGAAGTGTTCCGAGAGCAACTTGTTCACGAACGTAGTGGTAGTGAACTCCGAAGTGTTTCGTTCTTGCATGATAAGCGAGATTTGCTGCTAGATACACAGCTGAGAGATTGTCGCAGAACAATTCAGGTGTGTTGTGTAAAGGAACACCTAACTCCTTTAGGACAGACTTCAACCAAGTAACTTCTCCTGCAATATCGGATAGAGTGCGATACTCAGCTTCTGTAGAGCTCTTGGCAACTGTATCTTGCTTTCGAGATGACCACGAAATCAAATTCTGGCCTAAGAAAGTGCAGTAACCACCCGTGGATCTTCTTGTAACAGGGCAACCTGCCCAATCACTATCACTGTAGCCTCGCAGAGTAAAATCAGAGTTCTTGTTGAACGATATACCCATCGTCACTGTTCCTTTGACGTAACGTAGGATTCGCTTGAGCAGATTAAAATCAGATATAGTAGGAGCGTGCATCTTCTGGCACACGTAATTGACCGCAAATTGTATATCAGGGCGTGTCAAAGTTAAGTATTGAAGCTTCCCGGCAATGCTTCGGAAATAAGTAGGATTTTCAAAAAGTTATGTCTGATTGGGAACACGATTGAGCTGAAGTGGCAGTGGAGTTGGCACTGGGGAGCAGTCACTCATCGCAGCAATGGCTAAGAGATCCTCTGCATATTTTTGCTGGGACAAGAACAGCCCCTCTGAGTGAAATTGCGCTTGAATTCCCAAGAAATAATGCAGCTTCCCCATATCCTTCATTCTAAACTGTTTATTCAACTCAGACATGAAGTTGCTCATGGTTGTGGAATTGTTTCCTGTAATCACCATATCGTCAACGTATAAAAGGAGCATAATCACGTCTTTACCTTTTACGTAGACAAATAGCGAAGGGTCTGGAATACCACAAATGAACCCGAATTCCAGAAGAAATGTGTTAAACTTGTCAAACCAAGCTCTAGGAGACTGTTTGAGACCATATAGCGATTTGTGCAGGTGGCACACATGGTTTGGCTTTGTTGGATCAACAAAACCTACTGGTTGGGTCTTATAAACTGTCTCAGTGAGATCACCATGAAGGAATGCGTTTTGAACATCCGTCTGCTTGATTTCCCAATCCATAACTGTTGCAACATGAAGCACTGCCCTTACTGTTGCTGATCTAACCACTGGACTGTATGTTTCTAGGTAGTCAATACCTTCTTCCTGACCATAGCCTTGTGCTACTAATCTAGCTTTGAGTTTATTGAGAGATCCATCTGCGTTTAGTTTAGTTCGAAACACCCATTTGCTCCCAAGGACATGCATATCTGGTTTGTGTGGAACAAGAGACCATGTCTTTGTTATGCTGCAATTTTCATATTCTTCATTCATTGCTCCTGTCCATCCAGGATCCTTGAGGGCTGCAGTAACGGTCCGAGGCTCAGGGTAAGACACTCTTTGTGTTAAGAGCACATACCGTCGATTTGGCTTGACAATTCCAGCTTTTGATCTTGTAATCATTTTATGACCGTGTTGTGTAAGCGCTGCTGAGGAACCTGAAGCATCTGGCCTACTTAATACAAGTGGAGCACTGTCGCCTATAGAACCAGGATCAAAGCCTGACGTACGCCCAGAATACTCACTTGCAGCAGCAGTAGACACTTCTTGGTGTAAAGAAGCTAATGAACTTGCAAGTGGAAGAAAATCTGATTCACTGAATATGGGAGTTATCTCTGCTTGCGATGTTGGAGAGATAGCTTGTTGATGTATTATAGGCTCTTGTATTTGAGCTACAGGTGTTTGACCATGAACTGCAGGAACCAACTCTGGAGCTGCAGCCGTTGGTGCTGAAACTGCAGGGTCATGAAAAACTGCAGGTATTGGCGTTGAGACTGCAGGTGCATGTAGAGCTGCAGCAGGAGGATCTGGAGAAGATATCCTCGAAGGTTGAATAGACTGTAGATTCTGATTAAGACTGCACTTTTGCCATGCTTCAACAAGAGGAGTGACATTCGTAGTATGCAGAGAAGCGTAGGTGTTTTGAAACGGGAAGGCTTCTTCATCAAAAATCACATGTCTGCTGATGTAAACCCGTCCAGTTGGTGGGAAGAGACACCGATATTCTTTATAGCGCTCATTGTAGCCAAAGAAGACACAGTTAAGGAATGTTGGGTCGAACTTGTTGGATGCATAATCTCGCAGAGTAGGATAGCACGCACAGCCGAATGCTCTCAAGGCAGAATAGTTTGGTGCTTTACCGTACAGATGCTCGTAAGGTGATACTGAATCCTTATGAGCTGAGGTAGGAAGCAGATTAATCAGAAAATTTGCCGTGTAGAAAGCTTCTACCCAAAACTTCTGAGGTAATTTTGCCTGAAACATCATTGACAAACCAAGCTCAATGAGATGTCTGTGTTTTCTTTCGGCTAAACCGTTTTGTTGTGGTGTATAAGGACATGATATAAACTGTTGAATTCCACTTTGTTGCAGATGGTTAATAAACTTGTTGCTTGTAAACTCTCCACCACCATCACATTGGAAGATACTGATCTTAGTGTTGAGTTGATTTTCAACTAACTTTTGAAAGATGAGGAATGTAGGAAAGAAATCAGATTTCAGCTTTAATGGATATAACCAGGAGAATCTTGAATAATTATCAATAAACACCACATAATATCTGAATCCTTGTACAAAATTTATTGGAGAGGGACCCCAGAGATCACAATGTATCCGCTCTAAGGGTCTTGACGCAACAAAAGTAGAAGCAGAAAAAGGAAGACGAATGCTCTTTCCAAGTCGACATGACTCGCACACCAGACTTGAGGCTTTATTAACTGAGATAGCTTTATTGACTGATAGCTTGTGAAGAACCTCGCTATGTGGATGACCGAGTCTTCTGTGCCAAATATCCTCACTTGCAGACTGTTGCCTTGATGAGTAGAAAATAGCAGGAAAACCACGATCCTCCAACATGTAAAGGCCATCATGATGACTTCCCATTACTAGCAACTTCTTTGTTGCCTTATCATTCACACGCACAGTGTCACAATCAAACTCAAAAGTACAAGGATAATCTCTTGTGAGCTTTGAAACAGACAGTAATGATTTAGTAATATCAGGACACACTAGAACATCTTTTAAAGGAAGGTTACATGAAGAAGATGATATGTTTGTGGATCATGTGTGAGTAATGGGAAGATATTCACCATTGCCGACGATGACTGCATCATTACCACTGTATGGCTGAGTAAACTGCAGGTTATGAGGCGCGTTTGTGACATGAGTGGTGGCTCCTGTGTCTGGGTACCACTCCTGCCCTCCTTGATCAGTCACGTCGGTGATTCTCATAGCAGCAAGAGCAACTGGCAAGTTATGTGCTTCATGGTAACTGTGGTTGAATCTGTGCCAGCAGCTTAAAGCTTGATGACCTCGATTGCCACAGATTTGACACTGCGGTTTTTCTTCACCATTTGCAGGTGTAGAAGAAGAAGAGATTTGTTGATGAAATCCCCTTCCTCTGGTGGAGAAAGAGCCCCTGCCTCGTCCATTTGTGGATCCTCTGCCTCGGTTGCTGTCGTAGTAGAACTGAGGGCCAGTGGGTTGAGTTACAGCAAAAGCGAGATGTGGTGAAACGGCAGTGTCGCTGTCGTAGCCGCAGAGACGGTCTGCGTAACCAGTGAGACGATGAGTTACATCTTCGAAGGATGGAGGTGGAAAAGTGTCAAGGAACCCTTCAATGCTGGTTTTGATGGGCTCATACTCACGTCCAAGGCCATTGAGAGCCGCAAATACCTTCATCCGCTCTGAAACAGGACTGCCAATAGAGGAGAGCTGGTCGCACAGACTCTTAACTTCCTTGAGAAAATCAGACATGGATTTCTCACCCTTTTTCATTGTCTGTAGGCGACGTTGCAGCTCAAAGAAGCGTGAAGAAGACACCCTGTTGAAGTGTTTGGCAAGAGTGACCCAGATCTCATGAGAGTCGGTGCAGTTGACGACGAGACTTAGAATATCCTCACCGAAGGAACCACGCAGCCACGAGGAAACAATCTGGTCGATTTGTAACCACGTGTAGTAGTCTGGATTTTGAGCTTCTGTGCTGGAGCCATTGATGTCAGGAACCGTGATGGTCTGAGACGGTTGTTGAACAGATCCATTCACAAAACCCAGCAGCTTCTGGCCTTGGAAGAAGCTTTCGAACTGAGATTTCCAAAGAATATAATTTTTCTCCGTGAGAGTAACCGTAACACAGTTAGAAATGTTGAGAGAAGGAATAGTAAAGAGTTCCATGGATCGATTTTTCATGGGCTCTGCTACCATGAAATAAAAGGAAAGCTTAAATATAAAGAGGAAGAACGATGAGCAATGCTCTATTCATTTCATTTAACTTAAAGTTTTTACAATGGTACAATGCTTGATTTTATATTAAAAGCTAAAACCCTAGAAGCTCTATACAGGTGGCATCATTATGTGTCGTTGAGTTCATCAAGGGCTCCAAATGAATTGGACAGCTTGATGTGATAAGGATCAACCGTACTGTTGTTTTCCTTTCTCCAATCTTCTGTCGTTTTGAGTCTGAGACACTTCTTCATTGGAAATCACCGAAGTGTTCGCTTTACTCTGACGACTATTATCTCTTTCTCTATATTACTTTCACCAAATCTCAAAATCTTTAAAACCTTCACCGGACTTGATGATAAACAAGTGGGAATCTCCCCTGAAAGTTTGCATAGGCACCCGTCAACATCCTCGCACTTGATTGTAAATTTGTGGTTGAGTCCCTGAATCATATATAGTAGAAACAACTTAAAAATCTAGTTTAGAAGATGAAATAAAGGGAAATGTGCTGTTATACCTCGAAGACCAGGGTTTCAAGATTTGGACATTTCTCGAGTAAAGCCGGCAATGATTCCCATCCTGATTTGCGGTGAGTCTGAATAGTTAAATGAATCATGTTGTTGAATACGGGAATTGGTTCACAGCAGAAAGTAAGAACCTGAAACAAAAACCAAATCATCCATATGCAACCACTAACTCAAATAAAAATTATCAAACAGTGTTACACTAATTAATATACCTCAAGAGTGTCGGCAGATAAGTAGAGAATCTGAACGTTGCATATTCCCTTGAGGAAATCTGCTGCATTGCCGACCAAATGTCCATAGCTTGCATGTGCATACTGATCACTCGTCATTGCAAGATCGATTCTAGCTTCAACAAGCGAACCAAAACTCACTTTTGGATACTTGCCCGCAACATAATCAGAGTAGTCCAAGTAGACAACATTAGGAGTATCAAACGAAACAGTATCCGGATTTCTATCATAGTCTATACAAGAAAGCGTTAGTCTCTCGAGGGTTTTGGAAGACACATAGCGGTTCCAAATATCAGAGTAGGCATTGATCAGAAATAATTCTTCAAGGACATGACAACCAGAAGTAAGCTTGTCAAAGCAATCATCAGCTTTTCCTAGCATAACTTTGTTGATGTAAAGAGTCTTAAGCTTTGGAAGAAAAACATCTTCGAAATCAATGGCATAGACATTTCCAGATTCTATTTTCAGCCTCAACAGTGATTTGCTCACAAAGACCTCTGAAGGCAGACAACCCCCATCCAGAGTAACGTGTAGGTCAAGTTCCGATGCCCCACGTTCCAACACGTTTAGTATCCATTGTGTGACATAATCTGGATCAACACCATGTCCACACTTTAGAGAAAAATTGTTTACAGCAGAATTCCCTCGCAAATCCAGTACTCGATCCACGAAACCCATAAAAACACTCAGAATCTGAGCCCTTTCTCTGTCACACATTTCAGGATGAAGATTTATCACCGAATCATCGAAATCAAGATTTGGTCTGTAAACAAACAGATAACGCCACTTTTTCGAGAGAAGTGAAGTCAAAGCAGAATCTTCTATGGGAAGGAATGACAATATGTGGCAAATCAGAGCTTCTGGTAGATTGCTGATTAAATCTTTAGGACCAATATCCATCTTTTCCGAACACATAGTGACAGATCTCAATAGTCACAACCTGAAACGAAAAAAACATGACATGATTTCGAATGAGTGAACCGATCAGAGAAATCAGAAGCTTAACTAACCCCAATAACGGCGTTCTCAATTGCAAAACCAGTTTCAGAGTCTTTTTCTTATAAACAAAAAGCCAAAACAAAATCAAAATGCTAGAGAAAACTTGAAATTCGACACTACAGAATCACAAGATCAAAACAAGAAATGAGAGAACTCACTTAACGGTTTTAGAGAAGAATCCATCAAAATCAGCAAAATGTGACAAACTTGGGACATTCGGATTCAGAGGTTAATTACGATTCTAAGAGGAGGAGGAAGTAGAAAAGGAAGTTAAGGTTTTTGAGGAAATGAGTTGTGAATTCTGATTTAATTACAAACGATTATGGAAACGAGAATCGTATAGGAGCATTCAATTTCCTAAAATTCTGGATTTTTTTTTCCTTTTTCTTTGTTTTGGCTGTTGCGATTTACGCCAATAAGATCATATACCAAATTTTAGTCGATCCCCTGCATTTATATGCGTATTGATAAAAATACAGTATGTTCGCACGCCTAAAAAAAAACCGCACACTATCACGTCCTCCATTAAAAGCTTTGCTTTTTTTTGTTTTGTTATCATCGATCTTTGACTAAAGAAGAGGATAGAGACGGACGATATTACTATACGATAGCAGAGTTTTATCATCATCAATATGTCATCGAGACAGGTCATTAAGAAGATACTTGCAAATTTCGAGAATGAAAGCGATGGTGCTGTCATTAGACAAGGCATCACCAAGTGAGTTTCATGTTGTTGTTTTTTACCCTCAATTTCTCAGGAAAAACCAATGGCTTCACCCTCAAGTTTCATATCTGTTTTTCTCCTTGGGTTAATTCAGGAGTGACCATGAGTTATTGGACCCGTTCGTGTCGTTGGTTGAATTTTCCGGTAGCTTTTTTTCACTTCCCCAATGTGTAAATTAAAATTGTGGTTTTCGTACCAATAATAGGATGAATCTAAGCAGCAGTTTTGTTGTTGTTCCGTTTTGCTCTGTTTCTTGACCAGTTTCACCTCCAGGTGGATTCCGAGATCATCCACACAGAGGTCAAATCATCTAATTCATTCTTTTACATATACACAAAGCCTACCATGTTCCGTAATGTCACTCATGTAATCGTTCCACTCTGTGCAGGTTTTGAAAGTGTCACATACATGTTGCAGGTAAGAGACAAGTCTTCATCAATTATTCGAATCAATAATAACAACTTTTTTTTTTTTTTCTTACTCAAATCGTTTTAACTTGTTCAGGGAGGTATCATTCACCAAGATTTCAATGGTCATAGTGGTACAATCCATGAAGGAGATGTTCAGGTAAAAAAACATAAAACCTAGAACATAAGCCCTAAATCCCGGAGCTTTCTGGTTTTATTTAGAGATTCGTTTTATATTTTACAGTGGATGACAGCAGGAAGAGGCATCATTCACTCTGAAATGCCTGAAAACGAAGTCAACAATGGCTTACAGCTTTGGATCAACCTCCCTTCAAGTGACAAAATGTAAAAGAAGATTCTTCATCAAGATTCCACTTTTCTTCACAGTTTTCTCATTGTTTTTAAGATCTGTGTTTTTTTATTTCCGATAGGATCGAGCCAAAAAACCTAGAAATATCGAGTTCAGAGATTCCGAGAGGAGAGGAAGAAGGAGTAGAGGTCAAAGTCATAGCCGGAGAGTCAATGGGAGTCCAATCTCCTTTCTACACAAAAACACCAATCATGTTCCTTGACTTTACTCTCCAGCCAAGAGCTCAAACCCACCAGACCATTCCAGAGTCATGGACCGCCTTCGCCTACATTATACAAGGAGATGAAGGGGTGTTTAGCTCCTCGGACTCTTCCACAGTACAAGCACACAATGTTGTGGTTTTTGGAACAGGGGATACAGTTAGCGTATGGAACACGTCAAGCGCTAGACCACTGAGGTTCTTGTTGGTTGCAGGGGAACCGATCGGCGAGCCTGTGGTTCAGCACGGACCATTTGTGATGAACTCACAGGCTGAGATTGATATGACCATCGGGGACTATCGCAATGCCAAGAATGGCTTTGAAATGGCTAAGTATTGGAGGTCAGAGTGAAAAGAGTCCGAAACAATAATAGCCAGAGATAGTTCACTTAATTTGGGTTTTCTTCTTTATTTGACATTTTCTTTATCGTACGTTTTTAAGGCCATATCAGTGTTAGGTAATAACAACATGCTACATTTCAGAAAGTTGACTAATTCTAGTTCAATTGTAGCACTTTCAGAATCACAAATCAGAGAAGCAGAAGAACTGTTTTACAATTTGATCCTTTTCTTTTTTTGTTTAATTAAGTGAACCAAATTTTTTTGTTGATCTGCGATTTAGGATGGCTTCATCAAATTTCCAAATCAAAGCTTTGTACACAGAAGAACCGAAAACTAAAACATTAAGTTAACATTGTTGGTTACGTAGATAAAAACACGTTCATTAGGAACTATCACAACGTTAAAGCCGAGACACACTCATGACTTGAGATGGTAAAAAGAGGCATGAGTGAATCCATATAAGACCTTGAAATACAGAAAGGTTCTTTCAAAATACGAGAAATCCATTTCGCCGATGAAAATGAAGCATGCTTAAGTAGATGACAAGTTGAGGTTATCAGAGATAACTTGAATCTTGCAATTGGTTAAACCTTCTCTAGGAACCATCTGGAATTGGTCAATTGAAGTTTCGTAGTGTATTATGAGTTGTTCAAGATTCGGCATTGTCTCAAGGAAGTACTCGACTTGCTCCATCATTTTGTTTGTCCATGTCCTCATCTTCACAGATATCCCCAAACTTCAATATCTTTGAGACGAAGTTGCCCCTGCGTGACGCGAACCTGACGACATGTCATTAATGATGACCGCTAACACACACGTGCCAGTTTACAGCCTTTTTCAACAGAATTTTAACTATATTTTATAATTTAGATTTGAAGGCGTCAATCACACATTTTTGTAGAGAATAAATATATTTCACAAAAACAAAAAAATTGGTTCAACGCTCAGTAAAAAAAAAAGTCCAAAATCTGACCAAACCTCTATGTGTGGCATGCATGGGACCAGGGGTGATGGCTGCTATAAACCAGCTACATTAGAAATTAGGAATATATGCTAATATAGCATATGAGTTAGTTTACCTAATTTATGTTAATATTAATATGATATTACTATAAAAAAAAATATGAAAAAACTAGCTTCAGTAGTTGGTTGATCCATTATTTAATTTGAAATACAAATTCCAGTAAATTTGTGTCTATAATTTATATTAAATTACGAATAATTTATAGGCTATTGAACACAAGTCTACATTGTCAAAGAAGTACGCTTACATAAATTACGAATTTACGATAATTAATATCGTTACAGCTACTTTTTCAGTCGTATCGTCAAAAAGTTTTTAAGATACATGAAATAAATAATCATCAATTCATAATGTAAACTAATTTTGTGACATTTTATATAGTACTTCCTCTGTTTCATAATAAGTATCATTTGGTATAAAATGTATCTGCAATATATCTGGATGTATTAAACTCAAAACACATCCAGATACATCCAATTACATTGCAGATAATTTTTTTTTCAAATGACATTTATTATAAAACGGAGAGAATAACATTTTACGTATATTCTATAGTCCTCAATTCATACTGCAGTATTATATATAGTAACATTTTACATATATTCTATAGCTTAAATCTTTTTTTATGTAATTGATTTTCTTGGATGAATCACCACCACAACGACCTTAATTAAGAAAAATAATTATATAACAATGACTTATAAAGATAACTAACAATACCAACAACTTTGGACTATTTAAATCAGTGACGAGTGTATAAGAAAATTTTAGTGGGGTCAAAATTTAAATTTAATTAATTAAGGAAAATGGCCTGAAAATGAATATGTGGTGTCACTAAATAGTTTTGAGCATGGGTTTAAGGGTTCAATGATAATAATAGATTCTACCAACTAAACTAGTTGTAAAATTACAAATTTAATTTAAATTTTTTATTTATAATATTTATAAGGTGTCAAGTGAACTCATACCTTTACAAGTGGATTCACCACTGATTTAAATCATATCATAGGTATACAATGGCTGCAGATCTAATACAATGTTTGATAATTACTTGCAGTTACTTACCAATCTCCCAGTGTTTTCATATTGATTTTGCATCTTTCGTTACGAGAATTTTGAAACGAAGTTTAGGCACATGACCTAAATTTTAGAAACGCTTTTATCAACAGGTTTTTACGAATCAGCTGAAAAATCAGTAATATCAAAACCTAATATGGCAGGACCGGAAAAGTAAATCCCAAAACGGATCGATAAATATAACGGGTAACTCAATCTTTTTGACATAACTGAAGTTGGGTAGAGCTCTATCGCTAAAATAAAGCTATACTATGAACCGGCCTCTAAACCGATCCAGAAGACATCGGATAGACACACCCAAACACGTCGGAACTCGGAAGGGTACCTGCACTGAGACGTACGCGCGTACTTTCGCAGCAAAATAAAAATAAAATAGCATTGAGTGAATGACAAGTTATGAGACGAATCGAATTTGTTTTTAATTAAACTTAAGAAAAATACATTTGGGACAAGTGTTTTCGCCGTCATTCGTCAATGGAGATTAGTTAAGGACTCAATTTGACTCCGTTATAATGTGTCGTTTTCTTATTACTATTAGTTGTTGGAATTTTCTATGATTTTTGGACTAAAAAAAAACCCTAATATCATTTAAAATAAACTTTAATTGACCATTTGAACTAACGTATGAAATGATTATGATCCAAAGAGAAGTTTCTACGATTGATAATACAATGGATAAAGGAAAAAAGTATCGAAAAGATCGAATGCACTACACATATGCAGATCAAATTCTTCACAAATATTTTCCACCTTTAATATCTATAAGAATATAAAATCAAAACGGATGTTGCATATTATTTCCGACATTTTTTTCCCTATACATTATATGGTGGTGGTAACAAACGTAGATCAATCGAGACACCCAACAAAAGGAAGTAACAGGTTGAACCGGTGCCAAACTAAGAGAATTTAACCGACACGTGGCCATGTGATGTTACCTTTGTAGCCACCTTAACGTTAAGGATATATTTGACTTGCACAAAAAAAAAAGGTTAGGGATATTTGCTGTCCTCTTGAGACTTGAGGTAATTGACTCAATTATAAAAAAAAAATATATAGTATGTTTTACAACTAACTAATTGATTTAGTATATACGTAGTTAACATTTGGTTTATAAAAAAATCTGCATTGAAAAACCAAATTTAAATCAAGTTAGCCAATCATCTTCAAAGAGGTGGGGGGCAAGACTGCATTTTTACGCACAAAATAATGGAAACATGAATTATTATTTACTTACGCACGAAAATTTAAACATGCATTAATTATATCCGGGCAACGTCTATATATATTATGAGTCCTACCTTCTTTAGTTCTTTTATGTTCCTTTTTGCTTTTGGCCTTTTTCTTGCCAACTATATGCATGTCCTTAGATAAATATTAGATTATATACGATCTCGATCATGAGAGAACAAAACACTTTGGAGTTCAGCTATTTGTACAATTTTTTTTCACATTGAAATTGAAGATGAATCTAAAGTACTGTGGCTCATGTTTGCTAAAAGCTACTACAATCAAGTTGAACTATTAATTACATACCATGTGAAGACATTGTATACTTGAAATTGTTTTATATTTTGTCTGCGCATCTTTGCCAATCTTCCTCAAATATGACAAGAAAAAGCTGCAATTTCACTTTGTTCTACCCCACATGATTAATTCTTCATGATCGAAATGTCACATGGATTCTCGTATCTACGTAGTGTCGATGTATATTGTTTTTGTGTAACTCGGTTTCATCTTTCATAGACAGGCTGTCGAGTTAGTGATCATTATTGCTTTTATTAACCAGCAAATTTTAGCATACATATTTGACTTGAGTAACTTATCATGACCTTATAGATATTTTAATATTATCATAATTAATTTACATTTAATTATATAATAATGTCTTGATTTACACATGTATGACTTGTAAACACTAGGAAATATTTGTAAACACATGTACTTTATTTTATAACCATCTACTAAGCAAATCGAAATATTTGTACAAATCGAAATATATGTTTTTCTGCTAGACATATTTGAGGATAGTATAAACCGTTAAGTTAAACTCGTATCGTGTCGCGGTAAGAGTAGAATATCATACATAAACAGTGAGAACGTCATTGTGATTAGCATAGGTTAACAAGCATCTAGCTAGTACGTACTAGTATACTATATAGTAGGATTAACTTTAAAAATGTATCAATAATCAATCAGAGTAAGGATTTTTTAATTGGGTGGTTGAAGATTAGTTTTCTGAATAATTTCTAAACAGATTCTCCGTAATTGATTTTTTTTTCTTTAGTGATTAAATGCCAGCTAATAATAAAGCATGAGGAAACAATCAAAAGAGTACAAAAAATTGAACCGGCTTCTAAATAATGAGGCACACCTCCGACGACCAATTTTCATTATATAAACAGACTATTTTGCATGCAGATAACACAAACCATCTCTTCTTAAACATATATCTTATTCTTGATCAAAAAAAAAAAATTAAACATCTTCTCTATTGAAGAAATAATTAGCCACCGGTGAGACTTTTCCGGTGAAATACAATGGCAACTCCGGCATGGAGTCATGCCGGCCGGAGTCACTTGGTAGTTGGTGTTTTTGCACTACTCGTGGGTTTGACCTTGGCAACGGAACCTTATTACTATACTTCTCCTCCACCACCTTATGAATACAAATCTCCGCCACCTCCAGTGATATCTCCTCCTCCTCCGTATGAATATAAATCTCCTCCTCCTCCGGTAAAGTCTCCTCCACCTCCATATTATTACCACTCACCGCCTCCTCCCGTGAAGTCTCCTCCTCCACCTTATTATTACCATTCACCTCCTCCTCCGGTTAAATCTCCTCCTCCACCGTACCATTATTACTCTCCACCACCACCGGTTAAATCTCCACCACCACCGTACTACTACCATTCTCCACCTCCTCCGGTTAAATCTCCACCACCACCGTACTACTACCATTCTCCACCTCCTCCGGTTAAATCTCCACCACCACCGTACTATTATCATTCACCTCCTCCTCCTGTGAAATCTCCTCCTCCACCATACTATTATAACTCTCCTCCTCCTCCGGTGAAGTCTCCTCCTCCTCCTTACTACTACCATTCTCCTCCTCCACCGGTGAAGTCTCCGCCCCCACCATACTACTACCATTCTCCACCTCCTCCGGTGAAGTCTCCTCCTCCACCATACTACTATCATTCACCGCCTCCTCCGGTGAAATCTCCTCCTCCACCATACTATTATCACTCTCCACCTCCACCGGTGAAGTCTCCTCCACCACCATATTATTATCATTCACCGCCTCCTCCAGTGAAATCTCCACCACCACCATACTACTACCATTCTCCTCCTCCTCCCGTGAAATCTCCTCCTCCTCCTTACTATTACAACTCCCCACCTCCTCCGGTTAAATCTCCACCACCTCCTTACTACTATAAGTCGCCTCCTCCTCCGGTTAAATCTCCACCACCACCATACTATTACCAATCACCTCCACCACCACCAAAAACCTACTCTCCACCTTACTACTACTCATCTCCACCACCACCACCCAAATCATACTCGCCACCTTACTACTACACATCCCCACCACCGCCGGTATCATACCCTCATCCTCATCCTCACCCTCACCCTCACCCCAAACCACTCGTATTCAAAGTCGTTGGTAAAGTTTATTGCTATAGATGCTACGACTGGACTTACCCCAAGTCCCACGACAAGAAGCATCTCAAAGGTAATTTACAAATTAATTACTACAATTTTTTATTTTTTAAAAGGACAGATCAATATCCATCCAATATCTAATAAATAAAACTCTTTTTTTGTCACATAGGCGCTGTCGTGGAGGTGACGTGTAAAGCAGGGGATAAAACGGTCAAAGCGTACGGAAAGACAAAGATCAACGGTAAATACGCAATCACCGTGGAAGGATACAACTACCGCAAATACGGCGGCGAGGTGTGCACGGCCAAACTACACGCGCCACCAAAGGGCTCACCGTGTAATATTCCGACAAGTTACCATTTGGGTAACAAAGGAGCTAAACTTCATGTGAAATCAAAGACTAAGTACGAAGTTGTGCTTTACGCTAAGTCTTTTGCTTATGCGCCTAAGAAGCCTTATGAAGAATGCCACAAACCAACTCCTTTCCACCCACCTTACTACTACAAATCGCCGCCACCTCCAGCTCCAACTTACGTCTACAAGTCGCCGCCCCCACCTACCCCGACTTACATTTACAAATTTCCACCACCGCCTACTCCAACTTACGTTTACAAGTCTCCACCTCCTCCAACCCCAACATACGTCTACAAATCTCCTCCACCACCAACTCCGACATACATTTATAAATCACCTCCACCACCAACACCGACTTACGTCTACAAATCTCCGCCACCACCAACTCCAACTTACGTTTACAAATCACCACCACCACCAACCCCAAAATATGTCTACAAATCACCACCACCGCCTACTCCAACTTATGTTTACAAGTCTCCACCACCACCAATTCACTATCCTTCGCCGTATTATTACCAGTCACCTCCACCACCANTTTTTCACATTGAGATTGAAGATGAATCTAAAGTACTGTAGCTAATGTTTCCTAAAAGCTACTACAATCAAGTTGAACTATTAATTACATACCATGTGAAGACATTGTATACTTGAAACTGTTTTATATTTTGTCTGCGCATGTTCGCCAATCTTCCTCAAATATGACAAGAAAAAGCTGCAATTTCACTTTGTCACATGATTAATTCTTCATGATCGAAATTTCACATGGATTCTCGTATCTACGTAGTGTCGATGTAATTATTGTTGTTGTGTAACTCGGTTTCATCTTTCATAGACAGGCTGTCGAGTTAGTGATCATTATTTGCTTTTATAAACCAGCAAATTTTAGCATACATATTTGACTTGAGTAACTTATGACCTTATAGATATATATTAATATTATCATAATTAATTTACATTTAATTATATAACAATGTCTTGATTTACACATGTATGACTTGTAAACACTAGGAAATATTTGTAAACACATGTCCTTTATTTTATAACCATCTACTAAGCAAATCGAAATATTTGTACAAATTATTAAAATTTGAACTCATCTTATCAACTTGGTCAGGAAACTTTATGATCTTCTGCTAGACATGTTTGAGGATAGTATAAACCGTTAAGTTAAAGTCGTATCGTGTCGGTAAGAGTAGAATATCATATCATAAACAATGTAAACGTCATTGTGATTAGCATAGGTTAACAAGCAGCTAGCTAGTACGTACTAGTATACAATATAGTAGGATTAACTTTAAAAACGTATCAATAATCAATCAGAGTAAGGATTTGTTTAATTGGGTGGTTGAAGATTAGTTTTCTGAATAATTTCTAAACAGATTCTCTGTAATTGGTTTTTTTCTTTAGTGATTAAATGCCAGCTAATAATAAAGCATGAGGAAACAATCAAAAGAGTACAAAAAATTGAACCGGCTTCTAAATAATGAAGCACACCTCCGACGACCAATTTTCATTATATAAACATACTATTTTGCATGCAGATAACACAAACCATCTCTTCTTAAACATATATCTTATCCTTGATCAAAAACAAAAAATTAAACATCTTCTCTATTGAAGAAATAATTAGCCACCGGTGAGACTTTTCCGGTGAAATACAATGGCAACTCCGGCATGGAGTCATGCCGGCCGGAGTCACTTGGTAGTTGGTGTTTTTGCCCTACTCGTGGGTTTGACCTTGGCAACGGAACCTTATTACTATACTTCTCCTCCACCACCCTATGAATACAAATCTCCGCCACCTCCGGTGAAATCTCCTCCTCCTCCGTATGAATATAAATCTCCTCCTCCTCCGGTAAAGTCTCCTCCACCTCCATATTATTACCACTCACCGCCTCCTCCCGTGAAGTCTCCTCCTCCACCTTATTATTACCATTCACCTCCTCCTCCGGTTAAATCTCCTCCTCCACCGTACCATTATTACTCTCCACCACCACCGGTTAAATCTCCACCACCACCGTACTACTACCATTCTCCACCTCCTCCGATTAAATCTCCACCACCACCGTACTATTATCATTCACCTCCTCCTCCTGTGAAATCTCCTCCTCCACCATACTATTATAACTCTCCTCCTCCTCCGGTGAAGTCTCCTCCTCCTCCTTACTACTACCATTCTCCTCCTCCACCGGTGAAGTCTCCGCCCACACCATACTACTACCATTCTCCACCTCCTCCGGTGAAGTCTCCTCCTCCACCATACTACTATCATTCACCGCCTCCTCCGGTGAAATCTCCTCCTCCACCATACTATTATCACTCTCCACCTCCACCGGTGAAGTCTCCTCCACCACCATATTATTATCATTCACCGCCTCCTCCAGTGAAATCTCCACCACCACCATACTACTACCATTCTCCTCCTCCTCCCGTGAAATCTCCTCCTCCTCCTTACTATTACAACTCCCCACCTCCTCCGGTGAAATCTCCACCACCTCCTTACTACTATAAGTCGCCTCCTCCTCCGGTGAAATCTCCACCACCACCATACTATTACCAATCACCTCCACCACCACCAAAAACCTACTCTCCACCTTACTACTACTCATCTCCACCACCACCACCCAAATCATACTCGCCACCTTACTACTACACATCCCCACCACCGCCGGTATCATACCCTCATCCTCATCCTCACCCTCACCCCAAACCACTCGTATTCAAAGTCGTTGGTAAAGTTTATTGCTATAGATGCTACGACTGGACTTACCCCAAAAAGTCCCACGACAAGAAGCATCTCAAAGGTAATTAAATTTACAAATCAGTTCTAATCTGCTATATACAGAATACTATGGCATAGTACATAATCTATATTTTAGCGGAGAAAAGAAAACGATTAATTACTACAATTTTTTATTTTTTAAAAAGGACAGAATTTACTAGGCGAGATCAATATCCAATATCTAATAAATAAAACTCTTTTTTATCACGTAGGCGCTGTCGTGGAGGTGACGTGTAAGGCAGGGGATAAAACGGTCAAAGCATACGGAAAGACAAAGATCAACGGCAAGTACGCAATCACCGTGGAAGGATACAACTACCGCAAATACGGCGGCGAGGTGTGCACGGCCAAACTACACGCGCCACCAAAGGGCTCACCGTGTAATATTCCGACAAGTTACCATTTGGGTAACAAAGGAGCTAAACTTCATGTTAAATCAAAGACTAAGTACGAAGTTGTGCTTTACGCTAAGTCTTTTGCTTATGCGCCTAAGAAGCCTTATGAAGAATGTCACAAACCAGCTCCTTATCACCCACCTTACTACTACAATTCTCCGCCACCTCCAACCCCGGTTTACTACTACAAATCACCGCCGCCTCCAGCCCCAACTTACGTCTACAAGTCGCCGCCCCCACCTACCCCGACTTACATTTACAAATCTCCACCACCGCCTACTCCAACTTATGTTTACAAGTCTCCACCTCCTCCAACCCAAACATACGTCTACAAATCTCCGCCACCACCAACTCCGACATACATTTATAAATCACCTCCCCCACCAACACCGACTTACGTCTACAAATCTCCGCCACCACCAACTCCAACTTACGTTTACAAATCACCACCACCACCAACCCCAAAATATGTCTACAAATCACCACCACCGCCTACTCCAACTTATGTTTACAAGTCTCCACCACCACCAATTCACTATCCTTCGCCGTATTATTACCAGTCACCTCCACCACCAGTGAAGTCTCCTCCACCTCCATACTACTACCACTCTCCTCCACCACCAGTCAAATCTCCACCACCACCGTATTATTACCACTCTCCACCTCCACCGGTAAAGTCACCACCACCACCATACTACTACCATTCTCCACCTCCTCCGGTGAAGTCTCCTCCTCCACCGTACTACTACCATTCTCCACCTCCACCGGTAAAGTCTCCACCACCACCATACTACTACCATTCTCCACCTCCTCCGGTGAAGTCTCCTCCTCCACCATACTACTATCATTCACCGCCTCCTCCCGTGAAATCTCCTCCTCCACCATACTATTATCACTCTCCACCTCCTCCAGTGAAGTTTCCACCTCCTCCTTACTATTATCATTCACCACCCCCACCAGTGAAATCTCCCCCACCACCGTACTATTACCATTCTCCTCCTCCTCCGGTAAAATCACCTCCTCCTCCTTACTACTACCAGTCACCACCACCACCCGTCAAATCTCCCCCACCACCGTACTATTATCATTCTCCTCCTCCTCCGGTGAAATCTCCTCCACCGCCATACTACTACCACTCTCCACCACCACCTGTCAAATCTCCTCCACCACCATACTACTACCACTCGCCGCCCCCACCCGTCAAATCTCCACCACCGCCGTACCATTACAACTCTCCTCCTCCTCCCGTAAAATCTCCTCCTCCTCCAGTCTACATCTACGCTTCTCCCCCACCTCCCATCCATTACTAGACTCATTATGTTCATCCAAATTTCCCAAATATTCAAGTGAGTTTTATGCTAAAACACAATTGATTGTCTAATCTTTTAGTCTTTTAGTTAGTTTCATACTTTAACTCTGATTCATGGATCTAAAGCAGTCTTTCGTCTCTGTTTTACAGGTTTTCTATTAAGAAATGAAATAAAGAAAAGGTGTAAGAGGAGATCAAGAAGTGAACCAAATAAGGATCGTCACATTTCACTCAACGACTACGATTTTCTAAAGACGAACCACTTCACTTTCACTTCAATAGGACTACTCATCTCCTTTCACGTTTTCATCGTAGCTTCCACAATTCGGATTGACAAAACTGGATCGTAATTTATTTGTTGTGCATAGAATTTTATTTTGTATAAATCCACCCCTCATGAAATGAAAATTGTTTGCAATTAAGTCACGTTTCTAATTTTCCTTCAAATTTCTGGAACTCGGTTATATATACCGAAGATCGATTAAGGTTAATTCTTATCATACCTAAAACAAAAATCAGACTTTTCAGGGTCAAATTGCTTTGCAGACCGAAAGATTTATAAATTCGAATCTGCATCGACCAAACTTGGCTCATACATACCAGATAAAAATACAAATTTCATAACTAATCAGATAAGAACACATTCGTATCCGCTGAAACTTATACTCGGGCGACTTTACCTATTTCACATAACGTGATCATCAATTCACACTTATTAGCTTATACATAATCTGAGATTTAGCTTTATCAAGCATTTACATAAGAAACAAACAGTATATTATCCCAGTTTCAAATCAGAATCAAAAACAGAAACGAAACTCTAAAAAGAGTCAGTTCTTAGGAGTGAAAGATACAACATACACGCATAGAACATCCATTCTAATTTTAAGAGGTTCACTGACACTGATCAATAACAGAGCAAGCCGTCTTCGTTATTACTAATGAATGCTTGAAGAAAACTATGGCCGTTTTTTGAAGATCCACATCATCTCAAAGAACTGTGATATCGTCTTTGATTTTACATAAAGAGCAGGAATTTTGAATCTGTAAAAAAAAGAAGATTAAAATCTTAACTAGGTGTACCGTTGGCTTTGCTCCTGTACACAACTTCAAGACATTCTTTGGCTCGAAGGACTTTAGATTGAAGGTAAAAGCTCCCAGCTTTCGCGTTATTCTCAAACAGTTTGTCGTATTTCTGCATTCATACATAGACCCACTCCTTTTTAGTTATTCATTTCAGGGTTTCAAATTAGACCGAGAAAATCATCGTCCGTGATAAAGAGAAACGTTTTACCTGTAATATCTCTTCCCAAGAGGTCTGCTCGGTTACACCAAGAATCTGCCTAGCCTCTTGCGCATTGATGGCTTTCCCTGCTTTACGTACTGAATTCTGCATCGCTTCCTGCGCAACGCCAGACTTTGACGCATCTGCAAAAGAAAACAATTCGAGGGTAAGATAGGCCTCCTTCATTACAACTACATGACCCTTTGTCTTGATTACCGATTCAATATACTCGAACAAAATAAATCAATGTGATTCGGATACATATAAACCGTTCTAATACTAGTGTACAATTATCCAGGAGCTGCGACAAAAAGAATTCACAGAATCACTATTAAAAATGCAGCTTATAACCAATCTATCAATTGAGAAAACAGATCTTCCTAAGAGAGCAAGCCATCATTGGTTTCATGAAGCAACCACTTGATGTCAAAAAGCTAACATATATAAAAAAGGTGTTGGGACTTGCTTGCAATTGCCTGACGATATGCTTGGAAGAAAGCACGACCCAATATCCCAGAACCCATCACAATCAATTGCGCAATTATTTTCCCAGCCTGTAAAAGAAAGAAATGAGAGAATATTGGAACCAATGCAACATAAGCACAGGCCTTTATCCACTACTATGTGAAATGAAGCTATTCCATTAATAATTTCAACATTCAGACATCTCTGACTGATTATCAAAACTAGAAAGAAAAAAAAAAGACAAAAGAGAAGCGTAGAATAGTATATGAAGACTCCATGGATTTTTATTCAACTTTAATGTTTCTTTCGATTAAAAAAAACTGTTATAATCACTACAATTACAACCTAATACTCATATGGATGGATTTCAATCAAACATACAACGAGGAGAAAAGCCGTCAGCAATAAAAATCCTAAATTTGATAGCAAAACATGCCAAAATGATAAGAGAGATCTCCGAAATGAAGCAACCAGCTGAGTAATCCGTACCCAATTCATAGAACTCACCAATCTCTCGGATTTATACAAACCAACAACGTAAAACTATCAAAAGATCCCAGAGGAGGCTAAAATCAATCGATGGAGTAAAAAACAAAAATGGAGAGAGAGAGAGAGAAAACGCACCATGGAAGCCGATTAATTGATCGATGGAAACTCGAAAAGATGCTTCTTTCGTCAACGAGATTCGGATTCGTTTCGCGGGGAGAGAGAGAGAAATAAACCTGGCCGAAGGCAGTAGAACAATCTAGGGTTCTGTGTTCTTCTGTTCTCGTGTTCGTCGTGTAATGAAAAGTTGGGAGAAACACGGAAGACGCCCAAGGAGTATTTTTAACTGAAACCCAATAGAAACGCAACACGTGTCATAGATAATGCTTGGGCCGTTAACAAATCAGGCCCATCTTTACTGGGTGCATACATAAAATATTGATTTATGAAGGCAGCGTTTTAAATTGAATAGTAAGAGTTTCATTATGGGAAATTGGGAATCACACATTGAATTATTATTTTTGTTTCTAATTGTATTTTATAATTTGTTGACATTGCAGTTCTGTCTAATCCTTGATTTAGTATGTAAACATAAATACTGTAATATGAGATGATGAGATCCACATATTGATAATTAATAGAATATTGACATTATTTAATTTATAGAATTTTCACTTTTCTGATTTTTAGTTTTTATTTTTTGTTTTCTTTATTTTTTTTTTGGATTTTACATTTTCTATATTAAAAAAAGTCAGTTTGGTAAGAAAATTATATGTTTTGCAACAAGTAATAGATACAATAAACAAGGTATGATCACATGACTTAAACACTATATTTGGAGAAACATACGTCGAAATATAGTATGTTTTTATAGATGTTTATTTTAAAAATACACATAATTTTTTTATTTTATTCATAACAACAGTTACAATTGTCCTATAATATTAAAAGTAAAAGCTAAATATTTAATATCATAATACCACAAAATAAGCAAATGCTCCATCTTTTCTTTGTCTGTAATTTTCGTAAAACGATTATATTTTTCTTAAAAGATTTCTTTTTTCGAAAAAAACTTAATAATCAATATCTCAAAAGTGAAATTAATCAGATTCGAAACTCTAACCTCCTAATTTTAGTTGTCCTCCTCCGAGTGTATATAGAATCAAAAAGAAAAAAAACTAAAAAGTGACAAAGAGAAGAAAGATTGATTGATTGATTCTTCGTCCTCCACGCATCTCTGGGTTGGCTTTTCCACGTCAGCATTCAAACATCAAACCAAACGCATTTAAATTTCCGAAAGTGTGGGTCCCTTTTTTTTTTTTTTTCTTAGTTAAAATTGATTTTTCTCATACCTTAATTTACTAAGTCAATTTTAAGTCGGAGATTTCATTTGCGCACATGATAATTCGAAAATAAATACTTAAAGATTAACTGAACATTTTTTCCCACTATATTGATAAGATTTTGTCTGTGGAGGATTACGCGCGTTCAGAGCCTTTATTATTTCTTAAACTTGAAATTTACCTTAAACAAAACTTCGCTAAGTGCATGTATATATAATTTTAATTTCCCTTGCTTTTAAGCTTCTAATTCAATGAACGAAAGCAAAAGATCCTTGTGAGTGGAAGTAATTCTAGTTTTGGTCATCTCAACAATCAAAGTAATTAACAGCACAGGAAAAAGAAGGATTTTAAAAATCTTTTGAAGCCCTTAATTTTCTCCGTGTCATACGCTTGTCTTTATTTATTATGTCAAATTTAATTTCCTTTCCGAATTTTGGCTGCTGTGATTCTCTTCCCGAATTTTTGGCTCCCGTTTCTCCTCTCCCCATGCTTGGGGCTTGATTTCTTCCTCTTCTTCTTATTTTTCTGTGCCTCAGAGATCCGCGATCCAATCTCCATTGCCAGCAGGTTTGATTGATTTTGTTGTTCGTGAGATCATCAGATTCATGTTTACGGCCATTCTGATTTCCTTGTAGATTGGTGTTTCCTCTCGAATGTTCAGCTGAATTTGTCATTTTTTTAATGTTTCGGTTGGGAAATCCGTTTGATCAATTACTTTAAAAACGAGATTTTGAAGCAAGCGATATTTTTTTGAAAACGTATGTAGTAGCTGCGATTTGAATGTTGTTCTTCGCACAATTCATTTTGAAACCGAATCCAAAAAGTGACTCTGACTTTGTCGTCGATTTGTCGGTGTGTGTCGAATTGGGAGATTTTGTTGCAAGGTGGCTCCTTCCATGGCCTAGATTTATGTTTATTAAGTTGTTTCTCAAAAAGAAAAAAGAAAAAAAGGATCAGTCTCGTCATTTTGCTTGATTTATTTGTGATTGCTGTTTCATTCGATGCTTTGATCATTTATAGGAATTTTTATTATTGTGGTGCGATGTATGTTTATGTTATAGTTGCTTGATTTGGTTCGTGCTGCATTATTTAGTAGTTTTACATTGGGATGTGAGGTTTTGCTGATTCAATTGGGTTCCTGTTTTCCATTTTTTTTTTAAATTATACTAATTTTTTACCATTTTTGGTGATTGATGATTTGTTTGAAACAGTTGACAGTGAAAGCTCTTTGACATTCGGAACAGACCATAAAAAAAGCAGCGTTTCACATTTGGATATGAAGAAAGCATTTGATCAAACTGTCAGAGACCTGTAAGAATTGGAGCACCTATAGTTAAATGGTTTTATATTGTCAATCCATGTGTGGATTCTATATTTTCCATTAAAGATGCCTTATATTGTCTTTCATCCAATTGCTTGTAGTAAGAGAGGGGTCAATAAGAAAGTGCGTAAAGTACCTGGAATAGAACAGAAGGTGATGTTTCTCTACTTTTAATTTTACTGAAAACTTTTAAGTAGTAGTTTACTTACTACTTACAATCAGAGTCAATCTCTCTTTCTTGTATAAGCTTCTAGCTTAGCTTATCTTTGATTGACACTCCTCGCCGGCTTCTATTATGGAATTTAGAGCAAGGTTTTCCAAAACATGCTTTTCACCTAGTTTGTTTCTCTTTTTTTTTGCACTTCTGTTTCCTTGCTCAGGTTCTAGATGCTACCAGCAACGAGTCATGGGGTCCGCATGGATCACTTCTTGCTGATATTGCGCATGCTTCCAGAAATTAGTAATTACATTTACCTTTATCCTATCATCCTTTTCCATCGTATGATCTTATGGATGAATTTTTTTGTGTTTTTTTTTCTTTCTCATGCAGCCATGAATACCAGCTGATCATGGGAGTGTTATGGAAACGCCTAACTGACACTGGGAAAAATTGGCGCCATGTCTATAAGGTAGACTACCAAGAAATATATAGGCCGATCTTGTTTTTGATACGCTATAGTGATGTCGCTGTTAATGAAACTAAGTAATCTGTTTTTTACCCTTCAGGCATTGACAGTCGTGGAGTACATGGTAGGCCATGGATCAGAACGTGTCATAGACGAGATTAAAGAACGTGCATATCAGATTTCGGTAATGACCGCATAGTAGTGTATTATTTTGGGTGTATACAACAAGAAAGCTTTTTTGTATCTCAGCTGTTCATTGTCTTACTGATGGAGTTCATCCCCTTTCCATGTGTCAAGACATTGGCTGATTTTCAGTATATAGATTCCAGCGGTAAAGATCAAGGTAGCAATGTCAGGAAGAAGTCGCAGAGCCTCGTGGCTTTGGTAAATGACATAGAAAGAATAGCGGAGGTCAGAGAGAAGGCTTCTGCTAACAGAGACAAGTAAGCCTGCTCCTCAGTGCAACTTTATGGAATTGCTAGATTGTTTCCTCACAGGGTCAGTCTCATGCGCCATATGTTTGATTAAAGCCAGGCTTCACAATTGCATATGCTTCCTACTAAATTCATCACTTTGATATTGCTTTCTTTCAGCATTATGAGCGTCTGTTTCTTAAGGAAACTTTTCTTGAGAGAAAGGGAACATATTTCCCAGAACCTGACATTTATTTTGTATAACAGGTATCGTAACTCACCCGGAGGTGGGATGCATAGGCCGTCAGGTGGATATGGGGATAAATATGATTACGAAGGCCGCTCTGGAGACAGAGATGAAGGGCGAAATAGTTATGGGAGAGAAAGAGAATATGGTTACAGGGAGGATGATAGAAATAGTCGTGATGGAGATCGTTATTCTAGAGACTCTGAAGAACGATATGGAAGAGAAGGTAACAGAGATGATGAATACCGTGGAAGGAGCAGAAGTGTTGATATTTACCAAAATGGATCAAGAGGTAGGAGCTCGGACAGGGAACGACCTTTTGAGGATGATGGTCAATCTTCATCACGGTATGTTGATTAATAAGTCCCCGCTTTAATTTGAACACGAGAAAACTGTGGTGAGAATCATTTTAGAAATTTGATGAAAGTCTGAAACATTCTACTTATTCCTGCAGGGACAGTGGTGCACGAGCTGATGATCATTCTCAAGATGGGAGGTAAATATCTGAGATGTGTGCTGGTTTGGATGTGACTTTTTGTTGTTGTTGTATTATGGAATAAATGTCAACCCGTTTCTGTTACTTTTGGGATTTGGATAGAGTCGGGCTAGTGAGGAAGTTTTCTGAACAAAATATTGGAGCCGCACCACCTAGTTATGAAGAAGCTGTCAGTGAATCACGGAGCCCTGTATACAGTGAAAGGTGACAATTCTCTAGAGTACAAATTGAGAAGTACCTTTGCATTTTAGCGATTCTGAATTTCCTATGAATAATTTAAAATTATTGATTAAGGGATGGTGGAGAGACCCCACAAGTTGCTCCTCCAGGACCTGATGCTTCTCCTCCTGTTGAAAGCAGCGAGGACAACAACCCTACTGGTTTTGTTAACGAGTCATCTCCTCAGCAAGTTGAGGCTTTCGATGAATTTGATCCACGAGGGTTAGTTCCAGGTATAGCTTTCTCCAAGCTTGATTTTTCTTTTTTCTTAGTGTTCTTTCTTACACGCCTCAGCACAAATACATACTTCATTATGTGTGCCTACAGCTGCTGCTTCGGCTCCTGCACCTAGCCCACCAACAGTGGTTTCTACGTCTGCCTCATCAGTCTCAAATAATGCCGAAATGGACTTGTTTGGCTCTCTTTCAGACGTATTTTCACCAATCCCGTTGGCTATTGTTACATCTGAGTCTACTTCTGTTGTAGCCAATGAACAAGCAAACGCTGTTCCAGCTCCATCGTTTTCTACTTCCCAGTCTTCAACTCAGGTATTTATACTACGCTTAACCATTCATGCTTGAAGCTTTTTAATGGTAAAATGTTGTGTATGTTACCATTAAACCTTACCAGATGCTTTATTTTTACCCCTTGTGCAGCCGTTTGATGATCCTTTTGGTGACTCTCCTTTCAAAGCCATCACTTCTGCTGACACTGACCCAAGCCAACATCAGACTTTTGGAGGTCCTTTCCAGCCAACACCATCGGCATCAGATCCTGACAATGGTGATAATTTTGGTTTCGGGGAATCATTTTCTGCTGTTCCCAATCCTGAACCCGGCTTTCAAAATATGCAAGGTCCACCGGACTCATCCGTCTTCCCTCAAGAGCAGTTTAATACATCGCAAGACGAAATCGATATTCTTGCCGGCATTCTCCCGCCATCTGGACCACCAGTTTCTTTGTCTCAGCCAAACCCCACAATGCCGGCATCCCAATTTCCTCCCAACGGTAACATGTATGAAAGCTTTCACCCTCAAGGAGCGCCTACAGATCCGAACATGCCAGGACAGACTCCGTTTGGTCAAGCTTCACAACAGTATAACATGATTTCTCATTCACAAAATCATCCTGGAGGTGTGCAACATTTCAACAATGGAGGCTTCACGCAACAGCCAGGCTATGCAGGATTCACGCAACAGCCAGGCTATGCAGGTTCTGCAAATTCTCAACCTCCACAGCATACTCCTGGATTATCTTCACACCCGACAAGTGAGACTTTTTCTCATCAACCAGGTTCTGCCACTACTTCATCAAGCTCACAAACTCCTTACTCTACTACACCCAATGCACCATCTGGTCAGTTTGATGGTGGAAACTTCATGACACATCAAACTCATGCTGTGACACAGCAAGTTCAAGGTATCCCTACCCATATACCACAGCGAACTCAATCTGGACCTGTTGCAGCATATGGAAATAATAATAATGTCACTGGAGACATGTTTGCACCAGCTGGACATGGTTCCTTGGGGGCTTCTGCATCCCAACCATCTCTCACACCTTTAACAGGAGCGATTGAGATTGTTCCTCCGACTAAGAAAAAGTTTGAGCCGAAGTCAACAATCTGGGCAGACACATTAAGCAGAGGGCTAGTGAATTTCAACATATCTGGACGTAAGCGAGATCTTGCTATATATACACAGTCTCAGCTCATAAATTTTGAAACGGAATTTCTAACCTCGTTTTATCACTGTGCAGCGAAAACAAATCCCTTGGCAGATATAGGAGTTGATTTTGAGGCGATCAACAGGAGAGAGAAACGGCTAGAGAAACCAACCACTGCACAACAACAAGTAACATCAACTATCAACATGGGTAAAGCCATGGGATCTGGTACTGGCTTAGGCCGTGCCGGTGCAGTTGCTATGAGCATACCCATGGGCATGAACCAAAACCATCCGATGGGAGTGGGCATGAACATGAACCAAAACCATCCGATGGGAGTGGGCATGAACATGAACCAAAACCATCCGATGGGAGTGGGCATGAACATGAACCGAAGCCATCCCATGGGGATGGGCATGAGCATGGGAGGATATGGTCAAGGGCCTCAAGGCTACCCGATGCAACCACAACAAGGGATGACCATGGCTCATGGTCCACAACCAGGCGTAACAGGTGCTGCTTATAATCCGATGATGGGCCAAGGTGGTTACAACCCTCAGCAGCAACAACCTTATGGTGGAGGATACAGGTAAAATCGAAGCCAAACACAGTTTTACCCATTTTACTTTCACACTAGTAAAAAATTCATGAACAAAGCTCAACCATTTTGACCTGGATTTGTAATTTTTTTGGTCGGTTTAAAGTAAGTTGGGGTTTGGTCAGTCGTATTATAAGATCAAGCCCTCGGCTTCATCATTTATCTTGCTTTTCTTTTCTTTTTTTGCAATAAATAATTCTTGACCTACTTGAGTGAGTTTTGTTGTGTAAAATTTGTAATAGGTGAGAGAGAGAGAAGCATAAACCTCTTTCCTCGGGTTTTGCTTCCCCTTTTGTTATGTACACATAACACATGTAATTATACATTTTTCTGTAATACATTTTCCACTCACTTAACAATAAAAAAAAAGTTTGGATTCCTATGGTGAACTAGAGTAATCACGGAACTTGGCATAGATTCACAAACCATTCATAATGTATTTTGTATTTATCGTACTCCCTCTGTTTCTTAAATAAGGTTGTTTTAGAAAAAAAAATTGTTTAAAAAAGAAGGATATTTTCAATTTTTTAGGTGTAGTTATTATTTTTTTTTACTTAATTTATCCTTATAACATTTATTATTTTAAAGAAAACTAAAGTAATAACTAATAAAACAAGGTTAGAAAAAACTTTTTAAAAAATTTCTTAATATGTGTGAAAAACCCAAAACAACTTTCTTTAAGAAACAGGGGGAGTATACCGCAAAAGACGAAAAAAACAAACTAAAAAGAGAAGAAAGAAATGAAAGAGACTTGCAAATTGTTGGTATCATCGCCTAGCTGAACCAGGTACACTAAACCAAACCATACCAAACTAAACGGTCTTACAAGTCACAATAGGGTCGTCTGTGAGTGAAGAGTTTTCATGATGAGCATTGAATAAAGAATCAAAGGAATATCCATCCTTCATTTTATTCATTTTCGATAGATTTTTATTATTATGGATAGAAAAGAAAAAGGAAACGAAATTATTTTAGATTCTCCGTAAGAAATACCAACCACAACAACTTTCCCATGATCTGACCCAAATAGATAACAGAAAAAAAAAAAAATCAATATTGCCATGACGACAAAAAAAAAAGGGAAACAAAACAAAGAAATGAATAAAGTAATAATAAAAAAGGCTGAAAGTTTTCTCTCAAGTCTCTGGCAAATTAATTAGATGCGTCAGTAAACACAAACAAAGAGACAGAAACGTGATCAGCGACGACGGCGAATAATACGGCGGAGACGAAGACTCCCAACGATCAGCTCCTTTGACATTTTCACGGCGGCTGAGATTTCAGCTTCTCCGATCCGCTTCATCCATTTGTGTAATCATGGTGATCGCGGCTGCTTCTTCTTTTTCCCTCGGTATCTCACCAACTTTCGAGATCTCTCCCTCTCTCTCTCTCTATGTCTTCATTTTGTTTCGCATAATATTGTTCTTTGATTAATCCGAAGCTGATGGTGGCAGTGCATGGCTGTGTGAGACGAATTAATGAAACTTTTTCGTCAAACCTTTTTTTTAATTAATGGCGAAAGCATTTCGGAGATTCCTTTGTGGTTGACTCGTTTGATTTATAATCGAACTTGTTCTATAGCTCGATCGAAATTTGTTTTCGGTTTTCTGGGTTATCTCTGGCTTCAAATCTGTTTGTTCAATCTTCTCTTGTTGGGTTATGCTTATAATTCTCCCGACCCATGAGTTTTTTTTTTTTTCCGTTAGCCTGAAATTAGTTTCATTTTTGAAACTGGGAAAATTAGCGCTGGGTCAAGTTTTTTCTTTTCTTTTCTGAATGACTCTCTTTTTTTATGTCGGGGAAATTAGATGTTCATGTCATTGTTGTTAGAGATCTCTGAATATGTTTATCAAGTCTCAATCTTTCCTCTTTTGTTTCTTCTCATGAGTTTTTGTTTTCTGTCATTTGGGGGGAATTGAACATTCTTTGGTATGTATCAGGTCCATCTCATTGCCATCAATCTTTCACGGATGAGTTCTCTTCCTCCATGCCTTACAAAAGAAACGGCAGCGTAAGAAACCGTGTATCTGATGGATGTGGCTCTGCTAATCTCTCTGTTTTAAGGTATTAGTCAAAAATTCGTGTATATATGTATCGATATTGTCTCTTCCTTGTCCTCGAATGTTAGTTCATTGTTTTGATTTTGAGTGAATCTGATCAAAGTTTCAAAATCATGTTCTCTCTCTGATTACCAGCAATGTGATTTCCTCTGTTCAGTTCCAGATGCAAGATTCCTTTTTTTGGATCAGCATTTCATGTATCAACCGGTGGACATGACCTTGGCCTCACAAAAGTTTCGGTTGCTGCTGATTATTCCGATTCGGTTCCTGATTCATCTTTCTACGGCTATCATCCTCTCGAAGACTTGAAGCCGTGCAAAAGAGTCCAGGAGACAAAACTCTCTGCCCCTGAAGTAGCAAGGACTACGGTCGAGGTTTGTAGCTGGGAAACAAATATGAGATCACTACTGTTGAAATAGAATAGTGTTGAGTTTTGCTATATTGAGTTTGGGGTTTCCATCATTTAAATGTAGGCTAACAGCAGCGCTGTGTTGGTGTTTCCTGGAGCTATTCACTGTGAACCACACGATCAGAATTCATGGTCCGAGTTTAAGTATGTCATTGATGATTATGGAGGTCAGTCTTAACATTATCGATCACTTTCCTTCTCACCAGCACTGTCTTCATCGTGTGTTTTTTTTCTTTCTAATTTAGATATCTTTTTCGAAATTCCTGACGATGAGAACATCTTAGAAGATCCTGGAGCTAGTAATCCAGTGGTAAGCGTGCCATTGATCACATAGAATGTCATGCATCTGTACATAATTGATAATTAATCTGAGTTTTCGTCACATACTTGTAGAAAGCCTTTTTTGGAATGGATGTCCCACGATACGAAAACGCACGACTCCATGAGGAATATAACATTTCGGAAATTGGTAATCTTGACCAAATTATTTTTGATGACCATTATTTCGAGGTAGGTTGGAGGTTTTGTACTCTTTTAGTTTTCTTGCAAAGCATTCCAAGTCTCTTGTCTTATTAACGCTCTTTGAAAATTCGAGTAGATTATGGATTCTGAAGCTCGAGATATTCCGGTCGATTGGGGAATGCCTGACACTTCCAACGGGGTTCATCCTATTTACTTTGCCAAACACATGTCCAAGGTCATCATCATCATATATCCTTACAATTTGCAGTATCATGATGAAAAAAAAAACTAATAAAACTGACATGCTTTAAAGATTTCACTCACTTGTTTCTGTCTATAAAGTTGGAACTTTTGCGGATAAGCATTTGTCTTTGATACATACTGGTCTTGCATTGCATCGACTATGTAGTTGAGTTCTATCTCTTGTCTTTGCAATCATTCAGGCCATCAGCATGGACTATGACAGGACAATGGACTATCCATCTAATGGTGTATCCATACTCGGATGCCTTAGGCCCGCTTTCCTTGACGAGGAATCCTATATAAGAAGATTATTTCTCTCGGAAGATAGAGATGACTATAGCTGGGAGGTTCAAGGTCTTTTCATATTCTCTTCGCCTTCAAAATAATGTTTTTGACTTTTGCTTAAAAGATTAATGTACATTTGTTTGACATCTTGTATATCCCTCCGTTTGAATGTTTCTCTGCAGGCGATGACAATCCAAGCACTAGTTCCAGACGAGAGGAGAACGATATGAGTACAAGTCTATATAGATTAGAGATTGTGGGAATAGAGCTTCTCTCCCTCTATGGAGCTGAGGTATGCTTTGGAAACAATCAATCTTCTTTCCCAGTTTCCCTTAAATATTTTTCAGGTCATTTTGATTAAAGGCAAAAGTCGGTTTTAACATATATTCAGCTATTTTTGCTAACATAGACTTACATACAAAGTCTCAGAGTTTCATAATTTTTTTCCACGGTCTCACCGTGCGTTGATGTAGATTCTTTGACTATTTTCAGTCTTCTATAAGTTTGCAAGATTTTCAAGATGCTGAAGCAGACATCCTAGTGCACTCTACTTCTGCAATCATAGAGCGCTTCAACAACAGGGGGATTAACTCCAGCATTGCCCTTAAAGCTCTCTGCAAAAAGAAGGGTCTTCATGCAGAGGTATTGTAATCCAGGTGTCTGAATATAATCTGGAATACGGCTGATCACAAATAGCGATCGCTCTGTTACAGTTCCGTTTTACTAACCTACCACATTTTGCTACTTTACGGTAATCTCATGCAGGAAGCTAACCTGATCAGTGTTGATAGTCTCGGTATGGATGTGAGAGTTTTCGCAGGCGCACAAGTCCAAACTCACCGTTTCCCTTTCAAAAGCAGGGTGAGAGAATTCTCAGACTTAAACATCAAACAAAGATACAACTTCTTTTTTTCAATAAGAAAGCAGAATCATAAGGACATTGATATGCTTATGCTTCTCTCTCCATCATTGTATGTGACAGGCTACGACAGAAATGGCAGCAGAGAAGAAGATCCACCAGCTACTGTTCCCTCGTTCACGCAGAAGGAAATTGAAGTCTCATGACGAGAGTTTAAAGGATGCATATCGTTAAAAACCCATTACTGATCAAAAAATCACCACACCAAAAAACAAGTAAACAGGGAAGGAGCTGTTTTGCCACTGGATCTGTCTGGTACTTACACGAGTTCTTTGCTCTGACGTTTGTGTACATAACGACGAGCTTTCAATTGACCGTACTAGAGCTGTGTGGAGATGCAGCTTCTTACATTGTAGTAGTAAGTTAAATAAAACACCCTAAGAATAAAGAGAAGTTAATACATTTGAAGTAACTTCTCTAATGTATCCAATGTTTGTTCTCGGAAGGTTCATATTTTGTTTTCACAATTAAATTAAAGATCAAATAAAGCCTTTTTTGTTTCCCCTTTACATTTACCAATTGTTATATAACTATTCTCCGAGCACCCAAAGTTCCTTTCTTCTTGCTGGAAGCAATAATCTAATATCTCACATCTATGATGATAACTACCTCAGAGTAAAGAGAAGATGATACATTTAAGGTAACCTCTATAATAACTCCAAAGTTGTTCCCTCAAGGTAGATCTCCACTCAGAGGTTTCTTTCTTTTCGCTGGAAGCAAAAACTAATATCTCATAGCCAATGGCATAGACAAAAAAAAAACTCAGGCTTTGGTTAGGGTTCCGGTGGAAGCACCTATAAGGCTGCAACTAAGCGGCTCACCATCCTCATCGAACAGATTCCTCTGCTCAGCCTCCACGTCTACCACTTCTACACTTTTTTGTTCCTCTTGATCTTTTTCCTTCCTGAGACATACGGAAAATGGAAAACGAAAAAGGTGAAGTATAAGTCTCTTGATGGATTGTTTATTGTACTTGATGAAGCCATGAGTACAGAATATATATTGTACTTAAGAAAAGTTCTAAAAAAAAAAAGTGTACATTGAGTATATGATCAGTCCAGTAGCTGTAGTAGCAAATGCCAAGAAGTAGAGCCAATCCACCTGACATTAACAGACAAGGCCAGTTGATCTCTCATTCGCTGGTTTCTAAAGACAGAGATGTAAAGGTTCCCTGATGCTCGATATAGAACGTGAGCTAACCTTCTCGTGGTAAGCGAAAGTGCGGATCAAAACCGCCCACATGTCAGATGTGAGCAGCGAGAGGGTGAACATTGCTGAACCATTGGTCTGAGAAGATTATATCTCAAAAGATGTTAATGTTTCAGAGGTATTGGCATAAATAGCGATTGGCATGAAAACAGAGAGTAAATGTGGGTTTAGTCATATGGTTTTTGTTCTGTTTCATACCTTGAGTAAGACTGTGAGTAATGAGTAGAAGAGAAACATCGCAAGTGCGATTCCAAGGTAAGGTAAAACCTGAAACCACAAAAGCATAAAAACTTTTGAGTCTGTACTGCTAAAAGGAAAAGTCTTTGGTTTCCAGAGATTGAAAAGGAAACTTACAGCCTCAATTGACCAGTGAATAGCTTTGAGCGCACCACGTTCAAGTACGCTTCTATGGACAAGTCAAGGAATATTCTCTTTGATAGCATCACAGCTGAAAAGAGTGAAACTTCCTGGAGGATGTGCATATAAGCTTAAGAAAGGATACATCTGAATGGCACCAATAATTGCGCCGAAAAGGCCCATAAAGGACATGAGCCCAATTCTGTCTGCATTGGTCACAAGGAACTCCTAAAACAGAGGAACAATGAGACTACAAGTGCAATAAGGTTAATTAAGGTAACATTATGCGATCTAAGAACATTATCTGCTTTAGAGTATGTGAATCAATACTTGCTTACCTCGCTGGTATTACTGACAGCATATAAGGTTGCTCCAGCTAGAACAAGCAAATCTCCTTTCACAGGATTACTTCCTCCTGATAAAATTCCACCATCATAATTTTTTTAAACGGAGAAGCAATGGTAAGGAAAAACAAAAGAAACCAGTTAGGACCTACCAGCTCGATCCCCTGCATGGACGTCAGAGAAGACTACCATGACAACACCAACAATACAGATAGCCACACCACTGATCTTCATCCATCTGTATTTTGTTTTCAGGAAAACCCAAGTCAAGACCAAAACACAAGGGATCGCCCAGCAGTCCAGTAGCATCACACTCGTCATCGATGTGTTCTGATATGCCTTGGCCACTGAAAATGATACAATTATACAAACATCACATGAAACTCGACAGAAAAAAAAAAGCAGGAAACATTGAGGCAGCAGCCGCAGCACACAACACAACAGGTAAAGTATTACATTTCTAGGCAGTGGGACAAAAGACAAGAGTGTGTCAATAAGAATACTCACCGAGAAATTTCGCCTCCACATCAACTAAAGCGAGGAGGAAATAGTGATACCACTTTGCCTACAACAATTTTTATGCATTGAAGATGTTACCAAGTTTGAACATGGACAATTTTGTTTTGGCACTCTGCTTTTCACACTCAGTAATGAAACCTTGAATACAAACCCTCGTTTTCCCCTATAAATATATACACAAAAACTCACATTCCAATGATTCATTAATTACCCAAGAAGAGGAAGTGGTAACACAGAGTGAAATCAATCAATGTATCCAAAAAAGAGAAATCCAACACTGACTTTAATGGCTGGTCTTCGATATAGCATGATACCTCCATAGACGATTGCTAGTGACAGATAGCTCAGGAACGACTGTGATGTTGGAGCATTGATTCCTAAAAAGATTTCAAATTTTGTAAGCCCCATGACAGTATAACAAAATGGCTTGAAGAGATCTGGTTCACCTTTTCTGGCGATCTGAGACGATGCAAACGCAATACAAGTAGAGAGAAGCGAGATGATCTGTCCCAATCCAAGTCCGATCAGAGTCTTCTTCGTCTTTATCTCATTGAAATTGAAACACACCATTCTTTGTTTTCTTCCTTCAAACAATCCGGTGAAACTGGAAACCCAAGCTGCAGAGGAAGATCAGATTTCTCCGGCGAGGAATGTATAGAGACAATACAATGGATAAGATTCAGAGGAGAGAGTGAGATCAGAGAAGAGAGTGAAGGCGAGTCTTTTTTTTATTCTACAAGCATGGAGTGTGACGTCTCTCCGAATCGTTGACTGTTTTGAAAATATTTGTAATAACATTCAAATAAATTTTTTCATAAATAAATTACAGAATACAAATAGCACAAGAATATTGAAAATTGCACATATCTCTTAATGGTATAGTAAGTACTATACGTCCTCAAAATTATAAAACATAGAATTGATTGGGAAAAAGGAAAAACTGTTCGTGGCAAGAAGAAGAAGATTTCAGTGCTATAGTAAAGCCAAAAGTTTATATCTTTCTTGGAAAAAGATACATGTTGTGATTCTGAAACATCATATTATTACGGTATCAAGTAAAGCCAAAAGTTTATATCTTTCTTTTGTTTTGTTTTGTATTGCCCGGAAAGGTTAATCTTTAATAGCTCACAGTCAATGAGTCGATGACATTAGACAAGAACAAAAGAGATCAGGCTTTGGTCAGGGTTCCGGTGGAAGCACACAGAAGGCTGACTCCAAGTGTTTCACCATCCTCCTCATCGAACAGCTTCCTCTGCTCATCTCTTTGTTCCTCCTCATCTTTCTCCTTCCTGACAATATCAGAAAATAAAAACNAGAATATCCGAAAAAGAGGAAAACAATGGGTGATGAATACTGACCTCCATGGATTGTTTTACTGTGCTTGATGAGTGGAGAACATAAACGAGAGTTGAAGAAAGACTAGAAAAAAGCAGTACACTGAGTATATGACCAGTCCAATAGCTGTGGTAGCAAATGCCAAGAAGTAGAGCCAATCCACCTGATATTAACATACAAGGCCAGTTGGTCTCATCCCCTGGTTTCTACGGACATAAAATGTAAGCGTTTTCTGATGTTTGATATACAGAGTGCGCTAACCTTCTCGTGGTAAGCGAAAATGCGGATAAAAACCGCCCACATGTCTGATGTGAGTAACGAGAGGGTGAACATTGCTGAACCACTGGTCTGAGAAGATGTTATATGTTTCAGAGGCATTGAACATGGATACAGAGAGCCAAGGGGTTGGTTTTTTTATCATGTTACGTTTTCAGTTTTGTTTCATACCTTGAGTAAAACCGGGAGTAATGAGTAGAAGAGAAACATGGTGACTGTGACTCTAAGAAAAGGAAAAACCTGAAACCGGGAAAGTGTACAACAAACCATTAAAAGAAAGAATACTTGGTTTGGTTTGCACAGATTGAAAGGGAGAAAGAGAGTGAAAGGGAAATAGCAAGAAACTTACAACATCAGCTGACCAGTGAATAGCTTTGAGCTCACCACGTTCAAGTATGCCTCTATAGACAAACTAGTCAAGGAACTTCCAATATAATGTGCTTATAAGTCTAAGAAACATAGAAAAAAAATCATAGCTTTTTTTATTTTTTTGGGGGGTCTGAAGGATACATCTGAATGGCACTAATAATGGCGCCGAAAAATCCCATAAAGGTCATCAGCTCAACTGTGTTTGCATTCTTCACAAGGAACTCCTATAACAAAGAAACAGGAGACTAGAACTACAAGGACATTATTTGATTGCTTATGAAGCATTTTGCAGAGACTTGCTTACCTCGCTGGTATTACTGACAGCATATAAGGTTGCTCCAGCTATAACAAGAAAATCTCCTTTCACAGGATTACTTCCTCCTGATAAAAAATGCCACCATCAGTGAGTGTATGACTTGCAGAAGAAACGGAATCAGTTTCCACCATTACCTGCTCGACTTCCTGCGTGAACGTCAGAGAAGACTACCATGACGACACCAACAATACAGATAACCACACCACTTATCTTCATCAATCTGTATTGTGTTCTCAGGAAAACCCAAGTCAAGACCAAAACGCAAGGGATCGCCCAGCAGTCCAGTAGCATCACACTCGTTATCGATGTGTACTGGTTCGCCTTCACCACTGTAAAACCAATGGAGTTTGATTCAAAGTTAAGTGGAACATATTACTTCCACTGCAGCAGCTACCAGAATGTGATGCAAGTATTTACAATTCTAAGCTCCAAAATCGAATTAGACTGTCCCAGGATCCAGTGTTGAAGAAAAGAATAGTGCGTAAATAAGAACACTCACCGAGAAAATTCGCCTCCACATCAACTAGAGCAAGGAGGAAATAGTGATACCACTTGGCCTACAATTGAAGATGTTAGCAATATTCGGCTTTTTGAAACTCAATCTTGAATGCACTCTCTCTCATTACTGACTGACCTTAATTGTGGTTCTTTGATACAGCATGATACCTCCATAGACGATTGCCAGTAACATATAACTGAGGAACGATTGTGCTGTTGGAGCATTAATTCCTAAAAAAAGATATTTCATATTTTCAAGAATTCTATAAGGAAATCACTTAATCAAAATCCCTAAACTAATCATCTTCTAACTACATGCAGACCATGATGCTAAACCCCCAAAAAGAAAAAAGGAAGAAGCTTGAACCTTTTCTGGCGAGCTCAGAAGATGTAAACGTATTACAAGTAAGGAGAAGCGAGAGGATCTGTCCTAAGCCAAGTCCAATCAAAGTCTTCTTAGCCTTGAAATTGAAACACATTTGACATTGCTCTCTCTTTCTTTTGATTTGTGGAGAAGAAACGAGAATGAAGAGCCTTGCAAGAGAAGTAAAATGAAACCCCAGCTACAGAAGAAGCTGAGATTCTCCGGTGAGAGATCATGGTGTAATGTATAGAGATGAGGACTGCGCTGTTGCTCCCAACCGTTGACATTTTTAAGCTTTAGTTTATAATGAAGGTATAAATTGTTTTATTTGATGATATCAATTTCGCAAATGTTACAAAACACCATCATTTTTTTTTTTTACACAAGAAAATAGAAAAATATATCATTTTTTTGGGTCGAAAATGAAAAATATATCATTTATTAATTGATAGCTTATCAAATTAATGGGAATTAAGTAAGAGAAATAGTTTAAGAGATAAACTTGAAACGCGTGACATATAAAAAAGGTCGGTCATAAATGAAATGGAAGTAGAATCTTTGTGGGCCTATAATGGTTATATAGGGATTTGTGGGCTGCAACGGCGTAGAGAACAGATATGAGATGTAGATGTGTAGTTAAGTTTTTAATTTCAAAGCCTCAAACGTAAACTAATGAAAAATGAATATGGGAATATAATTTTGGAATTTCGAAATGTAGTGGAGATTGGTTTTCGTTTTTGTACTCTGTACTTTGTAGTCTCCCTAAAATCTCGCCGGTAACTCTCCGACGCCTAACGCATCTCTTTTGAAATACTAGAAAATTTAAATTTAAATTTATACTGTATATTTTATCGAAAAGTATCCTAGAAAACTTCAACTTTTTCCCATTTAAAATTTATTCAGCTGTTAGTTTTGGACTACTTTAAAAAACTTTACAAGAATGTTTTTCAGTTAGAAACACTTTTCTCCTTCTTCTTTTTTAATTTGAAACAGACTTTTATCTTTTTTCCACAGAAAAATTTATCCTTTATGTCATTGAAACTGATATATAAACAGTAATACGTTTCTTCAGATCAAAGGACCGTCGAACAAAGCCGACGAAACAGACCGGATTATTATTATGTCAAATACGTAAAAGACGCGCCAAAAAGAAAGAAGAAAAATCATAATTATAGAATGTTTATCCAGAAGAAAAATAATTGACCATCGGAAAAAATGATGTTGACAGAAAGCAAAGCTACAGTAGAGACAGAAGAAAAATATTAAATATCTTTGTCGAAGATTTTCCTTAAGCGCGTTTGCTTCTCTGTCTCCTCCATTAATAATATCTCTCTGTCCTTGCTGCTCAAAGGAAGAAGCTTTTCTGTCGAAGAAACTTCAATTCCCCACGTCTGTTTCTCTCTTTATCTCTAACCAACAAAAACAGAACAATCGAACCAACATCAGAGATTCATTCATATACGAGAAAGAGATAGACTTTAGTTTACAGGTATATTCTCCTCACCTCTTTAATTATTAGAATCACTAAATTTGGGGTTTTGTTTGTTTGTTTGTTTGTTTCTTTTTTGGGGGATAAATGCTTTATTTTGATCATTCTCCTCTGTCTCTCTTTGCTTTTGACACATTCTCTTAGCTGTTTTTTTTTCCTTTTTATCTTTGTTTTTAAAACTCTTTTGCTCCTTTAGGGGTTTTGAGTTCTTTGGGTTTCTCCTTTTTTCTCCAGAAGCTCGATCCCCTTTCGTCTCTTCCTTCTCATTTTGTCTGCCAGATTTCTTAAATTGATTCGATCCTTCTCTCTCGTTTTTCTTTCGCCGGTGATTGTTTGTAATTCGCGTTTTGGGTATGTATCCGATGGATTCTGATTATCTTCGTCGTGGTCTGGTGGTAAGATTTATGTCCAAAAAGCTTTGATTTTTCCGAATCTGTCTCTACTTTTTTCAAAATTGAGTTGTTTTTGGAGTTTTGAAACCGACGTTTAAGCACTCGTGGGTTTGTGTGAAGGGTCTTCTTAACTTCAGCGTGAATCTCGGCATATTTGGAATCTCGATAAGATCAGAAATTGTTGATACTATGGAATAATAATGATAATAAGAATGCTCAATGGCCTAATTGTTGCTGTTGATTTGAAGAATGCTACTTTGGCTTTGTATTTGATTGAGTAATTTCTTGTAATGAGAAAAGGTTTTTGTCGAAATCTTTGTTAGAGTTGTTGACTGAGTAATTTCTTGAAATTTGCAGGCGAACGACCGATCACCAGGCTACTTTGTTCGGCTGGATAAACCGAGAGCTGTGGACGATCTTTATATAGGCAAGAGAGAAAAGATGCGTAGGTGGTTGTGCTGTGCTTGCCACGTCGAAGAGCCTTACCATTCTTCTGAAAATGAACACCTCGGAAGCCCTAAGCACCATAATGATTATGGTACTGCTCTTTGCCTCAAGCTAGTTGTGTTTCCTTTGGATATTTTGGTGCCAACATCTTGTTGATTATTCTTGCTAGTAGCACATCTTGTTAGCATGTTATATGCGGATGTTGTTATATTCATCTTTTCATGTTTTCTCCTTGTTTTGTATTGAAGGGCACAATAAAAGACCACAGGTTGCTGTGAAGCCTGATGCTTTAAAGGAGCCTCCATCTATTGATGTGCCTGCGTTGTCATTGGATGAGCTGAAAGAGAAGACTGATATTTTTGGATCAAAGTCATTGATCGGTGAGGGATCATACGGAAGAGCCTACTATGCAACCTTTAATGATGGGAAGGCTGTGGCAGTGAAGAAGCTTGATAATTCAGCTGAGCCTGAATCTAACGTTGAGTTCTTGACTCATGTCTCGAGGGTTTCGAAGCTGAAGCATGATAATTTTGTTTAGCTCTTCGGTTACTGTGTTGAAGGGAATCTCCGTATTCTTGCGTATGAGTTTGCCACAATGGGGTCTTTACACGACATCTTTCACGGGAGGAAAGGAGTCCATGGAGCACAACCTGGTCCAACGCTTGATTGGATCCAACGGGTCAGAATCGCAGTTGATGCAGCTCGAGGACTTGAGTATTTACACGAGAAAGCTCAACCTCCGGTAATACACAGGGATATTCGTTCTAGCAATGTGCTTCTCTTTGAAGACTTTAAAGCCAATATTGCTGATTTTAATCTGTCGAATCAATCTCCTGATATGGCTGCTCGTCTTCATTCTACCAGAGTTTTGGGAACCTTTGGTTACCACGCACCAGAGTAATGAATGCTTCTGAAACAACAGTTCATCACTCTGTTCTTGAGGAAGTAAAGATTGTAACTTTTTCAGTTTTGATGTTGCAGGTATGCAATGACTGGTCAACTGACACAGAAGAGTGATGTTTATAGTTTTGGTGTAGTGCTTTTGGAGCTCTTGACTGGTAGAAAACCCGTTGATCATACAATGCCCCGTGGCCAACAAAGTCTTGTCACTTGGGTAAGCACTAAAAACCTTTTCTTTTTCTTTTTTAATCTCCAGGGATAATCTTGTTATTGTTCTTGACATAAAATGTATCTGCCATATAACTTCAGGCCACTCCAAGGCTGAGTGAAGACAAAGTGAAGCAGTGTGTTGATCCAAAACTGAAAGGAGAATATCCTCCTAAAGCAGTTGCAAAGGTAAAAAAGTTTCATCTGTTTTATTACTGTTTCATCTCTAACCTGTGAAACCAGTTGTGAAGCTAATCATGAAATGTTTTTTTTTTTTCTCCTTTTTCTTGTGCTTCAGCTTGCGGCAGTAGCAGCGTTGTGTGTGCAATACGAATCAGAGTTTAGGCCGAACATGAGCATCGTGGTAAAAGCTCTACAACCATTGTTGAGGTCAGCAGCAGCTGTTCCATCCCAGGAAACTTGATTCTTCTGTGTAATAATAATGGGAGATTGGTTTGTGTGTTTCATGTGTTGTCATATCATATAAATGTGTTCTCAAGTGTCGGAGCTTTTTTCTTTCAGCTGAGATGTATATGTTTACGAAGGTGATGAGTAGTGTGATTGGTGGAGTCTGTTTATTCTATTTCTGGTTTGTTTTTCGGGGGGGGGGTATTCTCTCTTTCTTCTTTTATAAAATTTATTTTCATAACAAGTTTTCAGATATAATCTAGAACGAATATTCATCACACAAGTTTTCAGATATAATCCACTGCCTGAAAAGACGCTTTATATAATAAACCAACACTGAGAGTAAGTTTGTATAACAAGAGAACGACCAAAAATGTAATCTGATATTTTGCAAAATAACAAAGAATACTACAATATTATTATATATATCCAAAATACATATACTGTATCACTCAAGTTTGCTCACTCTATCTTAAAACAATACAGCTTTGGACATGAGAGGGTTCTTCAACAAACTTAAACCGACTCTTGAGAGAAGTAAGAGTTGGTCTCATCAAAAGTTTGCTTCACTGTATCCTGCTAGTATGCGACTGAAAAACCTCCAATTTCTAGGATATTCTCGGCCAAAAAGAATTCTTCGGAACAAAAATCCTGGAGCGACAAAGGTGCAAAAGTAGATGATTCTCCATATTAAATAACATTCAGGTATTACTGGTGTATTTCACATTTTCCTCAACCTAGATTAGTTCTAGAGGTTGCTTTGGTAAGAAACTATCTAGATGATGGATGATTTTTGGGAGCTTGAAAAGTAATATGATAAAGTTGGGAGAGAATTAGTGACATACTTTTGAGAAACTTTTCATCTAGGAAGAAGCGGCGTTCTGTCGTCTGATTCACCCCGGTGAGTAGCCTGAACAGACACACAGAGACAAAAAAAAAAAAAAAGGCAATAAACATTAATGTCGACTCAAGTTGGGACAATGTACAAGAACTGGCATCGCAAATTTATTCTTCACCTCTTCATTTGCTCCTGCGGCCATGTTGATGAATGAGTCATTAGCCCTGAAGGAAAAGAAGTTAAAAGGTGTAAATACCGCGCATCAACAATGTTAGATGACTTTCCGCTTATGAAAAAAATCTGTAAAGAAGGTTTTATAGACATGGGTAGATGATAAAGAAGTATGTATATTTCCACTGACCTGTGAGTATCCTTTGCATTGCCTAATTCTACGTTCCCGTTCTGTTGCTGCTCGTCTTTCACTTTGGCAAGTGGTGAAAAGAACTATGCATAAATGAGACATAAATAAATTCGACAGAAGAGATTTTGTTAAGATGAATTGATTCACCATGGATACGGTTCATATGGGGTTACCTGGTGCATTGAAATGAAAACGATAGAAATTCCAAGAAGAAAGTTCATGGTTATAACATGTCCAAAGAGTGCTGCAGACGCTATGCCCGTAAATATTGTGGCTACTGTGGATGAATATTTCTTCAAGATTGTATCTGAAAGCATCAAAGATATGTTAGAGCAATCTTGATATAAGAACAATACCCTTGAGTATATTTAGCAAAATCCACAATCTCCAGATATGTTAGAAAAGCACATAAACTCAAGCAAATAATTAAATGAATCTAACAAAACTTAGTCTCAGTATTACCTGCATATTTGAAGAAAAAGGAGGATAAAATCCCTTGTGCTGCGTTGTTCAGTATCAGAAACATGGTAGCNGTCAAGCTATTGAGCTTAAAAGTTTCAGGTTCGGCAGGAATAAGAGTTACTAGACAACTAAAATATTATATATATCTACTGGTCAGTAACATCCAAATTTCAAAATTTAACAAAACCTAATGAAGTGTAAAAAAATTAGGTAATACGTAGATGAGATATGTGTATGACATATACCAAGCTATCAGGCAACGAAAGGACAAGAAGCTAGCTTCAAATTTGAGAATATACCATAGCAGAATTCTAGTAAAGAAGCTTTGCACTAGATTAGACTTTCGGTAATAGGCAAAGAAGAAGTACCTGGACAAATGTGGAAACAGATAGGAGAGGCTTCTCTCCAACTTTCTGGTGCCTAGCCTACAATTTGAACATGAAAACTTAAGCATTAATGGACCGTCCACAGAGAGGCGAGAGACTCAAGAAAAAGGTAATAATTTGGAAATCAAGGAATCGTCTTTATGGCTTTATGCACAGAACTGAATGGTTAATCAACATCAGAACTTCCAACAGATAAAATTAGAAGAGCAAAGTTCTAAATCAACTTCCAGAAACTAGCCAAAGTTTCATGAACTTCTAGTACTTTTCATCTTCTAATACAGAAGAATCATCTAGCAACATAGTACAGTGTAACTTAAATGTCCCGCTAAAAGAGTAGATACCTTTAAGCCAATTCAGAAACATACCTGGAGTAAAAGCATCACAATCGCAAAAATAACTTTTGCAATGTCAGTCAAGAAGTTGACGCTAATAGGACTGAAGTTGAACTTCCCATCCACCTTAGACATGTACACTAAGACCTGTCTCTTATACACATCTAGATGTGTATAAGAGACAGGTACAGATGTATGCACCCGTAGCAAGAGGAATTCCAATGGCAGTAACACCTTCAGGAAGAGAACGCAGTTGATTTACACTAATTCCTATCAGCAAAAGAGCGAGTGCCTCCCACTATAACAAAATTAAAGATAAACAGGATTTGAGCAATATAAATTTGAAAACATATAAAATCCAATGGAGAATAAAGTGGTAACTATGAATTGAAGGTTACATACAAACTTCCACTGTAATATGGTCTGATACTGAAACCGGTCATACACATGCTATCAATAAGAAAAATTAAACCTCACCTGTATGATGGAAAACCGCCGCTTCATTACCATCTTCAATAGAACAGCAATGACCAGAACCTTTAGATTGCTAAGCATCTTAACAGTGGCAGGATTGAAATATAGCTGGGACAGTAGAAACTTTCAGTACTGTATGAAATTAAAATACAGGAAAGAATGAAAGATAGAACCAAATAGTACAAGCCTAGAAGGACGGGTAAATAAACCAACTGCAATGCACAATGTAAGAAAGATGTAAACAGCTGGCCGACTCAAATATCTATCACCAAAAGGCAATTTGATATATAACACAATGACCAGCCGGTCTTAAAGAAGAAGAGGTATATAAACTTCTCCTTAGAAAATGGTAATCGGTCATTTGTTTAGGGTGCACTTAAGTAATGCCTGACATGGAAAGTCACAAAATACAGGATCAACAAAATTGGAATAATAAAACACCACAGGACATGCTATGATCATAAACCCAAAACCTCTGACAACAGACCTCGCATTTCAGCAGCTTAATTAGACTCAAGTATGCCAAAATAAATAAAAAATAAGACAAGTGGCTGTACCTGCATTGTGAACTTCAGATAGTTATTAATTGCATACAACAGGGCTGGAACAGCAAGAAGCACATTGTTTCGAGCTGCCTGCAAAATATACCCATGTCAATGCGATCTGCATTATAATTAGTCAAGCTATTGAGCTTAAAAGTTTCAGGTTCGGCAGGAATAAGAGTTACTAGACAACTAAAATATCTACTGGTCAGTAACATCCAAATTTCAAAATTTAACAAAA